>JAUTXW010001714.1:0-354040 GCA_030620095.1 Kuschelorhynchus macadamiae
AGATATAGTAATCCAACTCCGCCAAAGGAGAATGATAAAGAGCCACCATTAAATAGTGTTGTTCTTTCTTACATACATGGCCCTACAGACAAAATAGAATGATTACTTCGGCGGTCCAACATACGTACAATCTTCAATACACATAAGATTGGACAATGCCTGCGATCCCCGAAATATATTGTACCTTTCCAAAAGAAGGAGTATATGAAACTCCTTGCTCCTGTCGAGAAGTGTGTGGGATAAACAGGACGCTTAATATCAACTAGACAGTTGAACAACTGAACTGTCTATTAGTTCGCGACATAGCTTAAATATTACTTACCCGATTGACTCCAAATTTTGACCAAATACTAAAGGTCATATGAGGATGACCTAGCAGTATGTTAAAAAAATTGGTAAAGTGGTGTATTATTTGGGGTTAAGTTTTGCTTATGTCACTCTCATTTTGTAATTTAGACATTTAGAAAAATTATTTGTTCAATTGTTCCTCATATCATTTTAAACCCATAACTGTCAAGTTAGACCTGGACTAAATTTAAACCTCTTTAGTGAATATGGGGGTTAGCGTCTAAATAATTTTCGTTAACGATCTCTTGTTGTTATGTTAGAGTGGTGTATTATTTGGGGTTGGGATCCAGTAAAAAAGAACTGCCTTCTTTAAACTGTCAACGTTTCGCTATTTTATTGTTGCATCCTCAGAACACATATAAATTCTATATCCTACACGAAACCCATATTATCAGTCTTTATCTACTACGTTGATCCGTAGTTATTTTCCAGATATTATGTTTCTAAATGGTTTTCGTTAACGATCCTCTTGTTTTTATGTTGGAGTGGTGTATTATTTGAAGTTAGGATTACACACACAAGAAAATGGTAAAATATTGGCAGCAATCCAATATCATGAAACAAAATGGCGGCCAATAAAAACGAAAAGTATATGTAACACTTATATACTGTGAATGTACTGAAGTAACCTTAGCCACACTTCACTATTCCGAACAAATGGAAAAAAATCACACGAGGGAAGTTCCGGGTAAAGGAAATTTACGGATTTTTTATTTATATAATAAAATATTGTATTCTTAAATTCGTAAGTAACAATTTAATATTAAATTCACTATACTTAAATAACATTTAAAACTGTAATCGTAAAGAATTAAACTAGTCCGACGACAAAATTTAACTCAATAATTTTTGTCTAAACTTACTATTTACACTTTAAAAATTCCCTGGTAGATAAAAATTCGTAGCGCGAAGCCAATCTACTTTTAAACAGCTCGGTAACAGGAGTTATATCGATCGGGTCTGAAACTATGCGGCTCGCCTTTTATCAGTGATTTTCAAAGTGCCGACGGCCAACGCGGCAACTTATATTTTTATTCAGTAAACTTTGATTTAAGGAACATAAAGGATGTATTAAAAAGAGACAAATTGGTCAGTCTGTACAGTACCGTACCAAAAGTATAGCTAGACTAATTGGAAATATCTTTATACTTTCTGTAACAAAATGTATGCTCATTAGTTCTATTTTAAACGCTCTGCCTATTTGTTCAATAAAAAACTTTGAACAGGTTTCTCAATTTAACTTGTAAACACCGGATTTATTCTGTTTTTTGGTTTTCGTCTTATTGTTTTTGATATATGTACTAAGGCTCTTGTTAGTCTTAAAAACAACAGTTGTGCCCTTATTTTTAAAAAGCTTAGCAACATTTAATGTTATTCTTCCTGTATAAGTAAAAGTATGAAATTGAGTAATTTCTTTGAACTTATTAGTACGATAAACTAACTGTAATGCTTTTTATATTGTTTCTTTTTTACTATTTTGTCTATGAGATTTTCATGATAACCTTTATTCACTGCTTTTTGTTTTGTTATATTTACCTCTTTATTATAACTTTCATTGCTTAGAGGTATGTTGATCACTCTGTGAACAAAACTTTTGGAGACTGATATTTTTTGTGCAAAAAGATGAGTAGAAGTATTGTATATTGTAATGACTGTATGAGATGGCTTATGGAAAATTTGAACCTCACGTTTATTATTCTTAAACTAGCGTTAACATGGCCGGCGTACACATTTTAACATGTGTACAGATTCTACTACAAATCGGTATTGCTAAGTTTAAAAAGTATAAAATATATAAAATATAAAATAAAAAATTCTTGATTAGTTAGAAGTATTCCAGGGATATTCTTCAGTGTTTAGCATTCTTTTAAAAAAAATCTATATTAAAAAGGGTCTTCTAGCATACACATTTTAAGTATAATACATAAATAAAAAATTTAAAATTAATTATATAAAAAATCATCAGCAAACTTATTTTTGTTTGAACCTATTTACTTTTAAAACTAAAATAGCAACAAAATGTTTTTATGCGATATTTTGAGAAAAACTAACAAAATTATCTGCATATTTAATTTTACTCCAGAAATTATACCTAATCCGTGATAACCAATTGGTAAAATCAAAATCTTCATAGGCGGCTTAAAAACAAATGAATATTAAAATTATTAAAGAAGGATGTCATCTTGGTAAACTAAGTAAAATAAAACAAATGCTTCCAGTTCCGTAATTTTTTATCTGATCTCAAAAATCTAAAACCAGATATTTAGAGAATCTTAAGTTTAATCAGACCCTATGTAAAAATCGAAAGATAGCGTACATTAAATTTAGTTCGTGGGTAAAACGCTTAATTATAATTGATAAGTATTTCAAAACACGTTAAAAAATATTTAAAAACCCATAAAATAGATGCCGGAAAAGTGAATAATCATGTTTTGTTTATAATTACAACAATGCTGTAAAACTGTACATCAATAATTATTGTGTTACGTGATCACAATAAACCTTTGATCTGTTAAACACTCTTCGTTCTGTTAATAGTCGAATAAAAAATAGAAATTAAAAATATTGTTCTTTCGCCACATATTCCGTGCCATGTTTCGATTTCTTCTTTAATTCAACAAGATTACACTTTTTAACTTTAGAAAACTTAAGGGGAAGAAATTATTAAACTTTCCACAAATTAACTGTAAATTGGCACACAAAGAGAACATTTTATTACAAGAGAGGTTCTTTTAAAAGATCTTTAAATATTTTTGTACACAAATAACCAGAACTTATAATAAAACTCTGGCATATATTACAATTTTTTATATATAATATGTATAAAGTTAAATTATAAATTGGGAAGGCAACAGGTAGTCTTACCAGATGTAAAAGGCACAACATAAAAAATTGAAAGAATTCTTAGAAAACGTAACATACACATAATACACAAGCCATAATCAGCTATGGGTAAACAACTTGGAAACCCAGAAGATAAAAACAAATTGGAAAACCACGGAGTATGCAGTATTCCGTACCAGGACTGTAAAAAATTGTACTCGGGGCAAACTAATAAGCGAATATCAGCAAGAGTGGAAGAGCATAAACTCAGTATCAAAAACAAACAAAAAAATCAGCCCTATTCCAACATCATCATGAAACCGCCCACAAAATAAATTTCGATGAGTGTAGGGAGACTGTCAATATAGAGCATTATAAGACCAGAATAATCCTAGAAGTCACAGAAATTGAAAAACAAGGTGATCAATCACAAAAAATCAAGCGGAATTAGCACAACAACAGCAACATCCGGAAAAGATAAATAACGACCAACGGCCGCTCAGATATAACCTTCGGCACCGGGTGGGGGTATAAAAGGAAGCTTCGCAGTCACTAACACAAGGTCGCGTCAGTTCACTTTGAGCATTCAGACAGTGCGGATTGATTCGGTTCACCCGGCTCCGAACTGAAAGTTTACGAGAAGTGACTTTTTTCCAAACTTGGAAAAGTGCTAAGTGTGATTTATTCCTCACAGGAATAAATATTCGAGAAGTCGTGCTGTTCAAGAGCAGTGCAACAAAATGAAGCCTGAAGTGTGTGTTTCCACTAGAAGTGCCAGTTCCAGTGGAGCAGTAAAAACCAAGACCGAAAGGACAGCGAAAGTCAAGGAAGAAAATACCCGCCTCCTACTAAGGTACCAGGCCTTAGAGAAGGAAAATAAGGAGATGACGGCCAGGCTGGTCCGTCTCGAGACCCTTTTTATAAACCAATCTAGTGCTGAAACAAAGCGGGTTCAGAAAGTGAACACCGACACGCCCGCTGTACAGCAAAAAACCAAGAGGAAAAGGGCGAAATCTCCACCCTCAGAGGACGCCATACAAATGGAGGAAGAAAAACCTGAGGAAACGAAACCTGAGGAAGCAGAGAACGCCAAGAGTTCTCCGGCGAAAACCAAAATCCCGCCTATAGTAATAGACGACGGGGGAGATTGGACAGTTGTGCGCAAAAATATCAAGAGCGCAAACATTGCCTTCTCAAAGGCAAAAGCTGCAGGGAGCAGACTGCAGATTTACCCCGAAACGGCCAAAGCCCACCGGGCCTTAACCAAACATCTCAAGGAAGCTAACAAACCGTATCACACGTATCAACTTCCTGAAGACAAGAAAGTCCATGCTGTTATCCGAGGACTACACATGGACACCCCCCTAGAAGAAATCGTTGAAGAACTCAGCGAAATCGGACTCAAGGAAATTGAAGTAACACGTATGACCTCCAGGGTCACAAAGAAGCCAATGCCTCTGTTTCTTGTCAAGGCAGCAGACAAGAGGAAAATGGGGATTAAAGTACTCCTAGATAGACAGGTTAAAGTTGAGCCAAAGAAAAAAGACCAGACGGTCAAGCAGTGCTACAAATGTCAGCAGTTTGGGCACACTCAGTCCTTATGCACACATCCGGACAGATGTGTTAAATGCGCTGGTCAACACAGGGCCAGTGCTTGCAACCTGCCAACTAATGAAGACGGCACTAAAAATGCCACCTGTGTTAATTGCGGCCAAAGTGGGCACCCTGCCAGCTACAGGGGATGCCCCAGGTTCCCCAATCCCAAAAAGACACCTGTCGCCCCATGGGCAAACTTCAAGCCAGGGCCAAAACCAGCCAAAGAAGATGACAAAACAACTAAGAACAAGGCCCCAACACAAGCAAAGCCAAGTACATCTAAGGGCGAGACTTCCAGTCCCCCCTTGGATTTACAAGCTGCCATCCTGCAGGCAATCATAGCCCTCAATTGTTGAGAATATAATCCCAACAATTACAAAAGCTGTGGAGGAACAGCTTCGCAGACTTAAATAAAAATGCCAGCACAACAACAAAACGAGGAGTTAAAATTAATTTCCTGGAATACCTGCGGAATAAGGGCCAGGAAAACAGATGTCATGGAGCTTCTGGAGGAACACCACCCAGATGTCGTAGCAATCCAAGAGACGAAACTCAGACCTGAGACTAGAATTTCCTTCCCGGGGTATCATATGTACAGATATGAGCCCCCCCGGCAACCCAGCTGCGGGAGGAGTAGCTCTACTAGTCCGGAGAGGCGTCCCACATTCCTTCCTGGGGGTTGAGGATGTGGAACTAGACGCCATTTCCATCGAGGTCCAAACACGGCGAAGTAATGTCAAGATTACTTCCGCATATCGTGCTCCCAGACAAGAACTACTAGGAGAAGACATCGAGCATCTAGCCACAGAACACTCCCCAAAAATCATTATAGGAGACTTCAACTGCAAATCAGAAGAATGCCATTGCTCCTACACGAACAACGATGGTCGCAAACTATCCAGACTCTGCGAAGACCACAGGCTCGCCATAATAGGACCCGAGCAACCTACCCACCTCCCCCGTGGACATGGGAGACCTTCAGTCCTAGACATTGCACTCCTGAAAAACATCAGGGAGGAGCTGGACATAAACACTCTGGAGGAATGAACCTCAGATCACAACCCAGTACTCCTACAACTGGGTGTGAACCTTAACAGAGTAAACCACCGCATCAAGAAGACAACCGACTGGAAGGCCTATCAAAGGCGTCTGAAAACCGTAATCGAAATCCCTGAGATCCGCGCTCCTCAGGGACAACATAAGCAGGCACCGGCATACAGAGGACCTCCCGGAACCTCTAAAAGCCGAGGTCCGGACAAATAGACGACTCCGAAGGGTCTACGCCAGGACCCGAGAGGAAGAAGACAGGATTGTACTAAATCGCCACTCCCAATTCCTGAGGGACAGCCTCAAGGAATACCGGGATAACAAGTGGAGTGAAAAAGTGAAATCCCTGGATACAACTCACCAGACTGCATGGCAAATGCAGCGTGCCTTAAGTTCTGATCAACCGCCCTTACCACCTCTTCAAAGTGTAAACGGCTCTGTCTACTCAGATCAAGACAAAGCTGAGATCCTTGCTGACGCCATTGTTCAACAAGGTCAGTTAAACCATCACCCCAACGAAGACGACGAACACATAGAAGAAGTCAACGAGATTGTAAGGGATCTGGACGCACAGGTTCTACCCCAACACAATCCAACTCCTGTCTCCCCTGGAGAAGTCAGAGACATAATAAAAAGGCTAAAGGTAAAAAAGCCCCTGGAGCCGACGGCATTACCAACAAGATGCTGAAGTACCTTCCAAGAAAAGGTTACAGTGCTATGATCAACATCAACAACACCTACCGCAAAACTACAGGCCCGTGAGTCTACTCCCTGCACTAGGCAAAGTAGCTGAGCGAGCTATAGCTAGAAGATTAAAAGATGAGACCCAAGAGCTAGATGCCATTCCAGACGAACAATTCGGCTTCAGGGCTGGGCACTCATCTGAACAACAAGTCCTCAGAGCTACTGAATACATCACAAAAGAATTCGACAACAGAGAAGCCACAGGAGCAGTCTTCCTAGACATCGAGAGGGCCTTCGACAGGATGTGGCACCAAGGACTGGTGTACAAAATGTCTGTGGCCGGATACGAGAGAAGAAGCATTAAAATAATACGCAGCTACCTAAGAGACAGGACATTCTCCGTCAAAGTGAATGATACCCACTCCGAACAAAGAGGTAGCAGGAGTTCCACAAGGATCGGTACTAGGACCTTTGCTCTACTCCATCTTCTCCCATGAAGTCCCGATAGGAGACGAGGGCATAACAGCACTCTACGCAGATGACACCGCCATCCTACACAAAAGCAGAAGCACCCGCATCCTGGGAAGACGACTGCAAGAGGACATAAATGACCTTAATGACTGGTGCATCAAGTGGAAAGTCAAGATCAACCCCCAGAAGACGCAAGCCATACTTTTCCAACGAAGGAGACTGACTGCCAGAGCCAGAATCCGAGTTGGAGAAGTGGAGATTCTATGGTCCAACGAGGTCAAGTACCTAGGTATGACCATGGACAAACGACTGACTTGGACCAAACACATCAACGCAGCGAGGACCAAAGCCAGACAGGCAATGAATAAACTTTATCCATTGCTCTGCCGAAAGAGCGAAATGGCAATCAGGACAAAGCTGCTACTCATCAAAACAGTAGCAAGGAGCCAACTAACATACGGCTATGCGTCAAAAACAAACCTTCTAAAAATCAAGAGGACAGAAAACAAACTGATAAGGATGGCGGCAGATGACCCGTGGTTCATGAATGAGGACTTGCAGAGAGATCTTCAATGGACACAAATCGAAGACTTTATGCAACAAAAGGCTACCCGAGCCTTCAGCGAGCCGAAAACCATCATAATGAAAATCTACGAGACCTGGTGAATTACGATCCACTAGCTCCAAACCACAACAAGAGGACCAAACACAGAAGACCAAGACACGGACTTCTGCGTTAAAAGTGCTTGAGGATGGATGCAAGTGAATCAAAACTTCTGAGCCTCCGTGCTCCTCAGAAGCTAGATCTCACTTGCAAAAATTCTTAAGCAACTCATGTGGCCAAAAATCTCCAAGAAGAGGATTCCCAGGTATCTCAGCTGGCTCCGGCGTGAGCTGCAGCTGAACCTGAGGTAAAAGAAGAGGATACCAGGTACCTCAACTGGCTCCGGCGCGAGCTGCAGTTGAACCTGAGGTAAAAGAACACCCCTCCTCAGCTCCTCACTGCAAGGACACGGAACAGCAGTGACACTGAGGGCCCAGAAGAGGACACACCAAGAAGACCAACACACGGATGGACGGAGGAACCTGACATCGGCAAACTGGAAGGTCCAGTGAGACGCTGACAGTGGCAACCGGACAGACGGGAGGACGGATCAACAAGAGTAACTTCAACAGGTAAGACGACTACATTACTAATGATATTTTCCTTTTCAGATATACAGTAACGAGAGGCGGCACAAAACACCGTGCCAAAGTGGCAACTCACCCCCCCCCCAGAGGACCATGTCTTTTAGAGGGTCACCCCCGGAAGGACGGCATCAACCCCATCGAAGGACCCTTGGGCTTGCCCAATGACGGTCCATCTGATGGGGGCCCGGTGGGGTTTAGTGGGTATGGCAATCTGTCAAGTGTAACAACCTGGCAGTAATGCGAGTCCCACACTGTCTCCATCCCAACCGGGATGGAGTCGTGCGTAAAAGCATTCCCCATCGACACAAAAAAAAAAAAACTAACACAAACACTTCAGTCTCTATTCGGACGCGAGAAAGAAAGCTTCGAAACTGCCAAACGGGATTTTGGAGAAACGTCAGCGAAACTGTTATTTTCAGAACGACCGTATTGAACGGATGTACACCCAGAAAAATTTAATGTCAATGGGTGATTAATTATGCCGCGAATAGACCGACAGAATTAAGAAAACATGTTTTTTTAGTATCTAGGGACCCTGAGAGGACCTCGGAGGGTGATTTTTTTCACGATTACAATAGCTCCTCTTGCAAGGAATGTAACATAATTCGTAATTGTGTGTCGATCTCTGACGCTTAAGGTTCCCGACTCCATACCGAGCATTACCAAATTTTGTATGAAATAAATTTAACGCGCTGATGGGTAAGAGGTGCTTAGAGATACAGCACATTGTGAGAAGTAGGTCAATATTCAGCAGTGTCTGATGATGATTGATAAAGAAGGAAACGTAGAACGGAAGATATCATTCACAGCTTTGGTCAATTAAGAAATCATGGTTTTTGGGATTAGACCGAGTCAAACTGGCATTTACCATTCGACGCTCCGCTTTCGATTGAACGAGGCATCTCCAAGGATATTTCGGCTTTATTGACCGACAAAGAAAAATGTTATCAAAATCAGAATTTTTTCGTATTTTCTTTTTTGCTATTCAAAGAAGTTTATCTTATTGTCTATTAAAAAATGGTAGATTTTCTGACATTCTGTTAGAAAATTTAGATATGGTTTATTTTAACTTTTTTTGCAGAAAAGCAACAGTTTTTACTTTCCTCTTAAAAGGGAAGTATTGTAAACATGAATAAATCACCCTCTAAAATGTTTGCAGATCTTTGCGTTTTAGGGTTCCTGGACCCCAAAAAACATGTTCTCCCATTTCCATTCTTATCCGATTGACTTCCAATTCGCGACAAAAATGCAGAGTTATATTGAGCTGGGATGGTATTTATGTAAAAATCCATTATGGAGGAACAAAGTAGTGGCCTCACAAATTGTTAAAAAAAAACATTATTAAAAAACTAGACTAGCAATCGGCTTCAAAATTTGCACAATATAGGGATACACTGGTAAAATGTAGTGAAAACCCATTATGGCGGAATAAAATGGCTACCTAGTGAGATGTTTAAAAATTCAGTACCAAGAAATTACTTATCCAATTGACTTGAAAGTTTCTACAAAAATCAAGTGTAAAATAGGGACAGACTGGGAAAATGTTAGTGTGAATTCTATTTCACAAAAAAAATAACGGCCTAGCAAATTGTTTAAATATTCTGTAAAACTCCAGTTTCTGTAATACAACCTTTTTTTGGGTGAAAATAATTAATGAGATAATTGATTTTTATAGACTATGTAAATAAATTTATGAAAAATAAATAATATTAATAATATTAAATAAATTAAAAATCTAAAAAAATATAGCATAAAATTATTACGAAATAATTAATTATATGCATATATAGATTGTGTTATATTTATGTAGTGGAATTTTAATAATAATATTAATACATCAATAATAGTAAATAAATCAAAAAATATAGCATAAAGTTATTACCAAGCAATTAAATATACGCATATATATAGAATATGTTATATGTATGTAGTGGAATTCTGTACGAAAAAAAACTAGCTGACAAAAAAAGTCTGCGCTTTTGTATTAGTAACAACAGCCCACTATCACCAACGACCAAAAAGAAAAAAATATTTCGATATAGATGTCGGTTCTGCATGTTCGTAAATATTTTTTATAATTTGCCAACTCAAACATAATTTGCTTAACTCAACCACAATTTAGCTGCTCAAGAATACAGCCTATATTCTAATTGAGTAACCATACCAAACCACATATTTATAAATTAAAATACGAAGTAGGCTGTGTGTGGTGTGCACTACGATCTGAGGCGTGGGAAATGATTTCCCACAATATACGAAAATTATAATTTTTTGAACGTTTTCGTAGCAGTCATAGAGAAAATATTGTATATCAAAATTTTTATATATAGTATAAAATAAGAATTTTTTGTGTTTGGCGGTTAAATCCCTCCAGAGAGCCAGTTTTACTTAAACTGAAATGATATAAATAGTATCAAGACTTTCTTTAGTCATTCACTTACGTTTGTAAAGCCAATTACGGGGAAAACAAGGATTTCTCTTCATCCTAATTGAACCTCTAATTTGCACTTTAACACATATTATCTAATAATGTCATGTGCATTTATCAAAGAAAAAAAAACCCAAAAGTAAGGTTTTGGGTTTTTTTGACCATTGAGTTTTTACCCAGACATACAGACAAGTGAAGTAAAATAAAAGGCTTATAAAAATAATATGACGATCCCCAAATTTTGACGCGAGCAATGCAGAGTTATAAGAACTTTTTAGAATTTTCAAAAATAAGTTGCTGATTTTTTTAGGGAAAATCGGAAAAGTTAATACAACTTTTTGGAACTAAAATTACTAACCAATCCTTTAAAAGTTTAAAGTGCTCTAAAGAAATTCACGGAATAGGCCATTCTTTTACAAATTGGCAAATATATTATCACGGCCCCATAAATTTCCAAATTCTTGAGGGATCAGCGATTTTTTTTTAATTTCCTACTCTGCCATAGATATCAAAACTTATTTTTAAGTTATATGACAAACAAAAAAATCTTCATGTCATATGTGGCAATTTTTTTTGCAAGCCTGGGAGATATTGTTCACGATATCCATAATTGAACCTTACAAAATGGAACAAATAAAACTATTAATTAAATTTAAATGTGTTATAGGAATTTCCCTGTGTTTACTACATAATAAAAAATATTCCAGTTTATTCCGGTTTTTGTTGATTTACCTTTTTAAGTATTCATATAAAATGTATACTACACCGCACTGAAGACTTACTATTTTACCTTATAGTCTAAGAGCCTGCAGCCTCAGTCTCTGAAATGACTAATGCTAGTATTTTCATAGTTGATCATATTGGCGGCTTACATTAATAATTAATATATTCTGGTCAGTCGGCTGGTTAGGACAGGTGTCGTAGGTGTGCTGTCAAACATGTAGTAATTATCTAGTTAATTCAATGAATTGACAAAAGTTTTTTTTTTGAAAAATAAATAAGGTTCACGTTATCAAAAATTTAATTTTATATACAGGGGGCGTAAAAAATACAAAAACGTTATTTTGTATAATAGTAACAATGTATCATTTTGCAAGATACGAAAAAAAGTCACTTTTGATAAAAGTTTTTGGTTTATTAGACCTCTTGTAAAGTCCATCCGCGGACATACTGTATATTTTAAATAAAGAAGAAAATTATGGTAGTCTGTCAGTTGTAGTTGTATGTAGGGTTTCATCAAGTCAAGTAGCTTGACATTTTTTCTAATTACCTGACTTGACTCGATTATGAATCTTTTCACCAATTCGTTCCTTGTCTTGACTTGAATCCCTCTCGCTGGTACTTGACTTGATCTCAAGTAATTTCAAGCTACTTGATACTTGATCACATGTTATGTTTACTTAAATAATATAAATAAATAAATAAATAAATAAGGCCTTTAATAAATATATAAAAACAAACAAGAACATTACATTAAAACTGCCAGGAATCATCCCTGCGCTGGCGAAGTCTAGCAAATAATACTCCACTTAACCAGCAGAGAAACTATCCTGTGCTATGGAATGCGTAAGAAAATAAGATACATAATTAGTTGACAAAAATTTTTTTTGTTAAATTCTTAGATCACAAAAATATGTGTGAATAATAATATTCAAAGTTACAAAGTGCGCGAGGGCGACGAAATTAAAATTAAAGAAGTAAGGAAGGAATATAAAATAGCTAAGGTGTTTCTTTAGGAAGATCCATGCCCACAGATTAAAATGAGCTTAAGCTATGATAGAAAAGTCCTGCAAGCCTTTTGCCTATCTAAAATAAAATGTTTTAATTTAAATTTAAACTTATTAAAACTGAAAAGTCTGAATTCTCTAGGCAATAAATTCAAAAGGGAAATTGAAATGTATGAAAAAGATATTTTAAACAACGTTGTTCGAAAATGAGGCATTGTGTATTTATCCTTAAATCTTACATTAACTGAATGCTGTGATTCACGAGTTTGAAATATGTTATTCAAAAAACAACTGGATTTGGGATCATTAATAAGTTTAAAAACAAAATTTCCCAGATGATGTATCCATCGATTTTCCATAGGTAACCAATTTAATTCATTTCTTTTCTGAGAAATATGTCCTCTTCTAGATATATCAAAAATTAAACGACATCATGAATTTTGTATGACCTGTATTTTATTTTTCTCCAAAGAATTCAGACATGGAAAATAAATAAAATTATCATAATTAAATTGTGAAAGAATTAGGGATTCTGTGAGCAATTTTCTTAGATGAAAATTAAGAATATGACGATTGGCAAATAATATCTTTAATTTAAAAAACGCCTTTCGTCTAAGTTCCTGCACGTGACTGCTGAAACGCAAATTAGAGTCGAAAATTATACCCAAATTCCGAGCCTCTTCAACAAAGTTTAATACATTAATGTCGATGGAGATATTCAGGCTTGAAGCTAAAAAGTTGCATTTGTCCCTATTACCAAATATCATCACATTAGATTTTTTTGAATTTAAAATTAGATTATGTTCTTTAGACAAAGTATTAATTACATTTAAATCATTATTTATTATATTATTAGCCACTTCAAACTCTTCGGGTCTAAAGGAAAAATAAATCAGGGTGTCATCTGCGTATGCTATTATCTTACAATTATTAAGAGATGTTAAAATGTCAGAAGTATAAATGCTGAAAAGAAGAGGTCCCAGGACAGACCCTTGGGTACACCAGACAATATAGAAAGTTCTTGTGACTCACAGTTATTTTAAGAGATTTTCTGCGATCTGCATGTTAGATAGGATTTAATTAATTTTATCAATTTTATCATTAACGTTATCAAAGCCGAAATATTTCAATTTGGCTAAGAGCAAGTTATTGTTGATAGTGTCAAAGGCTTTTGAATAATCAAATAACACGAGCACAGTGACAAGACCCTGATCAGTATTTACAAAAATGTTATTGGTAATAGTTGCAAGGGCAGTGGAAGTACTACACCCGGGTCTAAAGCCACATTGCACTTCAGGCATTATGTTATTAAAAATGGCAAAATCGAAAATTTGTTTATATAATATTTTTTCTAAGATTATAGAAGCCGCAGGCAATATGATTATGATTCTTAAATCAGAAAAAGTTTGAAGGTCCTTATTTTTGGGAAGTGGGATACCTATTGCATTTTTCCATTTATTAGGAAAATAAGAATTTTCTATGCAACAGTTAATAATATGAAGCAATATAATATCAATATGTGGACTACAATATCTCAACATTCTAAGTGAAATATTATCAGAACCAATGCTATCATTTTTTAGAGAATGTAGAATTGTATTAACTTCTTCAACATTACTTAATTTGAACGAAAACTGAGTACTTCTTAAGGAGTAACTATTGCTATAAAAATTTATTTTATTATCACAATTATCGGATACATATTGAAAAAAATTTGAAAAATAAGAATTAATAGAATTGGGGTCTGAAAGATTAGCTGGCAACTCTGCCCGACCTTGTTTATTAAAATGTATATTGAGATTACGTAAAGCAGACCAAGTTCTACGATGCTTACGCTTAGCAGCAACTGAATTAAGATAGTTTTGTTTTTCTCGTCTTATCATAGACACGGAAAGATTTCTAAGTTGTTTATAATTATTCCAATCGACTTCAGAATGAGATGTTTTATATTTTTGTAAAGCTTTATTTTTATCTTTAATTAACATTTTTAAACTAGGAGTTAACCACTCTGCCTTTGGTTTTGTAACTTTGCGACTTACTATCGGAGCGTGTTTATCAAATAAGAATATAATAAAATTATTAAAAATAGTAATTTTTTCATTTATGTTATTATTGTTAAAAATAGAGTACCACTCAAGAGCTGCAAAATCGGCGATAAAACCATCATGATTAAAACGATCAAAGTTACGATAAAAAATAACCTTTGGAATTACTTTATTCTTAATCACAGAGAGATCACAATACATTACTCTGTGATCGGAGATCGTATCTGCATTAATTGCACCACATACGTTTATTGCAAGTGACGTGGAAATAAAAATTGGGTCAGAGTGCTCGTGCTAGCTGAAATTCTGGTTGGTTCACTGATAATTTGAGACATATCATAAGTTATCCTATGACCTTCAGGAAGCGGCGAGAGAATTAAAGCGCGTTCTAGCTGTAGCAGCCTTGTCTGGGGCACACTGTGTTGCTCAGGCAGTAAAACGATAAGTTACGTGGGGGATACCTTATCAGACATATGTGAAAGCGACGATGGAATGTCCGGAGAAATTTCATCTATAAAAAAGATTCATGCCTTATGTTGCGATGGGCGTTACGTGGACAAAGGGTTTTAAAAATCTTGAGCGATAATGTTAATGATTTGAACGTTTCAAACTTACATGTTCGCAACGGTCTTTAGTTGAACGAGTATGCCAATATCTTACTAGTTATAAGACACTATCTACAGCACTAGAGCACTACTGCAGGCTTCCAACGGTAATAATCGGTATAAAATATGCTTCTAAATAAATTAGAGCAATGGGCATTCGAGTTGAACAATAAGAAAGAAAGAGACGAAACTGACGAGACATTAATACACAGCATTCAAGCGGCAAGGGACAAAATTATTAAGAATTATAAAAAACCAATTGGATCTATTGTGCTGTTTTAATTCTAGACCCACGACATAGAGACATTTTCGAATACACGTTGGGGAAAGATCTCCAAGCTGAAGCTTTGAAGAGATTTTCAAAACTAAGTATTTTCAAGACGAGCTGGGTCTAACAGACACACATGCATCATCCTCGAAGTACAACGAAAAAACTAATAGCGAACTTAGCGAATTAGATATTGATTTATTAGGTTTATTTAAGAAATCGCATGTTATTCAGAAACATGAAATGGCTGGGCTATATGAAATAAACAAGTACCTTACTGACCCACGAGCCGATAGTTCAGAAGGTATCCTACAGTGGTGAGAAAGACATGCAAACAATTTTCCAAATCTATTTTTAATGGTAAAATATTTTTTGTCAACGCCCGCAACTTCCGCTCCTGTCGAAAGACAGTTTTCTAGGGCTGCATTAACAATTAACAAAAGTCCAAAACGATTAAATGATAAGTCTGATACGAGTCTTATGTGTCTTCATTCTTGGATGGCAAATGATAATATTAAAAATAATTTCTAAAGCAGTAGTTTATTGATATTACTGACAGATGCGCGTTTCTTTAAATCATCTTTAATATTTAGGGTGTATTATTATTGCAATATGAAATTAAAAAAAAACTATAGATTTTCTGTTAATATTCGTTTGCTTGTTTTATTTTTATAAGAAATAAAATATACGACTTTGTAGTTACGAGTAGTTACTGATGGCCTTAAGTTTTCCTCGATATTTTAATTTTAAACTGCAATTTATTAATATTATTAGAAGACGACTATCCTGTACCATGCAACTCTTCTACTACCTACAAGAAAGGTAATAACCTTATAAATATATGAAAAGCACACATATTTAGGTAATAATGGAAACGCGGTATCAACGAACTTCATAAAATAATAATTTTTGAATGATAAAAGAGTCAAGTAAGTTGATAAGACTACTTGATTTTTCAAATACCTTGACCTATAAATACTTGACTTGGTTTAACTACTTGACTTGAGCTTGACTTGATTTCAAGTCTACGGGGGGTGGACCGTCAGGCCTGAAGTTTGTACAGGGTGATCCAGAAATGTTTAAACTGGTCTTATTCGTGGACATAAAAAACTTTAAATACAAATTTTGGAAATTTTAGTGGTGTTTTTAAAAATGCCATTAAAAAACGACTTTCTATCGAATTAAAAAAAAATTACATAAAATTAATCAAAAAACGCGTAAATATAAATATAACGCCGCGTATTTTAATACATTTTTTAAATTCAACATAAAATTATAGACTAACTTGATATACCCTATATGCATATCTTCAATTGTTTCTAATTTTGGGCGTAGCTTCTCAAGGTTCTGTGTATTAGTTCTCTATAGAAAATTTTGTTCTGCGTAATACACGGTCGCATAAAATTCGTGATTTTCTGCTAGATACAAAACTGGTAAGAAGTGTTTTTAATTGAACACCCTGTATATTATTAAATAACATGAGAGACAATCAAAATCCTCTTCAAATGATGTATCATATTCCTGCACCTAAATAGTACGGTTTCGGAAATAAAAGCAATAATACACTATAACAATAAAACATCGGATTATTTTAGCATATCTGTCTTAGGCTCGGTCTTAGGTAGCGTTGAAATGTTGTGATGAAACAAGTAATTAATAATTATACGTTTGGGCATTTCTTAACGAAAGTGTCTTGAAAATAAATACAACGGAGGGAAATAACTATTCGAAGGAAGTTTTGACGGAATTTATTCTTCATGGACAATGTGCCCTATAGAGATATATCAAGAACATGCAGAAAGTTCTATTATGGATCAAAATGAAAACAAACTAACTTCAATTCGTCAAATAACATAAATACAATAAAACAGCAAATAACAATACAAAATAAAATTATACTATAAACAAATTAGAAGATTTAATTCTTAATAAATGGTGAAAATGACCGTTAACTTCCAAACATTTTAAAATCCGGATACTCCGTAATTCACTTATGGACCTCCTTATCCCAGCGGCAACTAGTTCTTCAATGCAATTGATCACTAGTTGGTGGAGATCTCGCGCTATACAGGTGTCTTGTATACTTTTTTTTAAATCACACCTCTAGTAGGTCAATTCCACGGTCCCAAACGTCTAAACCAACTATGGTCCAACATTCCGAACAATTCTGTTGTTACTACCCCAGTGCAGTGTGCCGGTACCCCATCCAGTGTGCTCTATACCGTATTATGTATATAATTGTGTATACTTCTTTTTTTTTTTAATTGATTCACAAGTAAAAATCAAGCGAAATCGGGCGATCTAGCAGGCCAATTCCACGATACCAAGTGCCTAACCAGATGATCGTTGAACATTCCGAACAAATCTGTTGTAACTACACCAGTGCAGTGCAATGGGCCGTTGCCCCATCCAGTTGAAACCAACAAATAATATAATCTTCCAATAGCAGATTGCCCAAAAATTCGTTCACCACTGACCTTAGAATTTGAATCATAACTGAGAAAAATTATTTTGTTAGGAGGCAAAAAAAACGTTAAAACTTTTCCTGAAAACCCATTTCCCTGACAACATGTGGATTTTGATCAGCCCGGAAATGCCCATTTCCTTTATTAAAAATGCCCTTTGTTTGTCCAAATTATTTTTTTAAAAAAGTTAAAATCTTGCGTTCGGATTGGAAGCGTTTCACAAAATTGTACCCTATTTTAATAACCTTCTGGTTTCAGGGCTTGAACTTTTGTAAATTTGTTTGGGTCAAGTCATGATTAGCAAAGGTCCTTTGAACAGACGCATGAATAAGCCTAAATCATCTTCTGTACTTCTAGTAGAAGCTTGGGGATAAGCGTGAAAATATGATAGAATATTTTTTCCTCAGAAGTTACAGTTTTCGGTAAATGTCCTTCCGTTTTCAGCTTTGGCCCATGATTAATGAAATAATTTTTGTAATCGTACAAACTTTTTACATATTCTTGCTATAATTAGGCCTCACTGTCCATAAAGAATAAACGATTTCATCAAAACTTCATCTGAATTGTTATTTCCCTCCATTTCAGTTCTTTGCGAGTCATTTTCGTTACGAAAAGCGCAAATGTATTATTATCAGTGCAGTAATTGTAAATTTTCATAAAGACATGTTTCATCACGACATTTCAACGCTACCTGAATACCAAATATAACAAAATAACCCGATGTTTATAGAAACTTGTTTTGATTTTCGAAACCCTACTATTTAGGTATAGAAATATATAGAGGTTATTTAATAATATACATTATAATATAAATTATATTGTACATACATATAAAAAATTTGTATTTTTGTTTTCCGTAAACGTCTAAGGTACCATCGACCGTGAGTCACTCTGTATACATATGTTTATTTGGCAATATTGTATAAAATGTGTTCACTTTTCATGATAAAACTAAAGTTTTTGTTACAAGATAATTTGTGTGTACTTGGGTACAAAAATAGATAAAACCCTTTTAAAAGAACTTTCTGGAGAGTAAAACTTTCTCTGTATCAAAAGTAGAAAATATTTGATTATTCTTGGGTAATGAGTAACGAGGTGGCTTTATGCAGCTCCGTGGTAATAGAGTATGAAGTCCAGCGAAGATTTAGGATGTTCTCTTGGTAACCACAAATGTCGGTTTTGCTCCTGTTGATGACTCTGGCGTGGTTTTGTTAAGTTTAGCGCTAGTTGTACTCGTCTCTCAACTAGGTAGTTGACTATACCAATTTTTTTTTTAATAAATTTCGAAAGTCCTAAGTTCTTGCAAAAACTTCTTGGAAAAACACAAAAAAACTTTCACAATAATTTAATCCCAATATTTCAAATCTGTTAAAAACAATCTGTATTTGAATAATCACCATAATCTTGAAGTAACCTTGATTTTTACTGCAAAATATTCAACGTCACAACGAGTGACAAAGAGATTGATTGAATTAAAACTGTACCAAAACCCAAGTCAAAATATTTAACAATTACCTAAAAAAAATTAACGGTTGCATGTTTTTTCGAACGCTTCGCTAATTCCGTTATCAAATTTTCAATAACTGGTTTGACACGACGAAATACTTCCGAGTTTAATGGAATCAGAATGCAAAAAAACTATAATGAAAGTAGTTATTTGTTTATTTATTTATTGGCAAATGGAATACAAGCACAACAGAGCAAAGGTCTAGCCTGCTCCTGCAATTTTGTACAATTTTTACGCATTTGCCACAACAATAGAAAACATGATTAATCAATTTCATAGAGGTGTTAAACAGACAACGTGAACACAGGTTGAAGTGCGCCGCTTGACGCTATCTAAACAATTACCTCGGACACAAACTGAAAACGTGGTATATTTATATAATCATTAAAAAAATACAAATTCCTAGACTAGATCTAGTTCTGAGATCTCCAATTACAGACCCATTTGCATTCAAAATTAAATTGCAAAAGTCTTTGAAGCAGCATTTGATATGAGACTAGCCTCTTACTTAGAATAGCAATGGGTTTCGTAAGAAGAGATCAACTATAACAGCTACTGAGAATTAGTTAGATTTCATTTATAGACCTCTAGATCGAAAGGAACAGTAATGGGTATTTTTTATGATCTGAGTCAGGCTTTTGACACTGTCAGTCATTGACGTTCGTAGCAAAGCACACTCTTGGAAAAAATCCGATCTGGAAAACCGTATGCAAGTGGTTGTGATTGATCGAGTCACGTCTAATAGCAGGTTGGGGTACCGCAAAGCTCTATACTGGGACCCCTTTTGTTTAGCATATATATTAATGACATGGAACGCTTTTGCAGTACACCAGATCGCATGGTTCTATATGCAGATGATAATAATATGTTAATAAGGCTTAAAAACCTTGACACGCTTTCCGAAAAGGCCAATAAAACTTCATTAGAATCAGTTAGTGTTTATTAATAAAGGTTTTTAACAAGAAAATTTTCATTTTCCTCGCTTAATAAAGTTAAAGGACCAGCTTTTGCATTATCTGTTAATGTTGTGTCTAGTTCTTCTCTGGCAGAATGTTCTTCGACCAATGAGGTATTAAAGTGGTGTCAGATTCAATTAATAAATATTTTATTCCATCACAGAAATTTGACTCCAACTAAGACGACCTAATTAGTGTTTAATGCCACTATCAAAATTTATAGTTTCTATTAGTTTGAAGCAGACTTTATGTAGTTAAATTTCCAATATTGAATTAAGTAATTTTTTTTACTTTTCAGTGTTTTTTTAATCGGTTTTATTTTTTCTGTAATTTTTTGATTTAATTCTTTTCGGTTTCATTTATAAAAATTTTTATTGTAAATATCAGGCTCAAGGTTTCTGATGCCTAAACTTAGGTACTGGGGTCCTATGAACTTAAAAGTTTGCCAGAATCACGTTAACTAATAATATATAAAAAGGGAAATGGCATGACCGTATAGAAAATCAACAATACAAATTTTCTTTGCCACAAATTGATATGATTAGCAGAATTAAACTTCATACCCTTAAAAACTACGAAAAATATGAAACATGATAATTTGAAACATATATATTTTTTTTATTTTAACTTGTTCCCCATCACACACCTCCGTTATGGCATAAAAAAAGTTTTATGTCCAGAATAAACTTATCTACTATTCGCAACATTCATTAAGATTTGTAATTACCTAACGAAATAACCTAACCAGGAAAACGATTACCTCACACTAGAGCAGGGCTCTACCTCCATTACATTTTTTGATTAATTACAGTTTCATGCTCCAAATTTCAATATATATGAAAACATTTAAAAGTATGTCCCAAAATTCAGGCAGAAAATAATTTAAAGTGGCGTCATTACGCCATTTTTACTTTTCTTTAATATATTTGTTATGGAACGGCACCGGTACCACACTAAATACAATCATCTAGGTTGGTCACGATTGCCCGAAGTTATCGGTGTAAATAAAATCAAGTTAACTAATATTATGAATAAGCGACATCTTGACATTCATAGAAAATCGGCAATCTCAACTGTTAAAAATTAAAATTGCACTTCGTGTCCCTGAAAACCACGGAAAACTATATGAAAATTGATATTTTGAGATTACCCCCTCCGCTTTTTTTTTTGTCAAGAACAAAGGTATTTGCCATTTAAACACATTTAAATGTATGTAATACACTAAATTTAAGGCAATATAATATAGCAATTTAAAGTTACCGCGGAAAGAAATTCAAAATGGCGGTATACAGCCATTTTTTTTCAGTGCTTCGTATATGACCACCCCGTTATTCTTCTGAAAAATTCATTCAAATCGGTCAAAGTATCACTAAGTGTAGTCGAGGTACATATATAAAAAAGAGGGGTCGAATTGAGAACGTTCTTTTTTGAAGTAGGCCAAAAAACAAAATAAATTTTCATTATATCCACATTGAATTAGATCTGACATATTTTTAGTTTGGGTTAAATTTTACTTTTCACTTTCCAATAAAGTAGTAAAACAATCTAGACAGACAGACAAACAGACCGACGAAAATTTAAAAAAAATCTTTTGGCATTTAGGGGGTCTTTGAAATAAAAAAATAATACGATTAGATACTATTCTAATGTATAATTCATTTTTCTTATCTTTTCAATAAATTCGCTCTGAATTTTTGACAGGTATTTGACAAGCCTAAACAGTTTTAATGCACATGTGAAGCTTGTATCAAAATCGAACATCAGGATGGGTGTCGAACTCGATTTATAATATTTGATTTTCAAAATCGACTTTTTTTTTGCTTATGCTGTATATCTCACCTAACTTTCAATAATGAAAAGTATATTTTTGCTTCATGCCCGAACTATTTTCAAAAATACAATTTTCTCGGAAATTAATAATAAAAAAGCTTACCATTTGGTAACTAAATTTAGACACACCCTGTAGATATATTATATATTACAAAATGGACTTACAAAATTGGATTGTTAGTTATTTAGTTAGAAAACTCCAAAGTTAAATAAAAGCTAGTAAATACTCTATACTAGTCTACACGAGAGCAACTACAATACACACTTCGTTATGTTGAGAGATTTTGTATAAGTTGGCAACAAGGCTGTAACACCGCGTTACCACGACCAATCACAAACCAGCGGAGTTAGGCGCCCCCACGTGCTTACTCTCAGCGCCCTGGTACATAAGACTTGCATTTTGCACTAACTTGCGGGTCTTTCCTATTTAAAGCTATTATTATAAGGCCAACTCCTATAATAAAGACTAATACTATACTATAGTTTTTTGTTTTTTTAACATACAGTGGCTATCTAGTATTAGGATTTTGTCATTAATAGTCACTAGAGCTTTTCTGATACAATTTATGTCTGATGATGACAGAAAAGTATAAATACATGTAACGTATACTTTGTTTTTTTTAACAGTTATCTGACTTAGACAGAGACTAATGTTTTCTTCTTACAAGTCGTAATGAGAACTAGGTACAAGTACTGCTTTTATTACATGTTTTTTGGCATTGCTCATGTAATGCAGGCATTGATCGCATTTTTTTTATTCAACTGCTACATTTGTATAATATTGCTCGGATTGCTTTGGCATTGTCTGATGATTGTACAACACATTGCTTCGGGTATTTACCCATCAAAATACTCAAAAAATGACAAAAATTCTGCCACAAAAGGCAATTCTCTCTAGCGAATATTCGCAGCTCATATAAAATTTTACATTTTATATTCAACTTTCTATATTCCAAAATTGAGCTTAAAGACCCCGTACAAAATAAAAACATAAACCCTGTATATCGTTCGTGTCTCGCTGACAAATTAAGTAAGCATTATTAATAGACTGTCTGCCCTAATCAATTTAACACACAACGTAAGTCATAAGCTGAAGGCGCTACTGAAAACGAATCACAAAATATACCGTTTAACAATTAGAAACTGAAATGAACTCGCCCATGTAATTCGTCATGAGATAATTTTTCCCATTATCTTGATAGGATTGCTAATTCGTGCATGCAGAAATTGACACCGAGCTTACAATTACATATGTAGAAACCTGGTTCCATTGTTATTCTCTACCTACTACCGGGCACGTTAAGAAATCTACCGAGATATCAAGATCTGCCCATGGGAATTATTTCTGGTATTGAAATGCTCATGTTGCATTATGTCACTTGTGATTAAGTTGATTTTCTGTCTTGAAAAGTCTGTCCGTGTCCTTTTTTTTTTGTAAAATGGAAAATTATCAATTATAATAACAACTAAGAAATATAGGTATTGTGTTTATGCACAAGATATCGTAAGGAGTCAGTATAGGTCTATTCTACGAGACTGTTCCAATTCCCTAAGTTTTTAGAAGATTTTTGCTTCCCTCGTAAGAGGGAGTATTGAATAACGTGAAAAAACCACCCTGGGAGATTTTTACAGAACTTCGCTTTAGAGGACTGTAAAATAGCCCAAAAACTACTTATCCGATTGACAAATTTCAGTGTAAAATCAAGGGACATATGGGGATAGAATGGTAACTTTTTTATTTTTGTAGTACCAGTTTATCCCTATATCACATCTAATTTTTCTGCACTATGTGAAATCAACTGAAAAAAATTTCCTTTACATTGATTTTTTAAACATTTTAGCCGCCATTTTGTTTCGCCATCTTGAATTCGTACTACAATTTTATTTATTTATTTATTTATTCACAACACTATAGAGTAACAAACAACTTCAAATGGTTTAATCTCAATCTTAATAAAGCAGAGACTACAGACGAACTGATAAACTGAATAATTTACAGAAAAAATAATTTTCAAGAGACAATTCCAATATTAAGCACATTAAAAATAGAAAATATCAACGACAAAAAAAAACACTAAAAATACAACAATGATAAGTTTTAAATTGCTCGTTTAAAGCTCATAAAACAACCTGTAAAGACGTCATATTGCGTAAAATATCTATTGTAATTTTGACTATTCTGTCTGCAAAAGAATTATTACCATAGTTTGTGCGATAGAAATTTTCCTGAAACAAAGCTGCTGAACGGGTATGTTTTCTTGGAATCCGAAATAAAATATTGGCAAGTAAGTCAGTACAATCGATAAGCCCATTCGGTATTCTTCCTCTCCATTTCGTCGACGTTCTTAAAGGCTAGTCAGTCCAATCAACTGTATTCTACTCCTGTATGGTATGTCTTTATAAAGAAAATTATGTTTGTAAAGAAGAAACTTGGCAAACCTATGCTGCACTGACTCAATGCGTTGTTCATGACACAAATATGACATGTTATATACAGACATAATAGCTCTAGTATCATAGATATGTGTTGAATTTCTTTTTAAAAATCCGAGCATTTGACAAGATTTGAAGATAACATTATCTATATGTTTTTGAAAATTCAATTCCCTGTGCAAAGTCACACCCAAAATCATTAATAGTGTCCACAGTTTCCAGGTTCACGTTATTCATAGAATAATTATAGACTACTAAGGGTCAAATAATTATCTTGACACCAACAAAACAAATTATCGAAATCAGCCTGAATAGAAATGCAATCATCATTACCATTAACAATACTAAAAAACTTTAGGTCGTCCGCTTATAACAGGCATTTACATTTTTAAGATACAGATACCGCACTACGAGTCGTATTTACAATTAACAATAAACAATATTGGCCCCAAATGGGATCCCTGATAAACTCCCAAACTAACATTAATTTCACAAGAAGAAAGTCCACTCAGTTTAACACATTGTTTTCTTCCATCAAGGTAGGATAGAATCCATTCAAGGTAAGTACCGCACACACCAATCGAACGCAGCTTATTGATAAGAAGATCGTGATGCACACTGTCGAAAACCTTTGATATGCAGTGTCAATTACATCGATTTGGTATCCATTCTGGATGCTCAGAGTTAAAAAGTTCTGGAATAGGGCAAGATTTGTTGTTGTGGATCTGCCTTGGAAGACGCCATGTTGTTCAGCTGCTATAAGGTGGTATTTATAGGTTCTAAATAGTTCGCTACCGTTAATAGTAATGAAATCCTCCTATAGTTCTTAATATCACCTTTAGATCCAGATCTAAATACGGGAAACAGGGTAGACCACTTCCAGGGTATAGCGAATCTTCCCGAATCAAAAGACTTTGAAAAAAACGACATAACGGCATGGATAAAACGTCAGAACCTTTCTTGTAAAAAATGGGGGTATTCCATCAGGTCCTGCAGTCTTATTGATATCCATTGAACCGATTGTATTTTCAATTTCTGCCGGTGTGAAATTGCGTGTAGATAGCATGCAACCAAGTAAGTCGGGAAGGTTAGGAGGGGTGATAGAATCATAGTTCGAGAAACAGGATTGGAAGTGATCTGCAAAAGCATGTACGATGTCGTTAGCGCCCTCCATTGACTCGCCATTAAATTCAATTACCCCAGGTATACCATTATCTTTACATGGAGAGTTAACATAGGAGCAAAAATACTTTATGTTTGAAGGAATCATAGGCTCTGTATTTGTCACATACATGAGATAGCAATACTCGATCATGTATTTAGTCTCTGGCCGACCCTCAGAATAATTCAAATAATCGGAGTGCTGACGAGTATATTTAAATTTTTGTGTAGTTTGTTTTTATGATCTATAAGCTTTTTCAAATCATTGCTATACCACCTAGGATACTTATCTTTAACATAGTCTTTAGAGGAACACACTTCTCAATAGCGCTGTTGAGTGTATTATAAAATTTATCAATGATAACGTCTATATCGTCCAAGTCCCGAATAAAACTCCAGTCGATGCCACTCAAATAATTGTTAAGTTCGAGAAAATTCGCCTTTCCAAAACTAAAAACTCTAATATTTGTTCGAGTCTCTAATCTTGGCACATTTCAGACGCTAAAAGAAACTTCCAATGATGGGTGGCGAGTGTCCGGATTAATTAATGGGTCATTACAATTATCCACACAGACACTATTAAAACTATCTTGTAAGATCAAATCTAGAATTCTGTTGTTTACATTCTTTATTGAATTCATTTGTTGAAGCATAAGGGAATAGATGCTGTCAAAAAGCGCCTCCCCTGGGCCGGACATACTTGTAGGAATCAGGTGGCCGTCCTCTTCTTCCCATTTAATAAGAGGTAAATTGAAGTCCCCCACACATAAGAAATTTTGGACTCTCATTAGAATTCTTTAATGTCCGCTCCCAAAATTACGGTTTCATGTTCAAGCTTAATGGACACCCACAGATCTTCGTAACAATTGTTATTGCTACTATTCATTTAGGACACAATTCATGCTTAACAGGAATGAGAGTACCGCCGCCTCTCTTGCAATGCCTTGCCGCATCGGAAGACCCGGTATTCCATGGAAAAAATGTCAGAGTCTGTTATATATCGGCCCTATATTATTTTCGCTCTTTATTAATGACGTGTCACATTGTTTCAAAAACACTAACCTTCTTATGTACGCGGATGAGTTGAAATTCTTTGGCATCGTTAAGCCATTGTAACACCCTTCAGTTACACACATACAAAAAGATGACGTTTTGTAGGAGCCTAAATCCAACAATGTTTGATTACACAATTGACGGCATTTCTCTTGAATCAGTAACATCATTCAACGATCTTGGTGTGTTATTTTATCATTTAACCTACATGTCGATCAAATAGTATCGAAAAGTCTGAAGCTATTAGGCTTTATCAAAAGAAATACCATGCCTCTTTAACTCTCTGGTTCGAAGTGTACTTGAATACTGCTTAGTCATATGGTGTTTATTTTATCTGTCACATTTCTAGAGAGCAGAGAGAGTCCAAGCTAAATTTGCAAAAAGCTGTGTTTAAATAATCAAATTTGCTTGCAAAAGCCTCACGAGACCAGACTTTTGCTTTGTGGTCTTAGGGCTCTTGAAATCAGGCGCCGGAACTTCTAGTTGTTTTTTCCCCATAAGCTAATTGATGAGACTATTGCTTGCGCTAAACTGTTGCGTCTCTTAAGATTTAATGTTCCGGTCAGAGCTCTGAGACACAGACGCCTTTTCTCAGAACAAGTACATAGAACTAACTATGGCCAGAGAGCTATATTCCACAACGTGCTAAATATTTACAAAAAACATTTCAACCATATCGATATTTTTTCTTTAAGTCGCAACTCTGTCAAGCGACAAGTGTCTTAGAGTATCTTGTCACTGTATATGTATGTATTGTTAATTATATTATTTTTCTCCTTGTCTTTATATATACATATATATATATAATATATATATATATATATATATATATATATATATATATATATATATATATATATATATATATATATATATATCTGACATCTTTATTTTTAAAGATAGAAAGCTCATTTTTTACTAAGTTGTAGGCAATCGTCTGAATTTTTTTATTGACAATATTAATATGATACAGGGTGTTTCACAAAGACGCACCGAATCAAACATATATTTTTTTTAAATGGAACACCCTGTATATTATCGAAAATTTAGATTCGACTCGTAAAACTAATAATTTTGTGTATTTAAAATTTTCGCGTATTTTCAACTATTTTCGAGATAATGGCAGTTGAAAAATGAAAATTGGAGATTTCGAAGTGCTGTCAAATTTGAAAGGATCAAATTAAAGTAAAACGGTGTGCACTTTCTTTTTCAAACTCTATTTAATGACACTAATGCCCGATCAAATTGTCTGGATAGATGAAGTCGCTTTTTCCACCTCGGGAAGATTTAATAGGAAGAATGTACACTTTTGGGCTCCTGAAAATCCTTGCGCCGTTCGGGAAATACTGCACTCTGGTTGACAATCCGTGCAAGTATGGTGTGGGATTCATAACGATAGAGTTTTAGAGTCAATATTTTATAATGAAAATACGAACGGGCATAATTATTTAGAGCTAAGCAGACCAGTAGTTTTTAGTAACAAGCTGGCGCTCTAGTCCATAATATTGCTGACGTAACCGCATTTTTAAACGAACATTTTCCGTTTTAGATCGGTTGATTTGGCCAGATGAGGTCGCCACCAAATAGCCCAGACTTGACCGTAATGGATACTTTTTTATGGGGCTTTTTAAAAGAAAAGTTGGGAGAAGAAAGACGCCCGCTAACGGTTAATATTATAAGAGAAATAATAACCCAAGAAATTGAAACACTAAATCATCGCAATCAGGGAACTATTTTGGCTATAGAAAGGCAGAAGAGAATTTACAGGAAATGCATTGAGCAAAATGGGAGGCATGTGGAATATAAAATTCAATAATCTAGTTTTTATTAAATATTATCGCACCAACTAAATATAATATAATTATTAATAGGGATGAGATGTATCTCTAATTTATATCCGAGGATCAGTGTTTTCATAACTCCGTAATGCGAGGTTTGATTTCTCTGTTTTCAATTTCAGTTATTTGTAAAACGACTATATTATTTTTTTTCTCTCTAAACAAGCTAGGTAACATGGTCTGAAATTACTTATAATAAGCTACTATCTGCCCAGGGCGACGATACTTTTTGAGAAGTTAAGATAGAAAAGTGCGCGTCATTTTTAACCATCTTTAACTATTTTGCTGTTGCAATTATTAGACAAGGTTCGTTTGTAAAAAGCTAGTGAGTTTCAAGATTATTGTGAAATTAAAGATATTTTCTGAGACTGCCAAAAGTTGATATTCTAAGTTTGATCGGGCATTAGTGTCAAGAAAGTGCACACCGTTTTACTCTAATTTGATCCTTTCAAATTTGACAGCACTTCGAAATACGATACGCGAAAATTTAGTCCGGAAGAAACACTTAAGTGTGACAGGGATAAACTGGTGAAATTTTATTACGGATCCTGCAAAACAACCTAATAAAATGTTTAAATGTTCATTCATAATCTCCCTAGTATTTGAATTATTTCCGGATATTAACTCAAGAAAGTGGGAGTGGGAGAAACTTTCACACAAACTGAACTTTTCTAAACCAAAATTTTAATAATACGTAATAATGCCTACAAATAATAAAGTTGGACGTGAATGTCAAAAATATTTAAATAAGAGTTTTAGAGACGTGTCAGTTTATTGTGTCATTAGTCATTTTCATTCTCATCGTGTTAATATCATCCGGATAATACGAAAAGGTCTACGAAAGTAAAAACCGAACGGCATTCAAGTTTCTAGTGAACATAAAACAATAAAAACAAATCATAAACCATACATACCTATGTATAGAATAAGCTCAGAAAAGTGGGTAACTAATAATTAAAATTAAGAAGTTTTAATATATTGTGTCATTTGGTCAATGACCCCCCAAAAATATGAAATAAATGAATGAAAATAAATTATTCGTTTGACCCTCCTAATAGTTGTAATAAAACGCGAACCTTGGAAAAAGTTAAATACGCTACACTATTAGCCGCGCGCGGCGGTTTGAATGATCTCGTTGCGTTCCTTAGGCATAATAAAATACGCTATACTAAGCTAGGCTGGGCAGTCCGAATTGTCCTGATTACCTTAAAGCTTGACGAAAGTACCCGAAGATTTCACATCTACCGAGCGGCAGCCCAACGTGATAGCAAATGGAATATGAAATCGCGATTTGGGTCATCAGCCGGTCTCTTCTCATAATTCGATCGATCGGTTGCGGCATCACGTCGGTCGATATTCTCGTTCGATATTGTTTCGGACGTTTTTAATCGATGAAAATTGATTTATATACTGTTTTTTGTAATATACATTGTTTTATTTTTATGATCCATGTGTGAGTTGGAAATATACAGGAAATAAAATTTGGGAGTGACTAGTGTAAAAAAATAAACAACTAAAAAGTGCTTACGAACTTAATTTTGCAAAAATAACCAATTTCAAAGTGGTCTATGTTTGAGTTCTGAAGGTAGATGAAATAAAATGTCGCTAGTGCAAAAAATTAAATAACTAAAGAGTGCTAACGAACTTAATTTTAAGAAAATAACCGAATTCAAGGCAAGTGGTCGCAATTTGCCAGAACTCAGTATACGACAAACTAGTAAAGACAAAAATAAAGAGGTTCGTCAAAACTGTCGCAAAAGTATGTACGATTTAGCTAACTGGATATGTGGTTGTGAAGTCTCTAACTCATTTTACTGTTATGTTTGTTTGTTGTTTTCTAAGGGCTCGTCAGACTCATTATGGTGCAAAACCGGTGTTAAAGAATAAAAACACTTAAAAGAATCTTAACTTAATTAGAAGAAATGAAATGTTCGGTAAACTATGCTACGGTCGGAAGTGTTGATATTCGCACTCAGCTAGACACAGTTTATAGAAAATCCCTGCTGGGGAGCTGGCACTACCTGGCCATGATGAAACGGCTTTGTCTGAAAATCCAGAAGTTTTTCGAGGGCCTATAAATTTTGTTGAGGAGTTGGGCCAAGATAGACTATCCGCTTTAGCAATGTTAAGTATCGAGAAATCGTTTAAAAAAAGGAATGTGAGTGCAATTTTAACAAACGTGTCATTCAGCATTTTTCCAATTCTAAAGAACGAAGAGTAGACCTGAACTCCAAGAGAATTTAAAGCTCAATTTAAAGATAGGATATTTATTTTTATTTTAGGTATGCCTATTTTTAAATTTGTTATTGACCTCCCAATATAATTCACCACGAGTCATCACTGCCCAGTAATATTTCATTACTTCTTTCATTTCTCAAAGCAGAAATTGATTTAAATAAAATGTCAAGTATTTATCGAAATATAATAATATTAATTTTTATTTGGAAGCGTTCACCTTCGGCTTCGGCAAAAGCTTCAGCTAAATTTTGAAGGTAGCGGAAGCTGATTAATTAGTAGGACTTTAAATTTTAATGCCATAAAATTCTAGTCTCCCGCATTTTAAGATTCACAAAAAAGTATTATAAAATCCACATTCCTCCATCTTTCTTAATAATGAAATACCTTCGAAGAAATGCCGTAAACTGAAAACCCTGTACATGCCTTGTTCATAAAGATATTTATTATACCACTTCAGTTCCACTTGATATCATTCACTAAGTCAATTAGTGCTATCATTTTTATTAAGGTTTTATAATATAAACTGTGGCAGCCTTTAGACGTCGCGTCGGATGTAAAGTATTTGGAACCGATTATGATTCACATAATCAAGACTGGATTCCAGTGGGATTATTTCAAAATAGATTCACTCAAACGTATTAAAATGCGAAGGACGTAAGATATTTTCGCGATCAAAATAAACTCAATAAATAAATAAACTATTTACATGGAGGATGGAATATTTCTATAACTAAAACTGCTAATTTTTAGACACTGTGTAATTCTGCCCTGTAATTGAATGCTCTGCACATCTTTTGAGCTGTGCTTTATAAGAGTAAAAAAATCGGTAAATTTGATTTACCAGAAACTTACTTCCCTTGTTATAAATTTTTCCTTTTATTAGAAATTAGCTGGCCCGGCAGACCATGTTCTGCCTTTTCCGTTAGATGACGCGATGAATTTTTAGTGGAATTATAAGAATATGGGGCGCATTCACCACAACGCCCAGAAATGTTATTAAAGAAAAACATATTGGTTTTAAAGAAAAAATACTCAATAAAACAATATAAAAAAAGAGTTAACAGGTCTCGGTAACCAGACGATTATTTCAAAAAAAAAAATCATGTAAACTGGTGCAGTACTACTCTCACGAACTTGCTGGAAAATCTGGCTTAGTGTTTTAATATATAGATACTAAAGTGTGACCCAATTTGGTTCTGTACATAGTCATTTAGTAACACATATATAGCGTCTTTTCAAATATTGTTACTAAGCGCCATTTTGTGCCACCATATTAAATTCCTACCAATATATTACCAGTTTCTACCTATGCCACTTAATTTTTGGGCACAATTTAAAATAAACTGAATAAGTAGTTTTTGCATTGACATACACCACTATTTTAATCTGACATTTTGAATTCGTAATTCGTGAATAAGATTTTTTTACGTTGATTTTTTAACATTTTATTTGATCGCCATTTTATTTCGCCATCACTAGAATTCGTATCAGAACCTTACCAGTTTATTTGTAAGTTCCACTTAATGTTTGGACAAAAGTTGAAATGAATTTATTTAAACTGGATAATTAGTTTTTTAGTAATAATCTTTTAACGTTTCATTAGGCCACACTGGATTTTTACAAATATTAGCAGGTCATATAACGCCTAATTTTTGACCAAAATTTGAACTCAGTAGGGTAAGAGTTTTTAAGTTATGCCGTGAACTGACAGAAACCGCCAGACAGACCGACGGAATTGATAAAACATATTTTTTGACATCTAGGGGCGCTAAAACGTGAAGGGAGGGTGATTTTTTCACACGACTACAAACATTTCATTTGATCGCTATTTTGTTCCGCCTTCTTGAATTCTTACCAATATTTAACCAGTTCATCTCTATACGACAGTTAGCATACCCATAAGTTTAGTTTTAGGGCAAAATGTCATTAGAGAATTATTCTGAGTATTCCGAGGTGCTATAAAATACTACATTTCAAGAAATTCAAATCTGAATGCAATGTACGGGGTATACAAAGAGTTTTATTTAACAATATCGTATAAAAAAATCAACTAAGAATGAACAATGAAAAAATAATCCTTCTACGTGAGTGCCATCCCGTTCTATACAAATTACGGTTCTTCTACTGAACTCAACTATTGCCGCTCTTACCATAGCTGGCGTTATTTCTTTTACACACTGCCTGATGACTGTTTTCAGGTGATCGACGTATTGGAATGGCCTGTGAAGATAAACCTTTTCTTTTAACAGTTCACAAAAGGAAAAAGTCCAACGGGGTTAAGTCAGGAGACCTGGTTGGCCACGGGATTACAGAATACCTTCCTATCCAGCGATTTGAAAAATTTCTTTGTAAAAAATTGTGAACTATAACATGGTGCTCGGTCGTGTTGGTACCAAAGTGAACGCCTGATTAATGGCAATTCTTCAACAAATTCAAACAAATGAGTATTTAAAAAATTCAAGTAAGTATGGCTTGTCAAATTTTCATGAAAGAAAAGAGGCCCTACTATTTGGTTTTCCAAAATACCACACCAAACATTTGTTTTAAATGAGTATTGATTGCGACACTCTATGAGAAAATTAGGATTTTCCTCACACCACCAGCGGCAGTTCTGTGAGTATACACATATACATACGTTTGACGTAACTGTCGCCTCATCGGTAAAAAATATTTTTCTTGGAAAAAACTTCTCCTTGGAACTACGCACTGAAAAGTAAACGAACTTCAAAATCTCTAGGTAAAAGTGTATGGATATATCTAGGTTTGTAAGGATAAGATTTATTTGTTCGTAAAATCGTAATGACTGTTGTCTTTGTTACGTTACCCGGAAGTGATTTTGATATTTTCCTCACCCAGACTTTAGGATTTTCAACGACCGCTAGCAAAACTTGCATTTGATTTTATTAAGTTATAGACCATACTTGGTGTGTTTTCTTTTATACGTATTATCAACAGACCCAGTGGATTTAAACTTGTTCATGACATTTGCAACAGTAACATAGCTTATTTGTTTATCTAGATGTCTATTATTAAAAATTTCAGTCGCTTCACGACATGTTTTATAATGATCTGCAACAATTAACACAATTTCAATTTTTTCCTGTTTGTTAATTTAACTACCATGATGAAAATAACAGAAAAATATTCAATGTAAAAAAATCACCAGACACTTCAATTAGCTACTGTCAGTTTTTTTCTCTTATGGCATTTTGCTCTAAAAATAAACTTATAGGTTGTTTTCTCTTCAGGCAATTTTAGATTTTCTAAGTTTATGGCAACCCTGTACAATATTTTTTAAGTTTTATAACTCCAATAATATTTTCGGGAGAAGCAGAACTTTTTATGAAGAGTAACATTTTTCATAAAATGAAAAATAAAAAAAGTTTCCATTTGTTAAAAACTTTTCAGGACACGCTATATATATATATATATATATATATATATATATATATATATATGGATCTGGCCATAGATGATTAAAAACTTTCCCCTTCTTCTACCTTAATTAACATCCATTTTCTAAATGAAATACCCTGTTTATTATTGCATTTTTATATTGTCATGAACATTCTAAAAACTTTTTGTATTATGTTTCCTATATATAAATTGAACTGTTTGCGAGAAAATGACACTTGAAAATTGTAATTTTTGACCGTTTGAAGCTCTGTTACTCCCAAACGACTTAACTTCCAACAAAATGGATTTGACTTTCCTATATGAGTTTTTAATTATCTATTTCCTCACACCAATTGTGACTTTGACAGGAGGTGTCAAAATTTTATATTTCCTATATAATTTAATGTCAATGTCACTACGCTAAATTCAACGAAATTAAATAGAAAATCAACAAAAGAAAAAACTGATATTAGGTACATACATGATTTTATTTTATCAGATATTCAAAATGACGGCCATTTTGTTCTAAATATTTATCAACTCTCTTTCGAAAAGAATTCCGCACTCTGAATGACATACCTAATCCTTCCTCTAGTGTCTTCGGCTGTAATTGGAGAAGTCACCACTTTTTAGGGGTGGGGGATAACTTTTAAATGTTAAATGGAAAGATTCCAGATTCGTAATCTTCAGAAAAAACTACGTTATAATCAATGAATAATTTAATGTCAAAAATTAAAAAGAAATTCAACACAAGAAAAAACTGGTATTAGGTACATGATTTTATTATAATAGGTGTTCGAAATGACAACCATTTTGTCCAGAAGCATTGTCGTTGTTTTTTCTACATCCTCCGAGAATTACCATGTCAACTGGGTAAAAAAATACCGTATTTTGGTTAGATTATGTAGTTAATTATTTTTTTCCTGATTTTTTTGGGAGCTCTGCAGCACTGCAGCGATGATTCACCAGCCGCCACTATTGCAGTTATCATGACAACGAACGACTTGACATGTTATGTATGTATTATTTTCTTAAATTATCTTCGAGTTTAAAGTTTTTAGTTTAAGCGTCTTGTTAAAATAAGTGTTCATTGTGTTCGTTTATTGTTTTTTTTTTAAGTTTTGTTCGTTTATTATTTAGCTGTGTTATTTATGTAATTTACTAATCTTAGTTGAGTTTTTAACTACCTATCCTTAAAATGAATGAATTCGACTGCCAAGTTGACATGTTATTAATTCTCGGAGAATGTAGAAAAAACTATCGCAATGCTTCTAAACTTTGGGCGGTAAGATTTCCCCACTTACCACCAAAATATCCATCCAGAAAACGCAGCAGGAGGAAAACCAAAACGAACGACATGGCGGTAGGAGTTTTGGGAACAGTAGCTCTCAACCCTCATATTGGTTTCCAAGAACTATCCAAAGACGCCGGGATGATTAAAACATCCGTTCTCAGGCGTTTTGCACCATTTTAAATTTCATCCTTACCATCTTACCTTACATCAAGAATTGTATGGACAGGACTTCGAGAGACGGGTGCAATTTTGTCGGTGGTTTCGACTATGGATCAATGAAAACAACTCACTGGAAAACATAATATTTTCTGATGAAGCAACATTCACTAACCATGGTCAAGTCAATCCACACTGGATGCGAACAGTCGCTAATCAACACCCTTGGTCGATAAATACTTGGTGATGGATATTTGGCGATGTTATTGGACCTAATTTTTTCGATGGTAATCTTAATCGACAGCGATACTGCGATTTCCTTCGAAATGACAAGATTGATGCCAAATATTCCAGAGCAACAACGTGAAGCAATTTAGTTCCAACAAGACGGCGCACAACCACATTACTGTCGAGAAGCACGTGCTATATTGCTTTCCCTAACAGATAGATTGGACATGGGGGACCAGTAAATTGGCCTGCAAGATCGCCAGACTTAACCCCCCCTTGATTTTTTCTTGTGGGGTTCTGTCAAAGAAATGGTGACTGCTCCAACTACAGCCGAAGACATGAGAGAAAGGATTACGCGTGCAGTTCGTGAAATCACCCCAGAAATGTTATTCAGGGTGCGGAATTCTTTTCGAAAGAGAGTTGATAAATGTTTAAAACAAAATGGCCGTCATTTTGAATATCTGATAAAATAAAATCACGTACGTAATATCAGTTTTTTCTTCTGTTGATTTTCTTTTTAATTTTGTTGAATTTAGCGTAGTGACATTGACACTGACATTAATTTATTCATTGATTATAACGTAGTTTTTTCTGGAGATTACGAATCTGGAAAAAAAACTGCACCTTTCCACTTAATATTTAAAAGTTACCCCCACCCCTAAACAGTGGAAAGGGTTAAAACATTACTTACACCTTCAAAAAATGTCCCCCAACGACCCATTGCATCCCTAGAAATTTCATTTATTTTCAATCAGCCGTTTTCTCAATATCGCCTTGTAACACTTTAAAAGGACCACTCGGTATATATAATTCGTTTTTTTTTCTTTAACCATGTATAAATATCTTGTTAATTATTTTCTTGGCTATAGGTTAACTCATTGAAAAATAAAACTATAATTTACATCGACGTTTCGCTTATTATATTGAGCTTTCTCAAGATGGAAATTCATTTTCCTGGAAACATGTCGATTTTTAAGAATGTTTTGAGTGAGTTATAACACATTCTTATGAAATTCAAGCCCTTCAGGTCTTTGTTTTAAGAACATTTCAATGCGTAAAGTTTAATTTATGAGAGTTGGCTGTAAAGTGCAATTTTTAACTAAACTGCTATTTGATGCCAAGATTGAATTCAAATATTATATGGATGACATTATAAATCTAAAAAAAAAACAGAATGGAAAAAGCGCGCGCGCGCTCCAACCACAGCGCGCGCGCGCGCGCGCGCGCGCGCGCGCGCGCGCGCGAAATCGCGCGCCAGCGCGCGCGCGCGCGCGCGCGCGCTTTTCGAAAGAGAGTTGCGCGCGCGCGCGCGCGCGCGCGCATTTTGAATATCTGCGCGCGCGCGCGCGCGCGCGCATCGCTTTTTCTTCTGCGCGCGCGCGCGCGCGCGCGCGCGCGCGCGCGCGCGCGCGCGACGCGCGCGCGCGCGCGCGCGCGCGCTTTTTCTGGAGATTACGAATCGCGCGCGCGCGCGCGCGCGCGCGCGCGCGCGCGCGCGCGCGCGCGCGCGCGCGCGCGCGCGCGAAAGGGGCGCGCGCGCGCGCGCGCGCGCGCGCGCGCGCGCGCGCGCGCGCGCGCGCGCGCGCGCGCGCGCGCGCGCGCGCGCGCGCGCGCGCGCGCGCGCGCGCGCGCGCGCGCGCGCGCTTTAAAAGGACCGCGCGCGCGCGCGCGCGCGCGCGCGCGCGCGCGCGCGCGCGCAAGTATTTCTTTTTCATCAGTTAATTTCAGAGCGGGATTTCTCAGTTATAGGGCTCTACAGACACTGTAATCATTAAACTCAGCGACGCCGAGAAAAAAGTGTAAGTATTCCTAGCGCACTTCCCAATATTGCCACCTGACGAAGAAGAGCTATTTTAAGGAAAATTAATTTCCTCTAAAACAGAATCAGTTCACATATTGATTTTTAAAAACCTCTTAGATTAACTACTTGCAGTAACTGTCGACAATTTAACTTTTAAACTAATCTGAAAAGAGAGTACAATATTATGACCCGGAAGCCTGTGAATTGCTAATTGGGTTTAATATTTTTTTATTCATAATATTTGGGTTAGACAGGCCGTTTGACCTAGTTGAGTTAAGTGGCCTAATGTATTGAGTCACCGTTGAAGTTTTGTTTAAGCGCACGCCAAACGAAGCAGATAAAGCAAGCAGATTTAATTGTCTAATAACCTTGAAAATTAGCAGTCTTAAAAGTGTCCGTTTTTATTAATATAAAACGAAACAAGTGTTTAGAAATATATTTGATTTTTTGATTTTCTCTAACGAAACCGACTTAAAAAAAAAAACGAAAAATATTACTAAAAAAGTGCTTATCCAATTTGTCTCAAATTTTGCACAAAAATCAAGTACAGGGTGGCCCATAAGTACCTCCGGGATTTTGAAAGTTAATAACGTCTTTCTCTGATACTAATTTAATTTTCTTTTTTTCAGGTTTTGTAGTCAAGGATTGGAAATTAATCATGGAAAAATTTACAACTGTAGAGCGCACCAAAATCGTGCAGTTTTATTTTGAACATCAGCATTCCATTGTTTTAACTCAACGAGCATTTCGAGTTAGATATGTTCCCTGAGACAAAACAATTCGTGGCTTAATTCAACGATATCACCAACAAGATGCTGTGAGTGATCTTCCACGTGCAGGAAGACCTCGTTCAGCAAGGACGGAGGACAATGTTGAACTTGTTCGGGAGAGTATCGAAGGAGAAGCTGGTACGTCGACCAGTAGAAGATCTACCGAACTGGGTATAGCTCGTACGTCTCTACAGAGAATTTTGAGAGGTTTGAATCTTTTCCCGTACAAAGTTCAATTGGTACAGTAACTTAAACCTGCAGATTATCAGCAGCGTCTAGATTTTGCCACCCGATTTCAACAATTAGCTTGAGAACAAAACGAGTTTCTTGACCAATTGATTATGTCTGATGAGGCGCATTTTCATCTGAATGGCTTTGTCAATAAGCAGAATTGCAGGATTTGGAGTACAGAAAATCCAAGGGTGGTTCACCAGCGAGAATTACACCCACTGAAATGTACAGTGTGATGCGGTGTAACCTCACAAGAGATCTTCGGGCCTTACTTCTTCGAAGATGAGTATGGAAATGCATTGACAGCCAACGGAGAACGGTATCGGACTATGCTCCAAAATTTTTTATTCCCAGCGATAGAGAACAGGCCTGAGATTTGGTTCCAGCAAGATGGAGCCACTTGCCACACTGCTAGACCAACAATGGAGCTTTTAAGGAAGTTTGGGGAAAGAATAATCTCGCGCAGATCTGCGATTAATTGGCCTCCGCGATCCCCGGATCTTTCAGTTCCCGACTTCTTTCTATGGGAATATTTGAAAGGACGAGTGTATGTTAATAAACCTCGGACAATCCCTCAACTGCAAGAGAATATTCGAGAAGAGATAAGGGCATTGCAACCTGAAAGATTAAGGTCCGTTATGGAACAAGCGGTTGAAAGAGCCCGCCTCTGTAAAGTAGAAAAGGGTCGCAACCCTGGCAATATTTTTTAAGTTTTATAACTCCAATAATATTTTCGCAGGAAGAAGAACTTTTTGTGAACAGTAACATTTTTCATAAAATGAAAAATAAAAAGTTTCCATTTGTTAAAAACTTTTCAGGACACGCTCTATATATATATATATATATATATATATATATATATATATATATAAATGAAAAATAAAAAAGTTTCCATTTGTTAAAAACTTTTCAGGACACGCTGTATATATATATATATATATATATATATATATATATATATATATATATATATATATATATATATATATATATATATATATATATATATGGATCTGGCCATAGATGATTAAAAACTTCCCCCTTTTTCTACCTTAAACCGATGGCAACCTCTGTTTTTTAAATGAAATACCCTGTATATTATTGCATTTTTATATTGTCATGAACATTCTAAAAACTTTTTGTATTACGTTTCCTATATCTAAATTGAACTGTTTTCGAGAAAATGCCGCTTGAAAATTGTAATTTTTGACGGTTTGAAGCTCTGTAACTCCCAAACAAAATGGATTTGACTTTCCTATCCGAGTTTTTAATTATCTATTTCCCCATCCCAATTGTGAGTTTGACAGGAGATGTCAAAATTTAACATTTCCTGTCAAAGGAGATAGATAACTAAAAACCAAGATACAGTTAAACTTAGGTATAGGAAACATAATACCAAAAGTGTTTAGAATGTTCAGGACAATACAAAAATGCAATAATAAACATGGTATTACATTTAGAAATCGGATGTTGCCAACTGTTTAAGGAAGAAGTGGCAGATCCAAATTTTTTTGGGGCACCCTATATATATATATATATATATATATAAATAATTCGTTTTTTTTAACCATGTATAAATATTTTGTTATTTTCTTGGGTATGGGTTAACTCATTGAAAAATAAAACTATAATTTACATCGACGTTTCGCTCATTATATGATGAATGTTTTGAGTGAGTTATAACACATTCTTATGAAGCCCCTCAGGTCTTTGAATAGAATCAGTTCGCATACTGATTTTCAAAAACCTCTTAGATTAACTACTTGCCGTAACTGTCGACAATTTAACTTTTAAACTAATCTGAAAAGAGAGTCTACAATATTATTACCCGGAAGCCTGTGAATTGCTAATTGGGTTTAATATTTTTTTATTCATAATATTTGGGTTAGACAGGCTGTTTGACCTAGTTGAGTTAAGTGGCCTAATGTATTGAGTCACCGTTGAAGTTTTGTTTAAGCGCACGCCAAACGAAGCAGATAAAGCAATCAGATTTAATTGTCTAATAACCTTGAAAATTAGCAGTCTTAAAAGTGTCCGTTTTTATTAATATAAAACGAAACTAGTGTTTAGAAACATATTTGATTGTTTGATCTTCTCTAACAAAACCGACTTAAAAAAAAACGAAATGTTAAAAAAAATATTACTAAAAAAGTACTTATCCAATTTGCCTTAAATTTTGCACAAAAATCAAGTACAGGGAGGCCAATAAGTACCTCCGGGATTTGAAAGTTAATAACTTCTTTCTTTGATACTACTTTAATTTCCTTTTTTTCAGGTTTTGTAGTCAAGGATTGGGAAATTAATCATGGAAAGATTTATAACTGTAGAGCGCAACAAAATCGTGCAGTTTTATTTTGAACATCAGCATTCCATTGTTTTAACTCAACGAGCATTTCGAAGACATTTTAACGTTAGATATGCTCCCTCAGCCAAAACAATTCGTGGCTTAATTCAACGATATCAGCAACAAGGTGCTGTGGGTGATCTTCCACGTGCAGGAAGACCCCGTTCAGCAAGGTCAGAGGACAATATTGAACGTGTTCGGGAGAGTATCGAAGAAGCTGGTACGTCGACCCGTAGAAGATCTGCCGAACTGGGTATAGCTCGTACGTCTCTACAGAGAATTTTGAAAGATTTGAATCTTTTCCCGTACAAAGTTTAATTGGTACAGTAACTTAAACCTGCAGACTATCAGCAGCGTCTAGATTTTGCCACCCGATTTCAACAATTAGCTAGATAACAAAACGAGTTTCTTGATCAATTGATGATTATGCCTGATGAGGCGCATTTTCATCTGAATGTCTTTGTCAATAGGCAGAATTGCAGGATTTGGAGTACAGAAAATCCAAGTGTGGTTCACCAGCGAGAATTACACCCACTGAAATGTACAGTGTGGTGCGGTGTAACCTCACAAGAGATCTTCGGGCCTTACTTCTCCGAAGGTGAGTATGGAAATGACAGTCAACAGACTATGCTCCAAAATTTTTTATTCCCAGCGATAGAGAACAGGCCTTAGATTTGTTTCCAGCAAAATGGGGCCACTTGCCACACTGCTAGACCAACAATGGAGCTTTTAAGGAAGTTTGGGGAAAGAATAATCTCGCGCAGATCTGCGATTAATATCTTTCAGTTCCCGACTTCTTTCTATGGGAATATTTGAAAGGACGAGTGTATGTTAATAAACCTCGGACAATCCCTCAACTGCAAGAGAATATTCGAGAAGAGATAAGGGCATTGCAACCTGAAACATTAAGGTCCATTATGGAACAAGCGGTAGAAAGAGCCCGCCTCTGTAAAGTAGAAAAGGGTCGCCATTTAAAGGACGTCATTTTTTACACAAAGTGTAAGCATTTTCGTTATAAGTACCGCCAAATAAATAATTATAAACATTAACATTGTTATTAACCTTTCAAATCCCGGAGTTTCTTATGGGCCACCCTGTATTATGTAGGAATCAACTGGTAAAATTTTGGTTAGAATCCAAGATGACGGAACAAAATTTACATCTTTTCACGTTTAGGCGTCCCTAGATGCCAAAAAACATGTTTTATCAATTCTATCGGACCGTCTGTTGGTTTGCCTGTCTGTCAAATCAGATTGACTTCAAATTTAAGTCAAAAATTAATTTACATGACCTTTGTAACAAAACTTTGTATAATCTCGGTATAAATCGACTTCAAAAAAACACTCAATTCATAAAAGTCTTTTTTTGATTAAGTAATAAGTATTTGTCGACTTCATAAATTTGAATTTTCAAAATGAAATAATTACAGAGATGTCTGGATTTTCACGTTTTTAAACCACTCAACCATACCTTCGAATCATACGATACAAGACCATACACCACAAGACAAATAAATATGCGCTAATGACAATCCAATTAGTCCTACACATACGAAAATTAACAAGGCCCGCAAACTGGTTAATTACTGATAATTGAAAAGTAACAATCCATGTCTACCGATAAATATCTTAATTATTGAGCGACCGCCGCAATGCTAGAAAAACGCTAACAGTGGCAATTAATTCTTTTTTTTACCGCACGAGCTTGACAGTTTATCTATAAATAAATAAATAAATAAACAATTCAAGACTACGCGATCGAATGACTCACGTCTAATCAGAGGGATATAAATCAGAAGTGAGTCTAATGATTTAAGATTATTATCTTGATAAACCATAAATATAAACAATGCTTGCATCAATAAATGTAACGATTTTTGTTTACGAGATAATTTAGCTTTCATAAATATAATCTGTGCTCTCAGTATGCACCGAATTTTTTCTTTATGTTATACATTTGATCTTGAAATTTAAATAAATAATAAATACTAAAGTCAAAACGCATCTTTTCGTAAGGTAAGCTGAATAATCTGTTGAAAATGCAGACAAATGTCGTTCCCACAAAAAGGGGTACTCTCACATTTTACCATACCGCCTACTAGTCCTAAACCTTATAAATTTATTTCTATGGGGTTATCTAAAAAAAATTATTGATATCTTGATACTGACCAAGAATTTTAGAAGGGCTTTAAAAGTGTGTCGTACAACAAATAATAAATGATTTCACTGACAGTAAAATTAGTAGGTATGCTAAAGAATTTGTATTGTTGAAATCAGAAACAACTAAACTAACACCTATTATACAAGTGGTAAATTGTTGAAGCATTTTGGTTTGGTTTTGGGCACTGATGCCAAAATCATAATATCGCGGTGGTATTCTTTTATTTAGCGGCGAAATGTTTGGCATTGCAGTAGAATTTTTGCTTGATTTGCTGACATTTGATATTGTGGTGGCATTTTAATGGCATTGTGGTAGTATTTTTGACACTGAAATGCCTAATCTTATAGATTTTAATTTGTTCGTCCCGAAACGGACCGCTAAAATATCTGCCGAGGTCTGGTTTTTCACGATACAGGCAGTACTTTACTTTTATAATAGTAATAAGCCTTTGTCACTGGATAGTCCTGTCTGAACCTTTTATATTGGCCATTGCCTATCTACGGTAGTTAAATGTAGTAAATGCACAAGCGAGTTACCTTGTTTAGTCTTATTTCAACCACGGTATCCTTTAGTGTCGTATTTCAGCAGGCGATGTTACCGTTAAGAGTCAGAAAATAAATATCATTTCTTTAATCAAGAAAGCTTAGGAGTTACATTTTGGATGCAAGGTTAATGACCAAGATAAAAAATGGGCCCCCACACTTGCTGTAACACTTGTGCCAACTGCCTTCGAAATTGGATTAATGGAAGAAGTCGATCAATGCCATTTGCTATACCTATGGTATGCCGGAAGCCAAGAGACCATACATCTGATTGCTATTTTTGTTTTACACCTCTAATCAGCAAAGGTATTACAATGAAAAATAAGGCTAATTTGACATACCCTAATTTACCGTCTATTCGTCCTGTGCCGGAATAGTATTCCCGGTCCGCCAGAAGAATATAATCTTGATAGAGACGAATAATTAAATCTCAGAGACGCCAATCCCTTATATCCCTCAACCTCTGAAGACCCAAGTTTCGATGCTGAGTCCTTGATGAGTAAGAAACCACACAAAATAATGCAATCAGAGTTAAGTGACCTTATAAAAGATTTAAATTTACCCAAGCAAAATCACATTGGTTATGCCGTTCATAATATGAAAGAAACATACACGAATACGAAGCTGTTGTTAGAAACGTTGCAATATAAGAAATATGATACTTCCACCATTACATATTAAACTTGGCTAAATGAAAAACTTTGTTAAATCTATGAACAGAGATGATCCAACCATCAAATAAAAGAACAGAAAATTATCCAAAAAGTGTAAATAAACTTCTAAAATTTTATGAAAAAATGTGATGTAATATGTCATTAAGAATACACTTCCAACGAAAATACTTCCCCGAAAACTGTGGAGACGTTAGCGACAAACACGGAGAACGATTCCATCAAGAAATTGCCAATATGAAAAAAAGGTATCAGAAGAAGTGGAGTGGTACGTTGCAATGTTGGCAGATTATTGTTGGACACTTCTTCGAGAGAACCCGGAAGCTGTATACAAGAGGGAAGTAAAAAAAACGAAACAAAATTGATTATTTGAATAATCTTTTTAAGTAGTAACTAGGGTAATAGTTCATAGAAAGACAGAATATTAATTAAAAATTACGTTTACAATTCCTTCAAATGATCAAATTGTGTGTATATGCAATAAATGGTATTAAAAACTGTACTCTTATTTCTTATTTACGAGCTCGAAAAATTTTTCCAAAAATATTTTGGGTCAAATTCAGTCAAGTACAATCCAAAAATCTTATTTTGGCGTAGGGTCTATAAAAAACTTTAAATTTGTTGGTCAGTGTCTTTAAATGAGTACGGCACTTACCTAAAGATAACTGCCTGTGTTGTGGAGTTTCTAGAAATGTTGTTGAAAAAGTAATGGGGGTAGGAATATACCAAATATTTAAAGTTCTAAGAGAGATACTATTCTAAAATCAAACTAAGTTTTTCTAAATTATTTTCGAATATCAGTTTTGACTTAATGACATGCTAATATTTAAGGGGGTGATTCATGGACCTATTTTAAGAAAAAAATTTCTTATGAACGTATTATCCTAAACATCTTAACTTTTGAGATACAGGGTGGCAACATTTTCAAAAAATATATATATATTTTTTTAAATAACCCAGAAGCTATTGTAGATATCTTTATGAAATTTAATACACGTCTTTTAAGCATCAAGAGGCATTATTTGATGTACAAATATTTTTTTTTATTTGGACCAGTGGCGTCCATACGGGTTTTGTATTGAATATTTTGGGAGAAAAAATGGTACGCCACTGATTTTTCTTTAAAAAAAATTATTTTTAAAATCTTCCATTTATTTCTAAGCAATTTCGATTATTTGATTTTTTTTCGTCCGACGCATGGTTTTCGGTTAAAAAAATCAAAGTCATTTTACTTCAGGCTCAAATGGCTATTATAATTGTTGTCCACATAAATCTAGTTATCCTGGAATAATATACGTTTTTACAGACGTCAACGTCAAAGTAATAGCTGCTGAGTTAAGTAAGTTGTTGGTGTTTAAAACCATCTGTTTAGTGTTTTATTTAAGTATACCGTAATCAGTAAATAATAATAACAATAATATGGTAAATTATACGAACACGGAAATGGCCGCGATGCATTACGTGTATGGCCTTGCAGATGGTAGTGCAACAGAAGCCAGACGCATTTATCATGTTACCAGACAGCCGAACGTTTTCGAAGATTCATCGCCGACTTAGCGAAATAAAGGTACTTCGGACTGTCAGAACACCTGAAATTGAGGAAGGGGTACTGCAAGAAATTGAGCAATATCCTGAGACGAGTACAAGGGAGGTCGCTAGAGCTTTAAATATTTGTCACCAAATTGTTTGGAGTATTTTGATATTATTTGTTATATCCTTACCATATTCTAAGAGTACAGGCATTACTCCCCAGGGACTTTACACAGCATGTGAATTTCTGTCAGTGGTATCTGAGAGTATTACATTAAATCCGCAGTTTGACTGAAATTTTATTCACAGATGAAGCAAATTTTTCTCGGAATGCAATTCAAAATTTTCACAACAATCATGTGTGGGCGGAAGAAAACTCCCATGCCATAACCAAAACCCATTTTCAAGAGCAATTGTCGGTTAATATATGGACAGGAGTTATTAGTGTGATCATCTAATAGGTCCATTTTTTCTACCAGGATGCCTCGAAGAAGAACTAACTGGGTTACTTGAAGATGTGCCGATTGCGTTAAGGAATCGAATATGGTATATGCACGATGGAGCTTCTGCTCATTTCAGTTTAATTGTCAGAAGTCATTTAGATAGAGTTTATCCAAATCGTTAGATAGGTCCCGGAGAACCTCAGCAATGGCCAGCAAGGTCCCCCGACCTCAATAGTTAGATTTCTTTGTGTATAAAACTCCCGTTAACACGTTAGAAGATTTAAGAGAGCGAATACGCCGGGAATATTTGAAAGAGTGCGCAAATCCATGCGCAGACGGGCAGACGCATGTTTATTAAGTGAAGGTGGCCACTTCCAACAGTTGTTAATAATTAATATGTTTAATCCGTTTCTTGTGAACTTACTTTCATAAAATAAAATAAAACTCGTTTTTTGGCAACATGTGATAATAACTATTGTCACTAGAGAGTTTTGGTTTTATTTTTTCCTAAAGCAAAATCGCTTACTTATTTCTGAATTAATTAACAATTGATGTTAAACAAACTTAATACTAAAAAAAATATCCCCACAACAGTCCCTGGAGTAAAATGGCTTTGATTTTTTTAACCAAAAACCATGCGTCGGACGAAAGAAAATCAAGAGATCAAAAATGTTTAGAAATAAATGAAGATTTTAAAAATAATTTTAATATTAATAATAATTAAAAACCCGGATGGACGCCCCGACACAAAAGACGTGTATCAAATTTCATAAAGATATCTACAATAGCTTCAGGGTTATTTTAAAAAAAAGTTTTTTTATAGAAAATTTTACCACCCTGTATCTCAAAAGTTAATACGTTTAGGATATACGTCGAAGTTTTTTTTCTTAAAATAGGTCCATGAATGATTCCCTTAAATATTAGCACGTCATTAAGGAACACCCTGTATATCCAGCAATTTAGACGATGATCTATAACACCAATAAAAATATTTCTTCTGTAACTAAAGGTTCATTTTCTTATATATTTTAAGAATATAGGTTATAATATATACGTCTCTCCACGAATACAAGAGTGATGCAGATAATTTCTAAACATGGCAAAACAAATAAAATCGTTTTATATGCAAATAATTACTTTATATTTGATTGTTATTCGCAGCACACATCCCGATAAAACAGTCTAATAACAAGCTGTGGGATTGATAATTTGTATCATTTAAATCGTGACAGTTAAGAACGCTTTTGAAATTTAAATGGATATTTATTTCAAATTTTCCTGCATACACAAGTAATCTCCCTAAAAAAATCGTATTTTGAATTTAAATATTCTTGAAATAATGGGACACTTAAACCCTTACATGGTCATTAAAAAATGTTAATATGACGTCAATATTTTGACAGCTGTGTAGTAATTTCATTTGACCCTCGTACTTAACTAATTGTAGTAAAAACACTATATATCGATGTATAGTCGACACTGTTTATAGTGAAACTCTATATAGTGAAAAACTCTTTAGAGTGCAATTTTCTCAAGACCTAGAATATTTTAATGATATTTTATGTAAAAAACCCTGCATATAGTGAATCTGAAAAATAGTAACACTCTATATAATAAAATTTTTACCAGAATTTTATGTATACATTTTTAGGCATTTATTCTCGGAATCCCATTTTTATGACGCATTCTTTTGAAAAGGTTCTTAACGCGTTTATAACGCCTAACGGTTGGCAATAAATCAGGTAGATTTCTGTGAGAAACCCGGGGAATAACCCATTTTATAGAAACCCGGGAAAAACCCATTCCATAGTCGAGGCCTAGTAATTCGCAAATTCAGGCGCAGTTTGTTTTTGTTTAAGAATCAAGTAAGCTGAGAAAGTTAAAGTTTTGGAGGAAGTTGATAAAAACAATGATGTTGCTGCAAAATTTGGTGTTTTTCCAAGATGCGTCTCTCTGATAATAAAAAGTCGCGACAGTATCATCAAGAAAACTAGTGTTCCAAGCAGTTGAAAACAAGTACGGGTGTGTTCCTACGAGGATGTAAATGAAGCAATTTTACATGGTTTCAAGTAGCCCGTTCGCATCGAAACGTACCAATATCGAGAAATTTAATAAAGCAAACGGCTCTATAATTTGCTAAAGAATTTAACTGCGTTAATTTTCAAGCTAGTGAAGGGTGGTTGAGTGCTTGGAAGACTCGCAATTCAATTGTTTTCAATACAGCGTCTGGCGAAAGTGCAAGCGTTAGTCAGGAGGACTGACATTTGGACTGAAACTGTTTTAAAAAGTGTATTGAAAAAGTACAAGCCAAAAAACGTTTTCAATTTTGATGAAACCGGTTTATTTTTTAAACGTTTGCACAATAAAACTTCTGCTTTTAAAAGTGATGTTTTAGTGTTAAAACAATTAAAGAAAGGGTAACACTTATGGTTGGATCAAACATGGATGGCTCAGAAAAACTGAAATTACTGCTAGTAGGTAAAAGCAAAAATCCCCGTTGTTTAAAAGGAGTTAAATCCCTGGAGTTCGATTACGCCAATAATAAAAAAGCATCGTTAACTTCTGAGATTGTCGAAAGGTGGATCGAAGAACTGGACACGAAAATGAAAAGTCAAAGACGAAAGATTATAATGTTTATAGACAACTGTCCTGCACATCCAGTTACTGTAAGTAAAAAATTAACGAATATTGAATTGATCTTTTTTCCACCAAACATGACCTCCAAATTGCAACCTAACCTAACCTAATCTAACCTAACCTATGGACCAAGGTATTATAAAAAAAGGTATTATAATGAGATTGATAACAACCTTTCAGTTCAAAAATTGATTACCTTTAGAGAGTGTATAACCGATGTCGTTAAAGTATGGAGGGAAAATGTTTCTAAAGCAGGTTTTACTGGAAAAATTGACGAATGGGAAGAAGAAGACGAAATGGATCTCAGTACCTTAAAAAGACAATGGGATATTCTACAAAACTGCTTCCGTCGAAGCAGATATTTTGATTAAAGATTTCTTAAAAATCGGCAAAGATGTTGGTACGACATATCTCCCAACTAACCAAGACATAATTGACGATATAAAAAGTATAGAAGATCATGAAGAAGAAACTAAAATCGGGGAATGTTTTGCTAAATTTCGTGAAAATGAAATAAGAAATGCATTTCACATTGTGCGGACTACTCTCAGAGGCCAGGAAAGTGTATCTGATCAAATCTGTATGCATTTGTAAAAATGCGAGAATTTTGTTGAGCAACAATTATTTTTCAAAAGAAAATAACTGATTATTTTCCCTCTAGTACATCATATGTATGCTATTTAGCAATTTTTCAACACTACACAAATTTAAATGTAGTAGTAACAGGTAAAAAGATGACAGCGCCAACCAGCAGTTGCTCTGTCAGGCTAGGCACACTTCTATTTTTTTTACTATACACGCATATTTTATGTGCATTTGATAAAAAAATCAAATGCGCCGCCATTGTTTTAAATCCAAATATCTCGAAAATGGTTGCTTGTATCGACTTTTAACAGGTATACCTTCTTGACGTTAAAATGACGTAGAAATTATTTATTTTACCCAAAAATGTAATACTGGGCTGTACCAAAAAGTTGTGACTGTTCAAAGGAGTAGAAAGACATGTAGGTAGCGCCCCCTATAAGTAAGAGCTATACTAAGAATAGATTCGAATTCTTCATACCAAAAAACCCGGGATAAAAAATTTCAATCCAATATTTACATTATCATAGATTTTATTTAAGAAATAGAAAAATGAAATAAAAACTAAACTAAAAGGAAGGACACATATTTATATAAACTTTTATGTATATTTTTCGGACCTGAAGTATATATATATATATATAGGAAAAAACGGCAAAAAAATGCCAATATATACATGGTCAAAAACGACCATTTTCGTTATACAGGGTGTCAAAGTTTCAATTTTTTTCTCGTTGTTTGCGTTTTTTTCCAGTTCCTTCTGAGACAATTAGTTCAAATTTAGAACATGTATTATTTTTAAGAACCTCTACCATAAAATATTAAAATCGTGGATGGTAGTATACAGGGTGTTACCCTTTTTTGCACCACCTACAAGTTTATCTTGCGGAACTTTTTTTTGCAGCACCCTGTATGAATTCTGATATAAAATTTAAACTCTTTGTTGATTTTTTTAGCTCTTTCGTATTTTGCATTATTCTCGTATCTATCACAGTTTTCGACTTATTTGCAATAATTGCCATAGATGCAAATTAAATGTAGGCTAAATAATGAAACTGGAAAAAAGGTAGTAGGCTGAGGCAGGTCATTTGTTAATTCTGTTCTTTAATCTGATAGTTTTTACAAAATTTTTTGTTTGAGGTTTCCGTAGTTGTTTCGAGTTGTTTAATGATGGTTCAATTCACAAATAAAGAATATGCAGAAATTCATTTCATTTATGGACTTGCCAACGGCAATTGTTATGAAGCCAGACGACTCTATGAACAGAAATATCCAAATCGCATGGTGCCCAATAGACAAACATTTGCAAAGGTACATAATCGGTTATGTGAAAATGGATCATTCAAGAAATCCAGTCATTTAGCAAAAGCAAATAGACGGTTAGGACTCCTGAAGTCGAGGAAGCAGTCCTGAATGCAGTAGAAAATGAACCTGCTACCAGTACGAGGAAAATTGCAGCAACACTTAACATTTCATTTGTGCTTGTATGGAAATTTTTTTAGACAACTATTGTATCCTTACCACATCCAAAGGGTTCAAGCTCTTCTCTCACATGACTTTCCACTCCGTTTAAATTTTTGCGAGTGGTTCTTACAAATGTTAGCCCAAAATTCATTATTTGGAAACACGATTTTATTTAGCGATGAGGCAAATTTTTCTAGGAATGCCATACGTAATTTTCATAACAATCATTTTTGGGCAGAAGAGAATCCGCATTCGATACATGAAAATAATGTCCAGCAGTAATTTTCAGTAAATGTGTGGGCCGGCATTATTGGAGATTATTTGATAGGTCCATTTTTCCTGCCAGCAAGACTAACCGGACGATATTATTGTCAATTTTTCGAAGACGAACTCCTGGTATTGCTAGAAGACGTGCTAATTCTTCTTAGAAATCCAATGTGGTTCATGCACGATGGTGCACCAGCACATTTCAGCATAGAGGTGATGGAGATGGGGACCTCAGCCATGGCCCCTTAGATCTCCAGATCTGAATAGTCTGGATTTCTTTTTCTGGGGACACCTGAAAACATTGGTGTATCAGACCCCAATCCAGACAGAAGAAGATTTAAGAAACAGAATAATAGCTTCATGCAACATCATTCGCAATACTCCTGGAATATTTGACAGAGTCCGTCAGTCCATGAGGCGAAGACTTGATTCTTGCATTCTAGCAAGAGGCGGACATTTTCAACAACTTTTATAATTTTGTTTTATTTTTAATTTAACTGTAATAATTTTATCTGACTGTTCATTATCATGTCGGTTGATTTAAAATAAAACCCGTTTCTTAATTTTTTGCTTAAGGGGGAACTGCACGCATAAAGTGAAAAACCAGCGACAAGGTCTAGTCGAGTTGAAAGTAAGATGAAAAGGTACCTACGCATTAAAAAAAACTTTCTGCACGTCCGACCTCAAAAAAATGTGTTATGTATAGGTAATTTAAATAACATTTCGGTTAAAAATGGGTTGAAAAGGGTTCACGCGCTGCAGAAATAAAAAGGCATAATAACTATTTACCATTTCAAATATTGCAGTTACGTAGACAAAGGATCAATGTACGGTGGTAAAGAGCCATTTTGTGGAAAAAAAATTATATGCGAAGGTACGTGCGTCAAAAAGTGGTCACAAAATGGCCGAAAATGGACAAATCTACTTTTATTTTATAACTCTAGATTTGATTTTTCATAAAAATTTGCATTTAGCGCCCAACTATATATATTTCCCTATTAAAATCACATTGAAGCTAATACATATCTCTTATAGTTTTAACATGATATTGCAGCGGCGGAAGGCTTGCAAATGATCCGTATTACCGCGTGCAGTTCCCCCTTAATTTCGCCTATATGCCATCGATGCAATGCATCGATTATTGCAATAAGTCGAAAACTGTGATAGATACGAGAATAATGCAAAATACGAAAGAGCTAAAGAAATGAACAGAGAGTTTAAATTTTATATTAGAATTCATACAAGGTACTCCAAAGAAAAGTTCCGCAAGATAAACTTGTAGCTGGTGCAAACAAATGTAACACCCTGTATATTACCATCCACGATTTTGATATTTTATCGTAGAGGTTCTTAAAAATAAGACATGTTCTAAATTTGAAGTAATTGTCTCAGAAGGAACTGGAAAAAAACGCAAAAAACGAGAAAAAAATTGAAACTTTGATCTAAAGTGTTACAGGAGTAATTTTGGATGGTAGTTGGTGGAATTACATAAATTTATGGTTTGATATATCCCCAAAGGAAAAAATCACATGGAGTAAAATCAGGTGATCTTGCCGACCAGTTTACGCTCCCTTTTCTTCTTATCCAGTTGTTTAGATAAGTTTGATCCAAATAACTGCGAACAATGTGGGAATAATGAGGAGGTGCCCCATCGTGATGGTACCACATATCTTGTCGAACCCGAAGAGGGACCTCATCCAAGTATGTAGACAAATCGTTTCTTAAAAAAATGTAAGTAAATTTCGCCCGTTAAAGTGCCGTCAAAAAATGTGGTCCAATAACCTGCGATCCTAAAATTCCGCCCCATACATTTAAAGACCAAACTCTTTGATTGCCTACAGCTCTCATCCAATAAGGATTGAAAGTACACACTGTAACAGTTCATGTGGTATCTATTAACAGCTCCATTACTTTTAAAAGAAGATTTGTCGGTGTATAAAATATTTCTCAAAAATGATTCATTTTCAATAACTCGCGTTTGAATATCCCTACAAAAATTTACCCTGTTTTGGAAATCATCCCCATGGAGTTCTTGGTTCAGACAGAGGTGATAAGGATGATACGTATGTTTTCTAATAATTCGGGATACTGCGCTCTGCGAAATATTCAGATCATCTGCTACTGAATAGGTACTTGCATTGGCATTGTCCACTATACTCAAAATAATATTAGTTTCATGTTCCTCACTCATTATAAACTGTTTTTTCTTTCTTGTTATTTGCAAACATTACCGGTTGTTCTGAAACTTTGCGAAATACCTGACGGCTTGGTTGTCTTCTATCGGGAAAATTCATTTGATACCGACGTTTTGCTAATTTAATTTGGCTACGACATTCTCTAATAACTAAAATCATCAGTTAGTTCGTTTAAGGAAAACTGTTGATTATTATCTTTAATTATGAATGTAGAAAATAAACAACTCTTGAAACTAGATAGCTTCGATACTTGACAGCGACACGTAAACAAAAACAAAAGAGCAACCACCATAGTTACACACATGTTTATCTTATTATTAATTATCACAGGCTATTTCATTCGTTTTGTAAAGATGGGGTATTTCGATTGTTTTTAATAAAGTTGAGAAGACTAATACTAGTCTAAATTTGGCTGTGAATTCTTTTGTATTATTTAAAATTTTCACATTTCACTCAAATTATGGATAACAATACAAGGATAGTCAAATAAATTTATGAGCAGAAGGGGCCCCCAAAACCCCCCTTGAGTGCGCCAATGATAATAGTAAATTTTGATGCAGCAAGGCTATTAGTAACCGGTGTCGTTTTTATATTATAATCACACATTTTTGACCATGAAAAGAATAACTACATACTACATAGAACCTAGAGAATTTGTATTCTAACAGCCTTCTTGTTTATTTATTAATAAATAAAAAGTTCAAATCGAAATATTGTTGTTTGAACATAGATTTTAACTGGTGCAATTTTGATAACAATGCTTGTTACTGGTATTGGCTGCAGCTGGTAGTTGCTTCACAATCGTAGAATCCAAAAATGAAATAAAAAATACAGGGTTACTTTTAAAAATGTAAGTTGGACCACGCCCAACTTTTTTGAACCACTCTGTATAGTGAATGCTCTTCACAAAATAAAGTTTGCTGAATATTAAATATATAATTTACATAAAGTTTTTTTTCTTTTCTCAGCTATCACAGCTATCGCTTGCCAGACTTACTCTATATATATATATATATATATATGTGTTTTCACTCCGGGTCAGTCTCTATTCGAACGCGAGAAAGAGAGCTTCGAAAATGCCAAATGTGATTTTGGCGAAACGTCAGCAAAACTGTTCTTTTCAGAACGACGGTAGTGAACGGATGTACACCCGGAGTGAAAACACATTGTATTTTTCCATCCGTGAAGGAGTAAAAATCAACACATATATATATATATATATATATATATATATATATATATATATATATATTGTTGGCAACATTGCTAATATCTTCAAGGAGTCGGAAATATATATATATATATATATATATATATATATATATATATATATATATATATATATATATATATATATATTGTTCAACATTGCTAATATCTTGGAGTTCTTTTGAAATACCAGGCATATATTACTACATACAATGCCATTAAGATATTCATTGCTGTTCTAATTAGGGACGTTTATATGTACGTTACTTACTAGTTGTAAAGAACAACTCTGTACAATTCATTCGAATTTTACCACCAGACATTCAAATTGTACTTGTAAAAAAATATTTAAGTAAATGTCCTCAGAAACCGATATATCTTAAAACTACATTTCGTGTAGGATGTACCAGCATTCATACTGTTACAAAAGCACTTAACAATGAAGACGGGTCGCTTTTCACTATCTTTCTGTGTACAGGCACTGAACATACACCAAGTTTAGATAACGAGTCACCGACCTTTTTTATAAATATTATATGTAAGTTTTACGGTCTGGGTTATAGTTTTAATAAGTTCATGTTTAATATTGTTGTGATTTGAGTAATCACCTGGGTGACGACAGAAATGTAGACCTTTCACCTAGATAACCTGGGCTAAAAAAAATGTTTATTTATGTTAGGGACGTTTACTCTAAAATTTGTATATTTTGGTGTCTGTGCGATGACTCCTACGCAATAGAGAATGCAAACATTTTCCGTTATAGTGCAGCAGCAATCGGTCAAAAAAACGGGTTCGTGTACTAGATAAACGCATATTTTTGATGTTATACAATAATTTTGGACCCATTTTGAAACTCATTTAACGAAAAGTAGAAAAGTGGGATTTGTATACTTGCCTTCTATAACATCAAAAGTATTTTTTTTTTGCCTTTATATGATGTTTCCCCGATTTTTTATAGCAAAGTCATACTACGTGGCTCAAAAAAATATATATTTTTCGGATGCCGGAAGTTATAATGTAATAATATAAAATCAACGAAATAATAAAAACGTAAACACACGTTTTCGAAAAGCTAAAGATTTAACTAGTATAATAAATAAACAAACTACTTTGTTTAGCAATTTCCACTAATTTATTTCAGTTTGACAGCTGTTTCGACACCCTGTGTCTTTTTCGAAAACCAGCTCACTTTTAAGTCACACTATTACCAAAAAAGAACGGAGTATTTTCAACCAATTCCGCACTAGTGTGAAAAAATTTTTCCCTTGATTTTTCGCATGTAATATTTTAAAATTAATTTATTAATTAACAGTCTTTGATACATATCTCGGAGTGTGTAGCAGGCTTAATGCATTTCGTTTTGATTAGCTACCAGGTTACTAAGGTCGCTTAAAGTTAATTGTTAGAAATTAACAAACTGACATTTCGACATATTTATTTGTCATTAATTGCTTTTATTTGTGCGTATTTTCCGTAATTTTGCATTATTACAATGAATTTAAGTGAATTTGACAATCTGGCCATGCAAGACGGGGTTCCAGAATATATTATGAACGCAGCAAAAGAAATAGATTTGGATTTGCTTCCAGAAAAATCCAAAGTAAGATACATTCAGAAAAGTTCATCAAATGGTGCGCTAACAAAAAATGCAACAACATTAGCAACGAAGAGGTGCTTCTAATTTACTTTCAAGAAATTTCAAATAATTTTCAACCTTCTATAATCTGATCCAAGTCCTCAGTGATAAAATATATGCTAAAAATTAAGTTGATATTAGCAGGCATTTTAAATTGAATGCTTTTTTAAAAAAGAAAATGGTAGGTTTTAGACCAAAAAAATTTTAAAACACGAATATGTTGAAAAATTTGTAAGCATTGCGCCTGACGATACTTATTTACTAATCCTAGACGCAACACTAATTGGAATCGTTGGAACCTGCAGACGCGAAGAATTAACTTATCTATTGTGTGAAAACGAAGTCGAACAAGAAGATGTATCTGGTGAAAATACCAGACAGCAAGACTCACCAGAGTAGACGTTTTGTTATAACTGAAGAAAAAAATCTTAATTCAATCAAGAAGAACATGTCTCTGCGTCCGAAAAGTAGACCGCATCAAAGGTTTTTTGTCTATTTCCAAAATGTAAATGTACTACTCAAATTGTTGGCATTAATAAGTTTGGTAATCAGACGTGGCTGCTTTTTTGAGACTTCCAAATCCAGAGACCTTTACTGGACACTGTTATAGAGGCTCTTCGGCTACTATGTTGGCCGTCGCTGGAGTGGATATTACTAATTTGAAACGTCTCGGGGGATGGCAATCGACAAAAGTTGCAGAAAAATATGTGGACGAATCCATGGAGAACAAAAAACCCATCACCAACCAAATTCTGTGTTTTACAGGAGAAAATTCCAAGGAAAATTCGTCTCCGCCGTCGCCCTTACCTTCTGCCATGTTAATTACAACAAAGAATAATTTTTTTAAACAGTTTGCTATAGCTCTATGTAGTTACTACCTTTTACCAAATAATTAGTTGCTTTTAAATATACATATAATAGTTTGTTATAGTTTAATAAAAATTATTAAATCACTACGAATTGTGTACTTATTTCAGCACGTCTGTAGAAAAACTATTGCACCTAACACTTACGGAAAATGTTTTTCCCGCACTCGGTGCTACGCGTCGTTCGGTGAACGGGAGACTCGTGTGGAAAAAATCATTTTCCGCACTTGTAAGGTAAATAGCTATTGCATTCTACATACATTACGAATATGACGCTCCAAGTGAGAGATACTAATCCTAACTCGCTATATGTATTCCCTTCCGATAGTCACTTATCCTACTTTTATTTCTAAAATTTTTTAGTCTCTTGCCTGAGGTTAAAGAACGCCCCCCTTACCAGCACTACATGCCATAACTGGTTGTGATTCGACTGGTGGATTTTACAAAAACGGTAGGCAAAATTTATCCGAGGTTATGTGTAACACCGCCCCAACTTTAAACTTAAAAAACAATTAGTTTTGACTAATTAAATTCTACCCAGAAGGGGAACTGTTGTCTCCAACAAAATACAGTTTATATCCTGCACTAAAAAGGGTTCAACTTCAATGCATTACATGGGAAGATGCAAATAATTATGAATCGCCAAACATTTCACCTCATTTCATTATGGTTGGTGTGAAACTGTAGCCGGTTGTCTTCAACCTATGACCAGCACACATAACTATGTACCAGTCGACATATTAAATTTAGTTAAATGTGGCTGTAAAAAAAAAGAAAGTATATCGCGAAATGACAGAGAACTGTGAAAATATAGAAATAACTGAAGGAGGTGATGAAAGTGATGAAGACGAATATGAATTACTTTTAAAATAAAGTTCTACATCTGTCTTTAAAGTTTTATTTATTGTTTAGTTTTAAGCCTATAATGTTCCTTCATATTTTACCTAATGCGTTTATAAAAGGGCGGAGGGGTAACTTTTTTTTGGAAAGTAAATTGGACCAAGTAGAAATCCTTAGGAAAATATCATCGTATGTTTTTGTTCCATAACTAACCAATGGATAAACATTTTGTAAAACTTATATGAACCTTTTTTATAGAGCAAAAAGAAACAAAGTATTCTCCAAAAAAAAATCATCGCCATCGTTCAATTATTTACCGAGATATGACCAAGTAAATATTTTCACCACTTGGAGGGGGTATGGGAAAACGAGGCGCAAGCTGGAGTGCCAACAAACGTTTCGATAATCTATGACGGGTACCTAAACCACCAATTGCTCCTGCACTATTATGTCTATTCATTTGCTGTACAAAGTTTTCAGTATCTACGTCTTAATTTAATTAAGAAGAAAACTTTTTTTTTTTTAATTTCGACCAAGTAATTTATTGCACAAAATTTGAAAACCGGCTTCTTCAGATGATAAAAAAAATTAACGTAAAATCTATAGCTGGATTTTATCAGTTTAATTTCTTAAACTTCTCAAGTTTTCTTTGTTTATAAAATTTTGAAACCGACGCTTAGAAGTTGGTTTCTTTTACATTTATAATATAGCCAGTGGTATGCTGGTGTTCAGATACAGCGGATTGAACAATTTGTTTATTTCTAACACATCGTTCATGTTTCTCCCACCTAAACTCTTCCACAAGAGCAAAGAATTTTATATACTCCTTCTATTTGAAAAGGTACGTCTCTCGGGGACCGCAAGCATTGTCCAACCTTGTTATGTGTATTGAAAATTGTACATATGTTCGACTACCGGAGTAATCGTTCTATTTTGTCTGTAGTGCCATGTATGTAGGGAAGAACAACTCTACCTAATGGTGGCTCGTTATAACAACTCTTAGACCAAAAGGACAAAGTGCCTACTTCTAAAATTTCTCTGACGTCACGTTCCGTAGGTGAACGATTAACGAGATTTTGATTGGCTATCGCATCGACAAATAAGTGATCGACAGTTCTTTGAATTTTGTTGCCGCCGAGTTCTCTTCGCAGCATCGTTGCCAGACTGGTCAAGTTTTTTTTAATACCAGGATCTGTTTTCTTTTTAATCAAAGAATCTTTTTGGGTATATTATCAACCTTATTACTTCCCTCGTAAAGGGGAAGTATTGCAATCAAGAAAAAATCAGACATTTTTTCGGAACTATGCTTTTCAGGGTTCCTAGATGCCTGAAAACATGTTTTTTCAATTCGCGGCTTAGCTAAAAAACCACTTTATAGATTTATTCAAAACTCAGGCCTGGATTAAAGGGGGGGGGGGCCACAAGGACTATAGGACTAAGCTACAAAGCTTTTCTCTAGTAAAATGTAATTTAAAAGTTGCCAACCTCGCCTAGATAAGAGGCCCTTTCAAACTTATTAGTCCCAGGCCTCGTAACTAATTAGTCAGGCCCTGGTAAAATTCTGGTGAAAAAAGAGTAATTTCAAGATGAACTCGAAATATTTTGGTAAAACTCCGATATGACGAAACAATATGGCGTCCAAGTGAAATGTCAAAAAAATATTACTGAAAAGCTGCCTAACTTTGTTTTTTTCCACGTTTATCTCAAATTTTACACAAACATCAGGTATTAGGTAAATTCAAGATGAAGAACAAAATGGCGGTCTAATAAAATGTTTCAAAATAAATTCTAAAAAACTACTGAGTAGATTAATTTCAAATTTCATGCAAGAAATAATTGCGGTATAATAGAGTACAATTTTGCCACAAATTAAAGGGCGGAACAAAATAACATCAAAATGATTGTAACCGTGGAAAAAAACAAAGTTTTACATATCTCCGCGTTTTAGCAATCATAGATGCCAAAAAAATAGTTAATAAAAGGGAATATTTACAATAATGATAGTAAGGTAAAGAAAAATTACCGATTTTTTTTCTAAATATATTTGAAAATTTAATAACGAGTACAGAGTATTACATAAGTAAACATAACTTATTTCCTTTTGAGTAAAGGCGGTGGAAGTTTGTCAACGTCGCAGTACGTCTCAGCAGAAATTCTCCAAGCCCACGAGTAACCTAACCTAGTTTTTTGTGTCATTGTTTTGTGCCGGCCGGCTTTTCAAGCTGATTTATATAAATTTCTATATTTCATTTGTGTTTTAGTGGTTTTCATTTAAATTGTGATGTAAATAGATAGTGTAGCATTATGCCATATATGTGTTGTGCGCTTTTTTGCAAAGGAAACTATTCCAAAGACACTAAAGCCAGAGTTTGTCGGTATACTCGGGATGAGGAATTACGCCGAAAATGGTTAAGTGCTATCCCCCGTGACAATTTTGTTCCTTCTGATAATCACCATGTGTGTGAGTGCCATTTCGAACCTGACGATTTTATTCGGATAGTTTCACAACCGGATTGCAAAACTGGTGAGATCGTTACAGTTAAATTAAGTTTGCCACGGTTAAAGGAAACTAGCTTACCTACTAAACTTCCGAACTGTCCCAAATATTTATCAAAAAAGGTGTCATTCAGAAAAAGTAAAGACGATAAACTTGATGAAATTCTTTTTCAACCGGGAATGTAAGAAAGTAAACATGAATATATTCAGCATAAAAAACTAATTCCCAAATTTTGAAGAATTTAAGATACTATTTCAATGTTTTCGTGCTAATGAAGGATGGTTTTTTATTAATGACAGTACTGAATGTTATGTCCGATGTTTTTAAAAACCTTAAAATAGAGGACGATAATTTATTCAAGGCATTCAATTTATTTCTGAACAACTAAAATTGCGTACAATTTCAAAAGAACGTTATAGATATTCTCCCAATGTTATGATATTTTGTTCAATTTTGTATACAATTAGTTCTCACGCCTATAAATAAATAAATAGAAGTCATGGGCCAATTATTTTGCCCCACCCTGAAACAATTAAGGGAGTGTGTAATAAATTTTTAACCGATCCTCATATCGATGAAAAAAATTTTTTTCTAGTCTAGTAGTATGATCCAAATATTTTTAAATTTTTGAATAACCAAGAGAAAAATGTAAGTTTACTTACGGATGAAATTCACATCGATTCATGTTTAGACTATAAAGGTGGAAATATCATAGGGTCTGCAATAAATAGCAATTTGTTAGCAACAACTGCATATACATTTATGATGAGTATTTCTTAAGTTGTTCACATCGCTCCGGTTTCAAAAATTGACCATCAGTTACTTTTTAATTTTATCAAAACAATTATAACTCGTTTAGAGACCATCGGATATAAAGTATTTTGTATATTAAGTGACAATAATTATGTGAATGGAAAAGCTATATGAGTAACTTTTCTCCAAAGTAAGAATTAAGTATTGTGTATCAACACCCTGAAGACATTAATAGCCCCTTGATTTATTTATTTGACTCTGTCATCTTCTAAAATGTATTTTTAACAATTGGCTTAATACAAAATCCAATCAAATATTTACTTATCCAGACTTATCTATGGGGAAGAGATTTGCGTGCTTTTCGGCACTAAAAAAAATTGGATGACTTAGAACAAGACAGTTTACTAAAATTTGGCTCTACGTTAACTTTAACACCTTTGTATGCAACTAGTATGGAAAAACAAAATGTTAAATTGGCATTAAAATTGCTTAAAAATATATTTATTTCAGTGTATTTTTACTGAGATTTTTACCATGCCTTTGAGGTACTATATACTTATACTATAACCAATAAGCTTGATAATGAGTAAACTAAAAATATTTATATCTTAATAAGTAGGCTACGTAGACAATAAACGTTTTGTAACTATAAGTTAGAACTTGTTTTAAAATTTTAGTTTATACTGTTTCCACTTGAATATAACATAAATACTCGCATAAATTAATTATTATATGGCTTATATATGGCTGTTTTTCATCTCAATATCTCTCCACACCTTTATTGGTGTATTGAAAATTGAATTAACTCTTAATTAATGTTTTATTTGTTTCCAATAATCAATTCTAAAGTAAAGATGTTGCTTAAAAACAGTAATAGTGTATGCCGCGTTTGCGCATACCTTCACCTACGCCCGATGACGTCACGCCCAAGCACTCCTTTCGCGGAGTTGGATTATGATGTTAGAGAATCTTGATCCAAAATTGAAAGGGCTTTAAATACTAGTGAGTTAATAACCGATTTCTTTTATGCTAGAGGGAATTTGTATTTAAGGATCTATTTGTATGTTTTTTATATAAACAGAATTTCCTACTGTAACTCGTGGAAAGATGGTATTTATGCAACTAAACATAGCTACAAAGCTATGATGCAAACTAAACTATTACTTTATATTTTTGTTGGTACTTTTTCACGTCTACCGTTAACTTAAGTTTATTTTAGACTTTGCAGCCGAGAGATAAAATTTGACGTAGTTTATTTAGATATCACGTTCATTGCGATAACTTGTGAAAATTTGCATTAAATAATGGGACCATTGCAGGTAAACAAGTTCTAAAGTTTAAATCTCAGCGATTGTTTTGATTTTAGAGCAATTTTTATTTCAGAAAACCTATATGTATTAAACTCGTTTACCCAATTTTTCTAAAAAAAATTAATATACAGGATAGCGCATTTGTGTTTTAAAGTTCAATAGCCTCCGGGATATAAAGTCTAGATTCCAGAGTAAATTATACAAAAGCTTACACCTTGGTGTACTCACTTGAACCCAAGGCACAGTTTTTTGCGAGTTTTTTTTTCAACAACTCTATTTATTAATTTAACTTTTCTGGAGTCATCAGTCAGTACAGATTATCCCTAGGATGACCTGTGAGGTAAAGGAAGGTTTTTTTTCTTGGTCGTCAAGAATCATATTTTAACTTTTCCCTAGTCATCAGGTTATTTTCTGGAAAAAAGGGACACAACTTCAGTTGGTGAGGGTATCTTCTCAATATAGAGTGTGACCAGTAGTCTTCATCATATGGGTTTTTTTAAATGAACTCAGTAAAATTTGAATTTGCGGAAAGTTTTTGCTTCAAAAATAATCCAAATGACATTACAAAATTACCTTATATTACCTGTCAAATTTAACTGTATTTATAAAAATGCTGTTTCTTTTTTATTTTTTACCTTGCCAAATTTCGGATCGTATTCGTAAAGTATCGGTTTGTTCGTACTGTGCACCGTTGGACTTCAAATCTTGCCCATTTTTTTTTAATTTATGCTTTTTCACCTTAGCAACCGTATGTAAGGGAAGCTGAATTAATATAATGAAGGATTTACTGTTTATATGGGCTATTTTATAATCTAAAAACTTGTAGCTTTCTTAAAACAAAAGTTATTTTGACCTGCAATACAGGAATAATAATGGTGTTGCTTTGTCTGTTATGATAAACGTTTACCCAGGCTTTAGTATCACCAAATGTCGATATAGACTGTGTGAAAATGTTTCTGCACGTAAAAATTCGAAAACTAGGTATCATCTTTAGGTAGCTAAATTAGCTTATTCTTTAACAGAGGTGGCACAGTTTAACTATTTTTGCATATATGAATTGTATTAGCGAGATCTATTTAGTGATAATTTTGGAAATCAAGTTTACTTTTAGTTCTGTTGTTTATAAGGTTGAATGTCATTTATGTCACTTCGGTAGGCAGGGTGCAAATAAGTATAAAAATCTAAAGAGAGTCGGTTTTGGGCTATTTAGTCACAGAAGATCAGTACTAGTCTTGAGGCCTTGGAACACTAAAGTACCTAATGGTATTCTGGTTCGTTAAAAATATGTTTAATTTTTTTGGCATCAGTTTACACAAGGTTTTTTTTTAATTAAAGATATCAAAAATACAGATTTTTTATGCTCGGCGACAGAATTTTTGAAACTTGAGTTTTTTAACCATCGAAGTGCTCCAGCTCGATATCGGTACATCGGGGAAATATGCTTCGATGGAGTCGATTATAGAGGATAAATATGCGCTTTGGTAACTTTGGAGGCATTTTGAAGAGTTAAAACCATGACTACTTTATCAAAAGTAGTCAGGAGATTCGATGGGGAATATAAAGAAGATTTAAAATAAATATAGGATGCCTATACCTAAAATGCCGAGAAAGCGGTTGAAATACCAAAAAACTAAAAAAAAACTGTTTCCGCATTTTCAATTGTTCGCATATATTTTTTTCGATATACGCAGGACTTAGTGTTATTTATACTCTTTATTTTTTTCCTTTATACCTATACGGTATTTAAAGTGTCGCTGACCCTAATATGTTATATAGTTTCGTTATATTAATATATTATGGTGTTAAAGCAATCCGGATCGGAGTAGTAGTATTTTCTAGTAACCGGGGATTCAACAGCAGCTTTAATTTAATTTTAGTCATTATTTAGGTACTGGGTATATAAAGTCTACGCTTTTTTGTAATTTCTAAACTGTTGCAGGTTATTATGCTAATACTGACTGATAATCATCATAAGTAACGAGTAAATAGTTACAAAAACAATTCGTTTTAAAACTGTACCAAGAATAGTCTGGACCGAAGCCTCGCGGGAATTTGGGAGTGACAGACGTGGATCTTCGATATTTTTAAGGGGTATATAGCGTAAAAAGTTCATATTTTGAGAACCCACAAACCGATAACAGTCAAATTTAAAAGATAAATTGTTGAGGTAATGATTTAGACATGGAAAAATTGTGGAAGTCATTAACATACCTAAATATTGCAATTATTTTCGTTTACCTATATTTTAAAAAACACATAATAATTCGAAAAACAGTGAAGTACCTACTTCAAGTTTATTTTAATTTTTAAACATAAAATATGTTTTTATTATACAAGATATCTAGCTCTAAAATTATGAGATCTGCCTCCTGAAAACAAAAAATGTACCTATATATTTCAAGGGCATTTATCACTTTTATTGTAAAACGGTTAGTTGAAACAAAAAACCGTGAAACATGTCAAACATACAAGTAATTTTTATATCCATAAGGCTTAACTCTTTAAAAAACGTTAAAACAGGACAACTTATTTTCTTTTTTTGCATACAAGGGCAATATTTTGTATTAGGATCATCATTCTAAAAAGGTGAAACAGCTCGCTAAATACAAAATTAAAATTTTAGGTTTTTCTTTAAGAGGTAGAAAATTCCAAATCTGATTTATATTTGGTATACTTTTTTTTCGATTACATAGGGTTATTCTAGAGGCATACAACAGCTCTTTAAATGTAAAAATATTTTTTTATTTCAGGAACTATTAATATTTTAAAAAAATAATAAAACACAAATATTTTATTATTATATTTGTTTTGTATATCGATTTGGGGTCTCGTTATTAGGTGGAGTAGTCTTTAGTGATTTAAAAAAAATATTTATAACATGCTGACAAAAGGGTTTTAATCTAATTTTTAAATGGCCTAAAATATTTTGGGTTATCGATAATAAGTAGATATTATCTTTGATGTCTCCGATAAAAATACTTGACAGTTTTTTGTCAAATCTAATTTTTAGTCCAACATTTAAACAGTATTTTAAAGGTTTGTATTCAGGATTTTGCGTACTAAGTAGTTTTTTGGATAAACATATTTTTAGATTAAGAATTGACAGCTGTCAAACTGACAACATAATATGGGACTGAAGCCCTACTTTCAAGTCAAGTTATCAAGACAGAGTCTAGCGACTATTGTTTCTATTATGTCCAATAGGGGCGGGATGTCTATATATATATCTTGTAAATCCTATCCGTGAACATACATAACATATTATGCTATGGGGTTAAAATGTATAAGCGTAGAATGACGAAAAATAATATAATTCTGCAATAAACAAAACATACGTACTAAATTATATTAATTTTCTGCTATATGAGATATAAAACTGGTTATTTGCACGGATGATTAAAAACAAGATAAAATACGTATAGTCAAATAAGCAAACAGCTCATTTATGACATTACGAATGAATTACCTTATTCAGTGGTGATGGCCTATAAAAACTGATGGTCAGAAACAAAAGCGAACGTAAAGACGCAAAGTCAAGGTGAAAGTCGGGGCTAAAAAGAATTGGCAAACGCTGTTACAAAATTATCAACAAACAACAAGATTTATTGTTAATTTGTAATGGTGTTGCGTAACTGCCCAATAATTATTGCGCTTTTTCGCCACATCATTTTAACACCGAATTTAAATTCGAAAATACAATTATTGTGGCGGCAGTTTTCATATTAGTGATATCTAAGGTGATATTTAAATTAATTTTTGTCGGTGTTTGACATTAAATATTTTCTTAACTACAATAAATATAGAAACATTTTTGCCATCTTTTAATTACGATTTTTCAAATTTTTTTTTGGCTTTTTCGCAACTGAATAAAAATATTTAACTGTAAATTAATTTAAGCAAGTATTTAATAAAATTACATATCTCAACATGTAGACTAGTCTGTCTACGGAATGTTTCGATACATAATATAAACAATATTATTTAAGAAAGCATAAGAAATTATGTTATTGACCTACATGTTGAGTTATATAATTTTATTAAATATTTGCTTCAATTAATTTAAAGATAAATATTTTTATACAGTTGCGAAAAAGCCAAAAAAGATTTTTGTTTGACGAAATTAGTTGTTATACTTACAATTAAGGTTGACTTTTGAAGTCAAATGAATGATTAAAACTAGGAGAAACATAGATATTGATTATATAGTCTTACACAAAATATCCGTCGGAAACCCATACAAAAAAAGGACGGAAGTGTTATATTAATCCAACATATATATATATATATATATTTTTTTTTTGTGGCCAGTTTTAAAGGCCATCACAGATATTTTATTTTTTGACATTTATAGTTTTTTAAATCTGCTTTTTTGTATTTTTCGAACACCCTGTATATCTGACCAAAAGTTTAATACTGTCAAATAATTTTATCTCCAAGCACCGACTTTTTCCGAGAATAAGATTTTCTAAAAATGAGAAAAAAAAGTTTCCCATATTTGCATACGTTATGGACACTCTGTAGAATATAGTGCCAAATTAAAAAAAAAATCGACACCACCTCAATTGTGCAACATATTTTTTATTTTTTTTCTTGTTTGGTCTCAATCTCATCATCTTTTTTCTTGTTTGTCTCCGGACAATTCATGTTGTCTTTATGTCTGTTAGAGAAATAACTATTTTAATGACAATTTGCAGTCCTATTTGTTAAAATCGAGATTAAAACTGACAAAGAATTTTTTTAAAAGTCGAAAAAACTGTAAGTAAAAAAGCATTAGAAATCTCAATCCCGGTACTCCGACATCATGGGATCTCGAAGGAAAAAACATGTCTGGAAAATACTATGATTTGACCGATTAATCTCGTTTTTTTACCATTTTGCTCGTGTTTGACACGTTAATTATTCTATTACTATTATCACTATGCCATTGTGCCTGCGGCTTCGAAAAATTTTAAAATTAATGTTGAAAGAATTATCTAAAATTAAAAGACCACTTAGTCCTGATTGGCAAGAAAAATTAAGAACGAGGATAAAGCAACGCAGAACCCTTTATTCTGAAATTCTCTGCTATCTTACAACAAGATTAAAACGTCATGTATTTATCTAATTCAATCTGAATTAAAAAACTGTATAGTATATTCAAAACAAAGATGCAGTACATTCAAAATCAATATCACATAAAATGTTTCATCCGTGCAATTTGCATGACCATTAACTTCATATATCACAACATAGATTAGTATTAAATTTAATGCATCTTGATTTTCAATATTCTAGTGATGCAAAACAACGAAAATGAATCTATATGAAACAGGTATCCGCGACGAAGATGATATTCCCCTTGCAGAAATTCTGGAAGCATCAAATAAAAATTTAACTGTTAAATTGCAAAAGGCACTACAAAAGACGCAGAACGAAAGCAGACGAAAAAAAGCAGGGTTAGCCAACACCATTAGGCACAAAATTGATCTATTTGCAAAGAGTGGCAGTCGCGTAATCTTCAAAAAGCCTTCGAATTTTTAATAATTATTCCACAATCGTGGAACCTGAAAGATATTGTACAAAATACGTTCGAATGCTGAAAACCAAACTTTAGATGCACTAATATGTTTGCGGTGCTTTTTTTTAATTTGCAAACTTAGAACTTTTGTTTATATTTACATTTACACACATGCCTAAATTTGTTAAGAATAGTTTTCGGCTAATTTCGATAATCAAATGTCATTATTGTTTCTTTTTTATCTATGTCTAAACCCGGGATATAATCGCGAGATGCCGGGATTATGAAAGCAAACTGGAAAATATCGAGATTAGAAAAAGCCCTTCTGGATTGACATCCCTAAATAGGACACACCGAAAAAATTTTTACGATAGGTCAACATTCGCTAAATGGCATGAGTTTCTACATTATTGCCTTTTTAAAGAAAATGTTTTTCTACATATTAAAATTATTAGCTAATTCATGACAAAAATATTTACAGCTCAATAGGTTTGATATAAGAAATACAGTTAAAATATGTAAATTTACCATTGTATATAACCCATATGACGCGGATCCGATCCGAAATCCTTAAGTCCAATTTAATTTCTTTTGACAGTCGCGTATAGCTATAAAAAATTTATTTGTTTATAGATATCGCTTTTTTGGTCTGTGTTACAGATAATATAAGAGAGTGGAATTTGTTGAACTTATTTGGTGAAATTAGCTTTCATTGGGGCTTTAATTTAAAACTATTTTTTGACAATTTTAACAATTAAGCAGCAACTTAAAAAAAAAAATTAAATATGAAAAAATACTGACTTTTCCATAATTTTACCGAAAAAATAACATACCTTTACATGGGACATTTTTTTCAAAGGTTAGTAACATGTTGAAGTCTTTAGACTCGAAATAAAATAAATTTTATAAATAGTTTTTGTTAACGATCCTCTTGTTGTTATGTTAAAAATGGTGTATTAATTGGCGTTAGGATCCAGTAAGAAAAGTCCATTTTTAAATTGTCGACGTTTCAAAACTTTATTGTTGCATCCTCAGGACAGCAAAATGCCAGAAAAGAAAAACACATTTATGTGTTAAAACATAAATATGTTTTAACATTAAAAGTTTTATCAAAATGCAATCAACCTATAGGAGACTTGCAACACAATTTATTAAAACGAAATTAGTTTTAAATGTGTTCAGATTATTTGTTGCATTTAGGTTGACAAACAAACATCTTTTTTGGCTTTTTCGCAACTGAAGAAAAATATTTAACTGTAAATCAATTGAAGCAAATATTTAATAAAATTACATATCTCAACATGCAGACTAGTCTGTCTACAGAATGTTTCGATACATAATATAAACAATATTATTTAAGAAAGCATAAAATTATGTCATTGACCTACATGTTGAGATATGTAATTTTATTAAATATTTGCTTCAATTAATTTAAAGTTATATATTTTTATTCAGTTACAAAAAAGCCAAAAAAGATTTTTGTTTGACGAAATTAGTGGTTATACTTACAATTAAGGTTGACTTTTTAAGTCAAATGAATGATTAAAACTAGGAGAAACATAGATATTGATTATATAGTCTAACACAAAATATCCGTCGGAAACCCATACAAAAAAAGGACTGGAAGTGTATATATATATCCAACTAAACCTCCAAATCCAATATATATACGTATATATGTATATATGTATATATATATATATATATATATATATATATATATATATATATATATATATACATATATATAAAGGGTTTCCGACTGATATTTTGTGTGAAACTATATATAATCAATACTACGTTTTTCCTAGTTTTTATTTGACATCAAAAGTCAATTGTAAGTATAACAGTTAATCTCGTATTAATAACTTGTGTTGCGACTCTCCTATGGGTTGATTGCATTTTGATAAAACTGACCTTATTTTTATGGGGGCCTTTCTGTAAAAAGTTCTGTAAATTTTAACTCGTAAAACTGTTTTAATTGTTTAGTTTTAACTGATGTTTTAACCCATAAATATGTTTTTCTTTTCTGGCATTTTAGGGTCCTGAGGATGCAACAATAAAGTTGCGAAACGTCGACAATTAAAAAAGACTTTGTTTTTTTATTGCTAAATCCTAACCCCAAATAATACACCACTCTAACAAAATCAGAAATAAAATTATGGCCCTTCTACGCTTTTAATTAATTCGGTTTTACTTTATAAATTATATTTTAAATATGGTGATGTACTATGGCAAAAAATCAGGTTTTAATTTTATCCAACTAAGGTTAAATAACAAGTAAGTTTTGCAAGCTGTTAGTTGAAAAAAAAAACAACTAAATGAGCTATACAGTTGTTTAAGTACATGAGGGCCATTTGTTTGACCCATTTCACAATATGTAATCCACCTGTATGGTTATTGGGCCACCAAACACACCATCGCAACCTTGTCTACTATGTGTGACTGTTAAGTATCTGCTGACCTTAGTGGTTTGCGAAACAACAAACACAATCGCATCAACCGAATATCATTGGCAGTAATTATTAAGTTTTTGCTACTAGGTTCATTGATTATTAAAAGTAAAAAAATATGAGGTATAGAACGTTTCTTTTTTATTTTTGTGAACGTGCGATTAGTTCATATAATAATAACTTGATTATTTTCGATAGTATATTGACGATATTCATTCTTTTAGTGTCAATACACTTAAACAAGTTCTAAACAGTTTTGAGAAACAGAAAGTTAAAAATTATCTGTATTTACGAGAGCCGATATGTCACTGAAAATTGTTTTTCAAATTTTATTGAAACTTGTGAAACCCTGCTGTTAGTTAACACTTTAAACACTAAATTTTGCAACGAAACTACTTATCAATTTTCCTTAATGAAAAACAATAGACCTCGGTCTACAGCGGGCTGTAGATTTTCCAATATTCTAAATTCTAAAATTTAGATATATTTTAACTTTTTTCCAACAAACTCAACCACCCTAATTTAACATTTGGCTGAGCATCCGGCTCGTTCCCTGAACTAATGAGGTTTCTGTCAGTGTCTGGTGACCCACATCGACCTGTAACACATGCAAATATCATGTGATTTATGTGCAGCAGTAGAATCGAAAATTTAAAAGCACTCTAATTAGAGGCCTAAGTATTTAATCAGTAAAATTGAAGAAATTAACTTATCTCCGCTGGGTCTTGAGCGAAGATCTCTGGCATGAAATGCCGATTAAATAATTTTGGGAAACTTATATTAATAAAACTATAGACCATTAAAAAGTAGAAACTTTTTAAAAATACTTACACACAAGGGTGTTACACCAACACATTATTGGGCACACAACAAGTAAAACTGAGATAACAATAAAACATTTTATAAAAAAATTAAACCGGCTTCAAAAAAATGCATTAAAAAGTAAAAAATATTTTATTCCACTTGAGATTCCACTTTGAAAATTATACTATGTGAAGTCTAGCGCTAAATTTATTCTTAGTTATTTAGTCACAAAAATATTATCATATATTTAGTCAATTCAGTGTCTTGATGATGATCTAATACTACGCGTATAAGGTCTTACTGTCTACTATTTTGGTGCCGACTTCACGGAATAAAATTTTCACTTTATAGTGCATTTTTTTTATGTCTATTTAATTTTTTTATAAAAATGTTTATTTCATCCTCTTTAGATTTATCTATACAAGTTTTATTGTAAAATCAGGTTTAACAAATGGTCCACAGCATAATATTTTTTTCCAGATATACCTAATGGTGACGCGTAGAATCGAGACGCGATAGTGCAAATTTCATCCAAACTAGTCAAACCATCGCGGACTAATCGATGTTCTAAAATAAAAAAAATACACTGGATCATACTGATAACCTTTCTTCTTTTGAAGTCGGTTAAAAATTATGAAGATAGCCGGTTAATAACGTTTTATTCATACCGAATGTTCATTTTTTGAAAATTTCAAGTAAAATACTACATTTTGAGCTGGCACATTTTCATGGTTACCCTGTGGCCTGTATACAAAAAATTACATAACGGGATTATTACAACTTTTTATTTATCCTTTTTTGAAGTCAGTTAATAATAAGAACAAAAGAAGGCTCTAACTTAGTGGTCTATGTCCAATACAACAAAAAATTCTAGCACAATGCAACAAAAAATCCTAGCAAATTAGTGAATTTTATGTATCAGTTTAACTCCAGGCTACAGCTAAACTGAAGATTCCATGACAACAACAAAAAATGTTGAATTTCTTAGAATAAGTATAGCCCAAGGTATGGCCCTCTCGATGGCCCTTCTATGTCTATGTACAGGAGTACAGGATGTCTCACAAGAACTAACCTAACTTGTATAGTTTTTTCTGAGCTAAGTAACAACAAAAAAATGTCAAATTAAAAATATAACGGAACACATTAGTAAGGTAGGGGTGAAAAATAATCAATTGTCACCTCGATTATCACTATAAATTTAATTCTGTGTTATCCGTAATGTAAAATAAATGAAGAAAAAACAAAGAAATAAAAAATTCAACATCAAAATGTTTTGCTCTCCAAAAGAATTTTGGAGAGCAAAACACGAGAACTATCCTAATTCATACTTTTTCTGAGCTAATAACATAAATAAATTAGGTACTTAAATATCAAATAAAAACAATATGAGGGATTATCTTCATTAGTAGGCTCTGTACCATGCAATAGAAGTAAAAAATAATCACTTATATTTTTGAACTGATCCATTAACTAGTGAATTTCAGCACAGTCAAATATTAGACCATCAAATACAGTCAAAATGTATTGCGGGTGGCAGCTCTTTGTCAAATATAAATATGTATTTTACTTTTGGCAAAAAATTATTTTGAATTAACTTAAAATTTGGTCAAATTGCTAATTAGCTGACAGGTCAAATGACTAGTCAATTAACCAAACCAGTGAAATGCTTAACCCCAATTGTCAAAGTTCAATATCCCAAGCCACTGACAGTAACAGTTTGGTTCTCATCTCTCCAAATGCAACCACAGGTTTTTATCCAAAAATGAACCTCGTTGATAAAAATGATTTTTAGACAAGGAGCAAGATGATTTTTCATACTCATCGCCGAAACTACGGAGCAATTGGCCAGATTTCAGTTTATTTACTCATAAAGTTAATCAATTACCGAACCTTTTTAAAATAAAATACTAAAAACTAACATAAATCTAAGTATAAAAACATGTACAAGAAGAATTAACTATTCCAATGACAATTAAATATTCCCTCTTAGCCTAGACACCTGCATTAAAGAACTCTATCACAAACATAGAAACAATTAAAAGGTGAATGGTTCATGAAACCACAATTAAAAAAATTCCTGAATGGAAGAAAAACGTTGCTGCAATAGCTTGCAGTAAATAAACGTTTTTCTTACACAAATTTTTGCTAGTGATATTTTTGTATTTTAATGTGGCAATTTCCACAAGAACAAGGTCTGCGGCCATATTTTGCTATCTGGCAAAGTCTTTTAACTGTATCGATCACAAAAATATTGCTGTGGAAACAGGATATCTGTGATTTCTGAGGACTTCTGATTAATTATTGTTGGCTATATTTATCTGCATATGACCAACTTTATCCCTAAATGTGGGTTTCCACAACAGTCAGTACTTGGATCAATACTGTTCTTTTTAATGTAAATGAACTCAAGTATCATAACATACTACGAGCCCAGTTGCATATGTAATGGACCAAAGGAATAAGGAAGAGATATTTATTTTTGTTACCTAGTATTTATTGTATGATATAGATATGCGATATTGTTAATTAACTGTTAATACCACATACTATCAAATCAATGTAGTTCCATTTGTTGAAGATATGTTGCATGCAGTAAATACTAGATGACAAAAATAAAATTATTGGACTGGGCTGATACATACAGTAATTTTGTGGCTAACTAAGAATATCAACATATCAGAGTAAAGGGGGAAAACAGGTTGGTGTTTTATTAAGAAATATAGGGGCCGAGATGGAGGCTCACATAAAATTTCTTTTAATGTTTCCAAAAACAAATATATTGTCTTTTAAATGTTCTCACAATAATATATTCTTTCAAAATCTGTGTATATATCTGCAGAATTCTTCAGAAATCTTAAAAATCCTCAGAATCCATTAAAATCCAGTCAAATCCTTAATATCTCTTTAAATCATCTAAACCTCACCCAAATCCAGTGGAATTGTAAAAATTACAGACTTCCATTCATCAGAAAATAAAATTCAATACAACTGAAGCAGCAACAGTCAGAAGGCAAACCAATTAGAGAAGAAACTTTAAAATGTGAATGCTACACAAAAAGAATAGAATAAATAAATAATTTTTATGTGTAAAGAAATGAGAACTTAGCTCTCTGATATTTCATAAATATTATGCCTTGTGTTGTGCACATAGAAACTATTACTTAATGATTCTAATTTTAACAGTGGTTATCCCTAGTCTTCCTAGTCTACCGAGTAGCCTACCTTATTAAAATAAACTAATTTAAAAAAAATCTCTTGCACCACTTTTATCACTATGTCTAAGGGTGCAAAGAGAATTCCAAAGATTATCACAAAAAATTCCAAAGACTTCCACAGAAAGCCTAGGTTTTCCAAAGATTAGCAAAACATCCAAAGACTTCCTGCACTTCCCTCGACTCTCATTCAAAATTTAGTAAAATATTAAAAAAAAATAAAGCATGACCTACTTGATATAAATAATCAAACAGTTTACTTAAGCCTCAGTTTATTTTAACAATATGTTTCCATTAGTAACAAAAGTCCAGTATTACTTAGTACTTACCTACTGGGTCATTAACATTATTTTAAACAGACTCCAGATATCTAAGCAATTAAAACTAATTCCACAATCAGCTGACTGATAACTGCACTAGAAATATCTACGAACTACAATTTTATAACAGTACCTAGGTACTCAGATGAAAAGCCAAAAATTGAGAAAATACATCATTGAGCAACTTTAAACCGGGATTAAAACAAAACTAGGTAAAAGTATAGTACAAAGCAATATATAATTTTATTTTGTATGAAAAGGTTTATCAATAATATCATATAGTATGTATCAAGTCACCTATGACTATAATTGAAACATAAGTTTATTGCCATGGAAGCGTAACTAGTTTTTTGACAGTTACAAGTGACAAAAATTAAAAACTATAAATGTACTTTTTTATTGGATATATTTATATTAAATAATTTTTTTGAAATTTTAAAATGCCAAGCTTAAACTTTTTTATTAGTATAAAATGAATGGGAAAATCTGTGAGTGATATAATATTAACATAAGAGAATTTATTGTAATCAGCTTGAATGTTAGAAAATACATATATTTTTTTAATTCCGCATATAGTTGTCAAAAAACAAATTTTGTGACAAAATTGCAAAAGGGAAGTTGAAATAAATATTAATCGAGAAGCATATCATAATAAATGAAGAACTGTTATTTTAAATAGAAAAAAAAAAGTGAGACGTAACTTTGAAAAATCAATCAGGATTACTACTTGGTTTGATAAAACTAAGTTAACTATTAACAATATCAAATATTTATTTATTTTATTTCATTTCTTGTTAAGTAGACTTGTTATAAAGTATAAACAATATCAAGAATTACTAAGCCAAGAAATACAAAATACACACTAAAATACATTTGATAAAAACAAAAATTTAACCTTTACCACAATATTAAGTGATTTTTGGAAGGCACATGACATACCTATTAAACAATGAAGGGGTCGATGAAGGGTTTACACACCTGAAAATGAACCATTCTATAAAATATGTCGACCCGAATGATCTGGTGGCAAAGACACAAAATATTGAACATATTTGATACTGGTTACTATTCCTAATATATATCAAATCGCAGTTGATACAAAGTATACTCCCTTTGTGGACGGTACCACAATTCTGATCAGGGGTGGATGCTCTGGACAGTCGATGCAGAGATCAAGAGAGGCTCTTTCAAGAGTAAATGAAGGGGTTGCTCTAGTCTTCAGTACTGCCAAAACTCATGAAATGATACTCTCCATTAGAGTGCTGGAGGATGCCAATGCATCAGTTTGTTTTCTGGATGTAACGCTAAACTCCAGATTTTTGTGGACTTATCATGATGTATTCCAGTCCCACTAGTTCCAGCATACAAGAGGCTAGGGCAAAATCAGAGTGGACCAGGTTATTTTGGCATACACTTTTATAACAGTAATCTGTTATTGACACAGTTTTAGAACATTAGCCGAAACATTACCACCTCAATTACCACTCAAGGAATATAAAAATGGTATTAAGGTCTTAATTATCAATGCATTTTACTCTTTAGAAGAATTTATATACTTTGGAGGTTGCTGAAGACTGGTTTTAGCAATGTGCTAATTTTATTGTTTTAGTACTAGTAAAAACTCGACTTAGTAAAGGTTTCAACTGTTATTATTATTATTATCATAATGATGTGCTATAAATAACTCTATTTTAAATTGTAAATTTGTTTTGTCTTTTTGACATTTCTAGTATTGTTTTGTAATTTTTATTGAATGTACAATTACCATTTATTTTGACTTGTACAAGCATTTTTCTTTTGTAATAGCTCCAATAAATAATTTGAATTGAATTTGAAATATCAGAGGTGGAATACCAACATATGGCAGAAAAGAGCATCAATTCCTTGGTTATTTGGCTGAATTTCTATTCAAAAAGGCAACCAAACCATCCATTCATTTCTTATAACATGCAGAAAGTAATATCCAGGAAATTAGTTTTGCAAGAGGTTTTCATAAAGTATATTACATTCCATGTTGTAATAGTATTGTTATTGTTAAATAAAATTATATATCTTCAAGAATTTAATTTTTTCATTTTCACAATATTTAAAAACGACTAGGGCGCAAATTTTTCATTAAATCTGTTAGGTGCCACTCAATTACGTTCAGTTTTGTCTATTTTTTAACGTATGTATACATATTTTCCAACAAAAACGAATAATCATTTGGTGGGGCTATACTAAATCATTACCAAAACAAAGCCTATGTAGGACATTTTCATTTTATTTTAAACCAGGGCATTAGGTAAATATTTAGCATTTATTTATTTTTAGACAAGTCTGACGAACTGTGTATTTAAATCACAGATTTTTCTCGAGCGACTTTTATAAACTTTTATTGATTATGGGGTCAAAACCCTATACGTTTATCACGATTCAAATAGGTAAACAATAACGACATCGTTTACAATAATCAAAAGAAAGAAAATTTCCTATTAAAATATCTCAGTCTTCGTATGGCGCAAAGTTCTGGACCCCTTCGGCGATTTTGTCAACAAATATGGCTGCCACATTTAACCCCTCGCAATGACCTACCCCATAGAGACCTTTAATAATTTGACTGGCTTTGTGCATCTGCGGATTTTAAGGAACATATTTCCAGTAATAGCAAACGTGTTTAAAAAGTAAACAACCTTGGTGTAAGTTATTTGAAATGCTAAAAAGAACTTAATGTTAAATAAAAGACAGAACTTACCTTCTTGTGAATAGTTCCAATGACCAATAAATCCAAATATTTGTATTATCAGACACAGGAATTTTCGGTAAATTTCGATGAACGACAACGGAACCACTCGCGGCGGGGGTACTTTTTCAGTCAACGCGAACCAACAAATTACAAAATCATAAACAATCTGAAAAACCGACTGCTTTTGGGAGACTGTCAACCTATTTTACTTTATATCGTTTTGACAATCTATTATAGTGTTGGGTCCTCTCTTATTAAGGTATTGAGCCCACTCTTGTCGTTGCGCAGATTTCTGTTATTTTTAGCCGAGTTTCAAACCCAATCGTAGTAATGTATTGCAATCTCGATATACTTGGTCGATACAGATAATATGAATAATTTTCATTTAAAAAAATTAGGATTTTTTTACGGTTTTCGGTACTAAAATGCTGATCAGAATCAACACTATGTCATATTGCATACCCATTTAAAGCCTTTCTATCCGAGTTCGGAGTTTGAGATCTGGACCGAAATGTCACGTACTTTCAATCGTTTGAGTGTTTCACAGTCAAATCGATTCTTTTTCTGATTCACAGGATCGGCAGCTCTGCAAATAAATAACAAAAGTGTGTTTTCATAATACACTTCATATACCAAACAATGTGTTGCATGTTCTACCGTTGCTTGAAGAAATTGTAAATCAAACAACGATTCTTTCTATATAGGGTCTACGAGGAGTAGTGATGATATGGTCTGGAATGGAATGGATGTTAGATCCATTTGCCCTTACTAGTTTTTAATAGATCGATACCATTTTTATGAGGAATTTCTACTTGTTCAACACTAAGCCGACAAAACGTTTAAATTTGGGGTATAGAGATTGTGGTAATATGTTTGAAACATTACAGTGACTTTATACAAAATAAAGTTACTGGATGAAACATGATAGTGACTTTATAAAGTCACTGTATGAAACATTATTTTTCAGGAATTTTGGTTATCTTATCGAGCCCGATAAAAACTGTTAATGGTTACTTTTATTTTGAAATTCGAATAAAAAATCCGGAAATCGTAAGTTGAGGTATGCGTTAGAAAATTAGACAATATATCTTCTTGAACTTCCACCTGTTACAATACAAATTGACAGACGTATTCAAGGCGTTTGATAGCGTCTGCCATCAGATTCTAATAGTAAAATTACAGCTAAATGGTTTTTCTGGAAACTACATTAATTGGATCAAGTCATATTTATTTAATCGACATAAACAGGTCAACGTATGTGGTTCAGTTTCCAATCTGGTTGTTGTAACGTCGGGTGTACCGCAAGCCTCCCATATCGGTCCAATTATATGTTTATTTTATAAAAGACATAGTATCTTGTTTTAAAATATCTAAATGTCTTTTATATGCAGACGATTTGAAATTATTTTCATCAGTTTCCTCTGACTCCAATCAACTGCGGTCTGACATTGAGAGACTTGTCGAATGGTACTGCACCAATTGCCTGCTTCCTAAGATAACTAAATGGAAAGTGCTCCGATTTTGTAGGTGTAATAATCCCATTGATTCCACGTAATTTATAAACGATGTTGGACTGGAAGTTGTTACTTCTTTCAATTATTTGGGTGTTATTTGTAACGAAAAACTGACTTAATTTGCACATTGATAACATAGTTCTTAATGGTTTCAGATTGCTAGTCTTTATTAAACGATATACTAAGCATGTCACTGATACTGAAGCTATTGTTTGTCTCTATAACTCCCTGGTTCAGAGTGTTTTGGAGTACTGTTCTACTATATGGAGTCCTTCATGTCAATGTTACATCGATAGAATTGAAAAAGTTCAAAATAAATTTGCAATAGATCTTTTATTTAAATTTAATTTTCCGTACCAAGATTTGTCTTATAATCCAAGAGTTCTTCTTTGTGGCCTACAAACCCTTGAGCTTCGGAGAAAAATGGTACTTCCAGTTTTCTTGAACAAGTTATTAAACGGGGCGGTTAACGGTGAAATATTGCTACAGTCTGTCTCATTTTTAGTTCCTAATTAGGAGAACAAGACAATGGCAGCGGTTTTTCGAAAGATATCACCGTACAAATTATGCATTAGTGCATTTGTTGATCGACTAGTATACAATTACAATCGATACTTTCCCGAATATGATGTTTTCAGACTCAGCAATTAAAAAAGGATTGGTTATGTGATTATCTTTGTTCGTATATGTTTTGTCTGATATTTGTTTACTCATTAAATTGTATTATGGTGTAATGTATTGTCACATTGTTTCATTTTTATCTTATTATTTGACATAAATTTTTTTAGTCTTATTTTATTCTTATGATTATCTGTTTTGTCTTTTGCAAATTCGTACCATATAGAATGTCTACAATCCCGTAGTGTACGTTTCGGAAGGGCCACTTGTCTGATGCTTGCATAGGCTACGTCCTTACATTAATTAAAAAAAAAAGAAATACGCCCGCACTCTAAAGTTGTGTGATTGGTGATTCCAAAGGGTTTATAAAAGGGGCGGGCAGTGAAATTTTAAGAAAGGGAAGCAATTTTTAGAAACTTACCTATTTGTAATGTAATTCGATTCTTCGATCACTTTTTGCAAATTCGTCAATAACGTCATGATAAAAACGTCGATGCTCCGACATATTTTGGAGAAGTTTATTTTCGAAGGACAACAGCGATGTATGCGAAAGTCTCTCCTGCCCCGTTGAATTTGTCACGAAATTTTTTATACGTTTGAGTGTTGAAAAATTGCGTTCTACTGATGAACTTGTGGCAGGTATTGTCAATACTAATGCACACAATTTCGACACTTCGGTATAGGCATCTTCCAGCTCCTTGTCTTTTAAAAATTGTATTAGTTTCTTAGCGTTATTTTTTGAGCTAATGTCATCAGTTTAGTAAGTCTTTTTTAGTTCAGATCGCAGTAACACTCGGTCGAAGAACTGACCATAATGAAGAAGAAGAGATTTAAAGGCATCTGGAAAAGTTTTTCCTGTAAATGCATCAAAATTGCAGAGCTCGTGGAATTTAAAGTCATTTAAACCGTTAAATCTATAGTTTATTTGTTACTGAATTTGATCGATTATTTCATAAAAGAGGCGTCTGTATGATCTCCCACCTTGTCTGTTCGAAGACGCTTGGCTTGTTTTTAGGCAAAAAGCAATATCATTTGTTTTAGTTTGTAATATATTAAAAACATTGTCCGAGAATGAAAATATTTCTGAAAATATGTTCAACAAAAAATTAAAATTAAAATCTCGTTTCAAACAGTCCAAAAACTCCCTCGAACTATTTATTGCTTCTGAGTCCCACGTTTCATTATTTTCTATTATATTCTCAAATAGTTCAATCAGTGATTCACGATTTTCAGATACTGTTAACACAAGTCTTCCATTATAGTTCCACCTAGTAGGAGCTACTTTAGGCAATCGTTTATGGACAATGGAGTCCAAAGCTTGGGTACGTTTGGTTGACTTGGAAAAAAAAGCAGCCATGCCACTTAAAGTAACGAAAAATACTTTACACTCTTTAATGTGATTGAAGGACTGGGACAAAACTAAATTTAATTTATGAGCAAAACAATGGACAAACACAGCACTCATTAAAGTTTCTCGAATTTTAGCTTGCAGATTGTCCTGCCATCACTGCAGCTCCATCATAGCTTTGAGCAACTAATTTTTTCTCTCCAGTAATTTCTTTAGTAACGTTATAAACTACGGTATATAATGCATCTGCTGTACGATTTTCGGACACATTTTTAAAACCTAAAAATCGCTCTTGAATACTTCCGTCTGTTTTAACATATCGTATTACTATAGATAATTGGCTAAAATTAGTGATATCAGAACAATAGCAATGAACCGCGCCTCGCCAATCTCCTGCTTAATTCTTTTTAGAATAATGGTTGCAACAGCGGAAATTAAATCATTCTGGATTCGATTCGACGTTCCGCGAAAAACGCTAGACTGCTCTAAATGATTTTTTAAGCAATCATCATATTTAGCCATTAAACTAAGTAAATCTTGAAAATTTTCTCTATTTGAAGAAACCCTTGTTTCGTCATGACCTCTAAATCCCAATTCGTGCTGTCCGAGAAAACAAACAACACCGGTAAGTCTTTTTAATATTTGGCTATTTTCATCGACTAGTTCATTGTGTTGGCGGTGACTAATTTCCAACTGTTTATTAAGGGCGTGTTCAATTCTGGTTTTGCCGAAGACTTTTTCTTTTATGACGGCCTGCAAATGAGCTTTGGGCATAAAGTGTCTTTTTACAGCTTTATGGAAATTGTTTAAATCGGAAAAACTGGTTTTATTCCAGAGATCTTTTTCACTTTCAAAAAGTAAACATGGCCAACAAAATAATTACTTATATTTTCACACCCTGTTAGCCATTTAAATTGTTCGTATTGTTTTTCCGGATAAAAATGTCTAATACAGATTTTCATTTTTGTGATTAAATTTTTCATAGGCGGTTTTGCCCTTCCTTTGGAAATTATTTGAAGCTTATCAGCGAAGTTTAATGTTGAAACTCCCTTTATTATTAAGACACACACCACACATTCACACGCATTCTTCTTACTAAATTCTCCAACATTTTTAACCTTATTACCGACAGCCGAGGTTGACGGTATTTGCATATCCACGTCCGTATTTATTGTCTTCCATATCGTACCATGCACGACGCGACGTACTTATCACTTAACACACGGTTAGCCGTTCAAACAAAGAACCTACTCCAACGATAGCTTCCGCCCCCACTTGACGCACGCGACTGAAATGCAAAAATTGCAAACAGCCGGTGGAAAGTTCAATAACCTCTGGCTCGATTCACAGGAGATCAAGCATACAGGACTTGGCTGCAGAGAAGCTAGCGGCATGCATAGGTTCTATTCCATTTTCAATTGTCGCTCGGTCGGAGTCAAGGCCGCATTTATTATGGGCTTGATAATTAGGATAATATTTTAGCACTTTTAATATAAACTAAATTAATGGTTTCCTATTTCAAAAATTACATTTTTGAAATAGGAACTGGTTATATATATATATATATATATATATATATATATATATATATATATATATATATATAAACATTGCTCCTTATGGTCAGAGTACTCTTTGATTAAAGTCAAGTTAGCAATCAAGAAAAATATCGGTATTAGAAAATATTCAAAATTAATAGCGTTCTTGAAACGAAAATACGTTGGATATACACGTCCTAAGGACAATTAATGTTCAGAATGGTTTTAATTGCCAGGTTAATATTAACGTTCATAAAAAAAATATCCACTTTTATTATCTTATTTTGTTTATTTAAGTTGATTTCTTCCTGATAATTAAATGATGAATGCAAATTAGAAAATGTGTGTTGCACATAATTGTCAATAACGGCATTCAATATACATAAAAGTGGTATAAACACTCCCTTTTGACATTAAACTTAGTTTAAACACCTGTCAATTTTGACACGGTCGTAGAAAAAAATCAACTTTTTGCCAGTTTTCGAAGAAAATATCAAATTTGACAGATACCTATTCTAATCATGTGATTAACTTTTTTATTGTTTTTTTGCGTTACTTTCGAATTTTAATTTAGTCACTTATTAAAAAAAATCATATGACGCTAATATTACTGGTCCATTATAAGTTATCGTATAGAACCAAAGGTTTTTGAATATTGTATATCCAAATATCCTACCAATTATTAAATTTAACGTTTGCTGGCTTGCCGTATTGGCAGAAAGACTACAAAGAGTAATTTTACAAAATTATTTATGGTTTCACTTTTTGGACCAGAAAAATTACAGACTCGCAGGCCAAACCGCCCAGTCGGTCCGACACTGGTTATAGCCAAAGGCGGCACATAATACATTTATTACATTATTATAGTTCATTTCTAAACAAGTAGATGTATCTGGCAACACCAGAAGATATATTGTTACACGCGTTCTATAGTTAAATAGTGACACGAGCAATTAATGTGGTTAATTTATTTGTATCTGAAGAACTGTCTATTCGAAGTAAGATAGGTTTTTGGTATACTGGCGCCAATATCAAGATACCGACAAAGCATACGCGTTGCAGTCGCCATACAATCAGGAATCAGTTATAACTTTACAATTGACTCCCTATATAAAAAAGCCAATGCCTATATTTGCTTTTTATTATTTTTTAAGAACGACAATGTTAATTCATTTAAAAAAAGCTTTAAAAAAACCTAATTTATTTTGAAAACTTATTTAATAAGAAGACGCTAACGCTAAAATATTAATTTTCGACTCTTTTCGGACCCCTTATTAGCAAATCAATTAAATTATAGATTTCTACTCTGTTAATCCCATCCACCCAATTATAATAAAAAATTGTTTGAATAAATTATGGGAAGATGGCGCCACATTAGATTACTTAGTTCTTTTTTGTTATATTAACAAGCAATTTTAAGATAACATTCCAACTTTTGTAAAACGAAATAGGTTTGCTTAAATATGTTTCAGTTAAATTATATTGTTAAATACGTTCAAATGAGGTTACAGAGAAATAGGAACACTGGCTTTAGGCAACAGTTATATATAAGCTGCGGTGTCCGAGTGGTTAAGGAGATGGACTTGAAATCCATTGGGCTCTGCCCGCACAGGTTCGAATCCTGTCCGCAGCGTTTTTTTTTAAGGCCGCTATAAGTGATTTCTCATTTTGTAATATAATTTTTCATTGCCTTTCAAAGCTAATTCTTATTTATTCTCAATTTTTATATATCACACTCATAAAATATTTACACCCTTCTCTCCTTTAGCATTAGAAATATCAAAGAAGTTAATTAACCTATCCACAAAATCCTATTATTTTATAGTTTTAGACTCTCTGCAATACTATTTTGAAATAAAGGAACCCATAATTTGTTTAAATAATAATGATTTTTGTTAAATGGTAAAACAAATATTTTTAAAAAACTGTTGATACCGACTGGTATCATTCATATAGAGAGGATTTAGTTTTATATGGGTGGGTTAGTTGTTATAGTATTATTATCAGAAGTTGATTTTGTGTCTACCAACGTACGGCTTCAGAAGTTGAGCTCTACCATAATATTTATTTATTTATTTATTCTCAAACATACACTACAGAATTCAACATTCCAAATGGTATGGCCTATGACAGTTGTAAAATTAGAATTAGAGCCACATAACATATCCTATGCTAAATAAAACAAAAAATGTACAAAAAGAAAAAAAAATGTGTCAAAGCTACATAATATATCATATGCTAAAAAAAATGTATATAAAAAAAAATTGTATTAAATCTATGGTGTACATACGTGAATCTGTTCAATTCAAGTGTAAATCGAAGAAAAAAAAACAAAGATTGGGAGTAAAGCAAGAAACCGAAACTCTAAGTTCTCGGATTTCGTTATTATTGGGGATTATATATTAGGAATTTTAGTTTTCTTTCAAAAGTGTGTGTCGTACAATTTAAGTCTAGGTCTGGTGGGACATATGTTAAAATAAGTCATTATCCGATTCATGATACTGTTTCTCCCAATGTCGGTGCGACTCCTATTAGTCAAGAACATGTCATTTAGACGAGTGTTAAGGGATGGTACACGAAAGTTCATCAATGTCAGGAGATCAGGGCAGTATATCATGTTATTAAGTATTTTAAATCCAAACATTAATGTTAAGAAGATTCTTTGAGTTTCAAGACTACTCATGCTCAATAATTCCAGTCTCTGATGGTATGAATAGTTGTTTTTGTCAATTCTCAACCTGCAGAGGAGAAAGTTCACAAACTTTGATTGGACCCGCTCTAATCGTGTGGTGTGTGTTCTGTAGAATGGAGACCAGATTGTACAACAGTACTCTAAATGACTTCGCACCAGGGAATAGTAGAGGCACTTCAAAACGGTAATATTAGAGAAGTCCCAACATTGACGCATAACAAATCCTGCCATCCTGAATGATTTTCCCAAAACATAATTCATGTGATCGTTGAATCTCAGTTCGGTGTCAAAGATAACTCCCAGATCATTAATCCGTTCAACTCTCAACGGGTGCATTAGCGATGGAGTAATTATGAAGAAGTGGCGTTTTTCTCTTGGAGAAAGATATGATCTAACATTTCATTATATTCAATTCCATTTTGTTATCTTCACACCAAGTCATCAGCTTGTTAATTTCCGATTGAAGATTTTGGCAGTCGTCAATGTGATATATATGTTTAAAGATTTTTAAGTCATCACTATAAAATATGAATTGGCAGCCTTTGAACACATTGCTGAGGTCATTAATATAGATTAAGAACAAGAATGGACCTAAATGTGACCCTTGGGGTACACTGGAAGTGACTACTATCTCTTTTGATAAGATGTTGCTTATTTTAACTTTTTGTGTACGTCCACGAAGATAACTGCGAAACCAAGACAGTAAAGGGTTTATAATGCCATAAGACCTTAGTTTTTCTATAAGAATGGAGTGATCTACCCTATCAAAGGCTTTTTTAAAGTCGAAGTAAATAGAATCAACTTGAACGCCCGAGTCAGCAGCAGTAGCCAAGAAGTTAGAATATATTGATAGGTTCGTCATACACGAACGACCTGGAATGAAACCATGTTGATTCTCAGAGAGAGTGTTTCGTGCACACGCAAGCAAATTGTCCACAACCAGAGACACAAGGATTTTGGCCATGCAGTCAAGTCCAGATATTGGTCGATAATTTCAGATGTCCGCCCTTTCCCCACCCTTGTGTATCGCAGTTATATAGGCTTCTTTCCAGTAAGTAGGAAACTGACCCAACGAAAGAGAAAGTTGAAAAAGATATGTGAGCGGCACTGCCAGAGTTGGGCTGCGGTGCTTTAAGGAAGTAGGAGGGATATCATCAGGTCCAGCTCCTTTGTGATCGTCAATGTCAACCAGCTTTTCAAAGACCATGGAACTCTTGATGACAATATTTGAGATATCCAAATTGAGAAAGCTATTGGTACCTACATATGTGGAGTGACCAGTGTCGATAAAAACTGACTGAAAAAAGTCTGCAAATAAACTCGCAACAACCTTTGGGTCGCTAGATTCAAGGTCAAGAAACCTCATTTTTGATGGATAACCTGACGTTTTACGCTTTGATTTGATGTAGGACCAGAAGGCTTTTATATTATTTAATATGTGAGTTTGTGTGGACTGAATAAAAAAAGTCTTCCTTTATTGATGTTTTATTGTAAGCGCCTTGTAATCATATTCCTTCCGGGAGTCGTGGTGTGTGTTTACCTTTTGAGGCTTTGTTTTTTTTTATTTATTAGTTTTATGGTCTTATTAGAAAAGTAGTTGTGGTAGTTAGTAATATGGATTCGAGTTTTCGGAACATATAGATCAACGGCGATATAGAGAACAGCATAGAAGGTGTCAGTGGCAGCATTAATATCATTACACTTTAAGAAGTTCCAGTCAATATCTTCAAAGTGGTCGTTCAGTTTACTATAGTCAGCCTTAAAGAAGTTGTATTTAGTCTGTTGTAAGTCCGACACTAAATCTGCTGTATTATTTAAGAAAAAATTAATATAAAGAGCTGGATGATATTTGTCAATCTTCGTCAGTGGTGTCTGATTATGAGAAACTGATATATCTGGAAAGTTCGAAAAAATTAAATCCAACATGACATTATTTGAATTAACTACATTGTTAAGTTGTACTAAATCATAAAAACACATACAGTTAAAGACGGTTTCTTCCTTGTCGTTATTAGATGTACAGGGTGCTCCAGCGAGGACTGAACAGGGACCTATTTTCGACCTTCCTTGTATTTTGGACAAATTCAAAATAGCCAATCGATGTATTTTCTCTTGTAGAATCCAAAAATGTCATCGAAAAAATATTTGAACCAGAAACAAAAGAGTTACGCTATGCATCAGGTGTTTTTTAAATGGAATGTATCGTTTTTTATACGATTTTTGGAAAGAGTGATTTTTTTATGTCCGTTCTGATTAAAAGATTTGATTTTGCGATAGCTGTTTATATTACATTTTAAAAGTTTTACAAACTAAAATTTTAGCTTCACCTGTTTAAAATATACGATAGGTTGGTAAAGGTGATCAAGGTAAAATGACGTTTGAATGCTTTGTCAATAAAAATTGACATTATTTTAATTATTGTCGAAGTGTTCACCTAAAAAATATATATTTGACTCTGATCGAAATGAAATACTCTTTGGACGAGAGACTACAGATTGTTATGCTATTTTACAAGTGCCAAGAAAATGAAAGAGAAGCAAGAAGCAAATTGCAAATTTTCATAGAAATATATCCATCAATACAATTCTAAGGATAAAAAACCTATTTGAGGAAAATAAAACTTTACATGATAGAAAAAGAAATATACAAAGAAGAAGAAATCGAGACCAGGCCTTTATAAATTATTTTCAAGTTAATCCAACCAAATCTATTTCGGATGCAGTTCGGGAAGTTCAGTACGGTGGCGGTGTAAGGCGCAGAAGAGTTACCCGAGGAACTGTTCACAGGACTCTGAAAATTCATAAATTTAGGCCTTTTCGTATCCTTCCACTTCAGCACCTAACACCGGCATAAAAAGAACTTCGCTTCCAATTTGTTTCTCAAATGGTAATTCGGCAAGAAAACGAAGACCCTGATTTATTCAAAAATATTGTGTGGACCGACGAAGCTACTTTCACAACATCGGGAGTATTCAACAGACATAATAGTCACCACTGGGCCGTTGAAAATCCAAAAAAGTTCCAGACTATTAAATTTCAAGACTTACCATTGGCAGAATATCAGAATTTAATTTGGCAACATGATGGGGCGCCTCCTCGTGCCGTGCATGATGTGGTTCAATTTTTAAATCGGCGCCATAACGAATGGATAGGGCGAAATGGAACATATGCTTGGCCGCCCAATAGCCCCGACCTCTCAGTTTTGGATACATTTCTTTGGGGCCATTTGAAGAACGTCGTATACAGACAACGAAACGAAAATATTCAAGAGATCATGGGAAAAATTGTCGATGAAATAAACCGCCTTAACCAGGAAAATCCTATTGTAACAGCAAGTTTAGAAAGGCAAGAAAACGAAGACCCTGATTTATTCAAAAATATTGTGTGGACCGACGAAGCTACTTTCACAACATCGGAAGTATTCAACAGACATAATAGTCACCACTGGGCCGTTGAAAATCCAAAAAAGTTCCAGACTATTAAATTTCAAGGGAGGAATTCTATTCATGTTTGGTGTGGGATAAAAAACAATAAAATTTTGGGACCAATATTTTTTAACGGGACTTTTAATGATAATTTAAAAATAAAAAAAATTATGAGTTTTTAGAAAACGAAATTGAAATTTTTTTTTATTTTATCTATTTTTTCCAAAATACGAGGAAGGTCGAAAATAGGTCCCTGTTCAGTCCTCGCTGGAACACCCTGTACATATAGTGTTCAAATATTTTTTCGATGACATTTTTGGATTCTACAAGAAAAAATACATCGATTGGCTATTTTGAATTTTCCAAAATTCCAATTACTATCGGTAAAAAGACCAAAATAACAATCACTGTTACTGCTTTCAACGGTGTCACTTGAGTTGATTTGAATAAATGAATTAGTGTAGTAATAGTAATAATATAATGCTATTAAAAATATTTAGGTACTAAGCTCGCGAAAAAGTGATTGGGAATGGTCACTTTTTATTTTTATAATTTTGTGGTGTAATTTTAAAACTACAGTTGCCCTCGAATTTCGACGGGGTCCCAGTCGTGCAGCTTTAAATTACTTACGTCATAAAAATTTTAAACGGGATAGAGTTTCTTAATTTCAATATGCCTGCTTATGTCGCCCAGAAGACGAGTTTTCGGTATATCGAAATGACGAGAGTCCCGCAGGATACGAAGCGCTCCCGACGAGTCAGAGTTCTTCTGCTGATGCCCGTTGCCATGACTACAGGCTTCCTCTCCCGGCCGTCTTCAATCTGCTGGCGTGACGTCACGGGACATCGATACTTTCGCGAATACTTTTTAATACGGCAACTAATTTTAAAATAATATTAAATTTGAAATGAAAAAATATGGTTACTCGTAAAAGAGACAAACATTTTCGGTCTTTTATATTGGAAAATAACAAGCAAAAGACGGTTGTTAGCAAATAAACATGTTCGCACATCAACCGCACCAATAAAATTTATATTGTTCAACGTATAATTTAAAAAAAAGTTTTCGCGTAATTAAAAGTCTATTCTTCGTTCAGTGGCGGCTCGCGGGTGAAAAAGTAAGTGAAGTGCAAATGAAGCAAGAAAATATTGCAATAATTTTTTTTCCAGAATTTTTTTATACGTGGAGGGGGTACAATATTTTTTTACGACTTACCTAAATTTTGTATCCTAAATCAATTCTCCTATCCTTCATAGCAGCAAATTTATTTATAACATCCTCATAAAATTGATGAGTTGCCCTAATCTCCTCCAGAAATTCCTTTTGAAATGAAATATTGCCTATAGAAGTAAGTCTTTCTTGAGATGTTGTATTTCTTAAGTTTTTACACGTTTGAGAAAAGAAAAACTTCTTTCCACTCAACGGTATCGTCAAAATAAGGGAAAACAGTTTATATGCTTCGGTAAAAATGTCTTTATTTTTATTAATTTTTTTCACTTGCTCTTGCAGCGATATATTCCAATTACTCTCATTGGCAAAAATAAGACCAAGCTCATTTTTAAGTCGTTGGCTTTTTGAAAATATTTTTTTCCCCGTATAACCGTAACAAATTTTCAAACTGGCAAGTCGTAAAATTTAAACTATATTCGGAAAATTTAGCAGAATCTGCCAAACATAAAAATGTAAGTTTTTTTATAATCTTGAAATCTTAGTGTCATTTCCATTAAATTATGGTCCAATATTTCATAAAAAAGTGTTCTATACTTAGCTCTAATTTCTTCAGGTGAAAGTTTAGCAAGCTCACGTTTGTAATGATTTATTTCTGTAATAGAATTTGCTTTATCAAACATGATATTAAAAAAATGTTCATTTCTCTTTTTACAGAGCTCCTCACGACAGCGCCTTATATTGGATACGCAAAAATGAATGTCAAGCGATTTTTTGAAGAACGTCAAATAGTATGTCCGTGATTGAGAAAATGTCATTAAACACTAATGCCAGAAACGTAAATTCAAAATCGTTCATCTCACCTAATAATCCTTTCGCAAGCTAGATTGATTTTTCACAGTTTGTAATAAATTCAAAGACGTCTTTTAATTTATTCCAGTCTTGAACAATCACATTTACTAACTTTGAATTTCAAGACCAACGAGTTTGTGTAATTGTTGGTATACGCCTCGTATATGCAGATGTAAGAGCATACGTTCGTTTGGCTGAGTGATGAAAAAATGAGGGAATACCACTAAAGCTTGCAAAAAGAATTCGACATTTAGAAATCTTTTTTAGATTTTGTTGCATCACAAGGTTAAGACGATGCGCAAGACAATGGAAAAATACAGCCTGCGGGGCTTTTTCTTTTATTTTTTTTTTGAAGGCCATTCAGATGCCCAGATATCACACTTGCGCCATCGTAACATTGGTCCAAAATTTGATCCAATAGAGAATATAAATTCTCCGACGTTCCGACCTTCTGAATTAACGTATCTTAAAATTATGGAGCACTGGAAGGTTTGGATAATATTAGTGGTGTCATCCACTTGCACAGAAAAAACTGTGTGTTCATTATTTCAGTTTTTAGATGATCATTTAAATAATCAGAAATGCATTAAATTATTTCGTTCTGAATAGTTTTCGAGTCACCAGTAAAAACATTTTTAATTTTTTCTTGATAATCTTTTTGTTCTTGGGAACTTCTCGATATTAATAAGCTTAAAAGTTCTTTAAAATTCCCCCTGTTTATTGACTCCTTCCTTATTTCACACTGAATATTTATTGTAAAATAGTAAACAAGGCCAGCAAAACAATTTTTGTAGTATTTGACTACTACATAACCATTTGTACGCCGAAAACCAGGATGACTTAACACTTATATTCCATGTTCTGCCACTTTTTTTAAATTTTTTTTTCGCGGAAATTGTCAAGTCAAACCTTGGCTGCTCTATATTTATCACATCCCTCTGATCTTGTTTCTTCCATCGATTAAATGGGGTTTCCAACAAGATGCAAACCATATCGCTGATCGGATTCATTTTAAAGCGTAAATATTATAGTCAACTAATAATGTACATTAGTAAACCCGACACCAAATAAAGTTGTAACAATACCATAAATAAATATAACTCAAAACAGTCAAGCAAACTGTAAAGGAGCCCACAGGTTGCAGCGAAATCCGCGAAAATAAAAGTAAACAACCAAGCCGAACCTGAACGACACGTGGGTGTAGTGTGCCGTAGCAATTCACCGAGAGCGTTACATCACAGACCAGTCGATATCACAGTAACCCTACAAACCGACATAGGGCTTAAGAAAAAGACACCATACTATATGCTTAAATTTCGGTCGGCAAACTATCCCATTATTAACGACGCGATCACAGCTATTGATTGGAATAACTGCTTCTTACAAAAAGACGTAAACGAATCTGTCAAAATATTCTATGATAAAATATCAAATATTATTTTAGATAATGTGCCCAATAAAAAAAGAAAATCCGATTATCCTCTTTGGTTTACTTACGAAACTATCTCACTAATTAAAGAAAAATATAGAGCTCACCAAAAATGGAAGAAATACAAGAATCAATTAGATTATCAAACTTTTTCTTCCATAAGAAAAAACGTAAAAACCTCCATACGCAACGACTATAAAAAATATATAACTAACACCGAATTGAACTTAAAATCAAACACAAAAAGTTTCTGGTCCTTTGTCTCACACAGATCTAACCGCAAAACTATGCCAAGCTATGTAGTACTTAATGACCCTGTTTTCACTGAAGATGTCTATATTTGTAATGCCTTTTCATCTTATTTCTCTAGTGTTTATGAACCTTTTGATACTCCCCCGAAGATATCTCTTTCTTCAAACATTTCGCGTTGTATAGATATTAAAAATATCACTGAAAAAGAAATAATAACAAAAATTGACGATCTTGACGTAAATAAAGGTGGGGGTCCGGATGGCCTACCCCATATATTTTTTGTTAAATGTAAAAGTTCAATTATTACACCTCTATTATTGTTATTTCAAAAGTCAATCAATGAAGGAGTTTTTCCGAGTGAATGGAAAAAGGGCCAGATTACACCCATATTTAAGAATGGAAATAAAAACGATGTCTGCAATTACAGGCCAATCTCTATGCTGTCAGTGCCCGGCAAGATACTTGAAGCTATAATCACCGATTTTTTATTTTTTGAACTTAAACAAACAATCATACATAATCAGCATGGTTTTTTCCGGGGCCGCTCGGTCGTAACAAATCTCACTGTTTTTATTCAAAAATTATTGGAGGCTATGGACAATAGACAGCGGGTGGACGCCGTTTATACCGATTTCTCTAAATACTTTGATAAACTCCATATTCCAACACTCTTAATTAAAATACGTAATATCGGTATAGGCGGCCGTCTCCTACAATGGATAACGTCATATGTGTCCGATCGTAGCCAATGTGTCAGAATTAATAATTGCACGTCATTATATGTTAACACAACTTCCGGTGTGCCCCAGGGCTCCCACTTAGGGCCATTATTGTTTTCCATCTTTATAAACGACATAACTGAATGCTTCCAATTCTCGAAATTTTCATTATATGCCGATGATCTCAAGATCTCTAGAATTATCACGTCCCCTAATGACTGTGAGAAGCTTCAGTCTGACATAGATCGACTAAATGAGTATTGTAACAAAAATCGGTTATTTCTCAATATTTCTAAATGTAATTTTATTAGATTTTCTCGTCTAACTTCTGACATCGCGCATGTATATACTATTCAAGAAGTTAACCTTAAACATGTCACTACAATCAGAGATCTCGGGGTCACACTTGACAGCAAATTGACGTTTGAGGCACATATCGAGTCTATGGTGAGAAGGGCTTGGAAGAATTTAGGTTTCATATTGCGCATCACTAGGGCCTTTAGGCAGCCTACGTCTTTAATAACTCTCTATAACTCATTTGTCCGTAGTCACTTGGAATTTGCATGTACTGTTTGGAACCCTCAATATGGCAAATATATCTCCCGTATAGAAAGAATTCAACAAAAATTTATTTTTCATTTAAAATTCAGATTTAATCGCGACTTACTGTGTCTAGATTATAGTGCTGGTCTGAGGCATTACAACTTGCAAAAATTAAGCGAAAGACGTTTGGTTGCCTATGCAATTCTTTTGCATAAAATTTTAAGTAATACCATAGACTGTCAATTTATGGTTGAAAATGTTAGTTTTAGTGTCCCACAGTTTAATTCTAGATCGACTTATTTGTTTTATAATAAAAGATTTCACACAAATTACGCTATGAACTCCCCTCTATCAGAAATGTTAAAATCTTACAATCTCTATTTTTGTAATATTGACATATTTATGATATCCTTGCTTTCTCTAAAAAAATTAGCATATAGTCAGTTTTTATAATGTTAAAATTATGACTCTTTGTTCAGACCTCATAACTAAGGACCATCATAATGTGATTTATACACATTTACATTTTTAATTCATTTTTTTTTTTATATTCTATTTTTCTTTCTACTTAGTCTTTTTTGGTTAGTGGTAATTTAGCTCGTAGGTAGATCATGTAAAACTAAAATTAGTGCATGTAAATTTACTGTGCCTTTGCGTAATTGGAAAGCTACAACTTTCTGTGCAAAGGCCTGTTCTGAAAATAAATAAATGGCGCTGGTTAACATTATTCTTTCATGCGCTCGACGTCATCGCGTACGCGTTGTGATGGCAACATAGTAAGAAAATCGTAAACTAAACATAGCACCTCCAGCAAAGTCGGAGCGGTTTGCGCCACTATTCTAGTTGTGATAATAAAGTTCGATTGAATGTTTTAAAAAGACATGCCGCCGACGGTCAAGCAAAACTTTTATTCGAGATGTACAGTTTATTTTTTGCCAATTAGGTGAATAAATGAATGTAAAAGCTAAAATTTTAAGAGATATATAATAAATGTAGTTAGATGTTTGCTTGTTTATTTTTCCTGGCGAAGTAACACTTCACCTACTTCACCTGAATAGCCGCCACTGTCTTCATTAATTTAATACAAATTGTAGAAAGTATTACACATAACCTAGGTGAACCAGGTTGATGCGATTGTTCAGAACCAGAACCAATAATACTGAAAGTTAAGGACTTTTATGTTGCAGCCGATAGACGTCCTGTCGTCTCTAAGGGGCTAATCAGATGTTTTAGGAATTCATTGAGATTGTAAGGAACCACGTCCATAGCTTCAAAGCCACTAAGTGTTGTCTGAGTAGTAGTAGTACCACACTTAAAGACAATTGCAAAGAGTTCGTCAACTTTTTATACCATAAGAGCTTCTTGACACGAAAAAGATATTCGGTTTAAAAAGGGCTTTTGTCCATAAAAAAAAATCGATTTTTTTAATACTGTAATTTTAATGCTGAAAGTATGTAAATAAAATAATAAATAAATAAATAAATGCTTTATTGTCAAAAAAATTTTACAATTTTGTGGACAAAGCTGTTGTAAAAAAAAATAGTTTACAAACATCAAAATTAGCAAACAAAACAAAACAAAAACACATCATAAATATTATAGAAAAATAATATTTAAATCAAGAATTTAGAATATTAATATAATAGAATCCTAAAAGAAGTACATTAGAAATGTACTTTGTCAGTCGTACTATGTTATAAACATTTTCATAAATATAATGTAAAAAAAATAAAAAAGCAAAGTAAAAAATAAAAAATAAAAAAGTACGAAACAATTAAAAAAATACATATACAAAATTCGGTAAAAATGGTTGGTAATGGCAACTATCACACTAGGGGTTCATAAGGATAAATTTATGTGTTGTAAAACTCGTTCACGGTGTAGAAGGCGCTTTTCAGTAAGAATGACTTCAAAGCCTTGCGAAATGAAGTCAGAGATATTATGGATTTGATGTTAAATGGCAGGTGATTATGCATTTTTTTTTGCATTGTAGATTACTGATCTTTTAATTAACTCTGAGTGTGGGGTTGGAAGATAGAGATCGTGCTCAGTGTTTCTGAGAGGGTAGTTGTGAGAAGGTCTCTCTAATAGAGCAGGTGCATGCTTACGAATTAAGCAAACCGATTCCAAAATGAATAAGCAAGGAAGGGTTAGTATTTTATATCTTTTAAAGAAATCTCGGCAGTGAGTTCTACTGTTAAGTCTCAGTAGGTAACGAACAGCTCTTTTTTGTAGTATAAAAATTCGATCAAATTGAGTCGCACAACATGTACCCCAGAATGGAATAGCATATCTGAGGTGCGACTCAACAAGAGCAAAATAAACAGTTCTAGAGGTAGAAAAGCTAAGCTCCTCGGAAACAGATCTTAACGCAAAGCAAGCAGAACCCAACTTCCTTGATAAAGCGTCGATATGTGGATCCCATTTTAAAGAATCATCTACAAGAAGCCCTAGAAATTTTACAGAGTTTACGACATGAATAGTGGTGCCATTAAGGTCAAAAGGTTGCAGCGTGTTTTTATAAGACAAGACTTTCGTTTTAGAGATGTTCAAACATAGGAGATTAGAATCGCACCAGGATTTAATGGTGATTAGGTCATTAGATACAATCCTATGTAGGTCCGTGACATCTGGGTGGCTCCACGTAAAGCTGGTATCGTCCGCAAAGAGACATATTTTTCCACTAATGTTTAAATTAGCCATGTCGTTTATGAACAGAAGAAACAAGATAGGGCCTAGTACCGAGCCTTGAGGCACTCCATATTCCATTGGCCTACAAGAAGACATCCTGTTGTCAACTTTCACAACTTGATTTCTGTTGCTAAGATATGACTTAAACCAATCGAGAGGAGCCCCTCTAAATCCATAGTACTGCAGCTTGTTAGTTAATATATGATGATTCACACAATCGAAAGCTTTGGAAAAATCACAGAAAATTGTTGCCGTAGCGTGATGGTTGTTTAGGCTGGAGTAAACTCTATTAAGAAGGGAAAACATGGCATCGCTTGTGCATTTGTTACTTAAAAATCCAAATTGATGTTTTGTAAGTATTTCATATCTAGACAGAAATGATAAAAGCCTTTTTTTAACCAGTCTTTCGATGATCTTAGATAGCGTAGGGAGAAGTGCAATTGGGCGATAGTTCGAAGCTTCTTCTGAAACACCTCCTTTGTGAAGAGGTATGATTATTGCAGTTTTAAGGCAGCTTGGAAAAGTACCATTTTGGAAAGACATATTTATCAAAGCAGTCAGATGCTCTAGAGTGCACTCCGGCAGACTTGAATAAATTTTTAAAGTAAGCCCATCAATTCCCGAGGAAGATTTATATTTGATATCATTAATTGTACTGCGAAGTTCTGATAAAACTACTGGTGAAAAGAAGAAACTGTGCAGGTTTACCCTATGATTAGAGAGATATGAAATTGGGTCATTAGATTGAGATACGGATTTAGTCAAATCTTTGGCTACATTTACAAAATAATTGTTTAGGTCTTCAGGAGAGGTAAGGATAGTGTTGGATAAAGGAGTTTTGTTTCTTAAATCATTTACGATAGACCAGGTTTCTTTAGCTACATTTTTGGCGTTAGAAAGTCTATTATTGTAATAAATATCTTTGGCGGCTTTAATAGTCTTATGATAAATTTTTCTGTATGATTTTACATAATTATGAAAAAAGACACTGTCCGAAAATTTCTTTAAATGAGATAGTGACCGCATGTTCTTAGAAGATATACGTAAACCTTTAGTGGACCAGGGTTTACTTCTTTTATTTTGATAGGCCTAAGAGGAAAAGATTCAGAAGCTATATTAGTTAGAGTTTTTATAAAACGAGAAAATTCAGTGTCGACGTCATAAGTGTGAGAGTCCCAGTCAGTTATTTGACATAGGTGTTTGAAATTAATGAAATTTCTAACCGAAAAAATACGGCCTACTTGTCTAGAGGAATTTTTGGCTTTGGATGTAATTGAAAATTTTGTGAAAATTGCTTCATGATCGGAGAAACCTGGACTTAAGACATTACATTCGACGGAGCTAGGATCGAAAGAAGACACAACGTAATCTATAGTACTGGCACTTGTCTTGATGGACTGAAGACATTCCTGAGCAGCACACACACTGGAAAAGTCAATATTGAAATCGCCACATAAGATTAATTTGCTTTTTACAGGAAGGGACTCGAGCAAACTTAGAAGGTTATGGCAGAATAATTGCAATGTCTTTTATACATTTGGATGAGACATGTATTTCTCGAGAGATAGTTAAAAGAGGATTTGGCGAGATAATAACAATAAATCAAACGAACACACAGATGTTCCTATTAGTGCTAGAGGAGGTAAAAGGTACAGACTAATGCTTGTTGGTAGAGCAGAAGGTTTGGTAAAAGGTGAACATGAACATGGTTTAAGGAAAAATTGATATCCAATCTTAATCGACCCTTGGTATAGTACTTGATAATTCTACATATTAGTCAGAAGTTGTTAAAAGAACCTCCACCACAACATGGAAAAAATGACAAAATTAATTGGCTTAAAAAGAAAAGTACTCATGATTTTTCAAAAGACGCAGTTAAATCACAATTATTGCATATTACAAAATTTACTGGAAACCAGGTATTATTACTTGTTACTTACTTATCACTGCGTCCATAGGGTTGGTTTGGGGTAATTGTTAAATTTGTTATAAAAAAATATTGAACAGAATATTTACCAGAAGTACTCCATAGTATCTCCTAAGTGTATCTTAAAAAGATGAAGGTGTAACCTTATCCAAAATCTGTAATAAGAAAATCAAGTTTCTTTGAATAGCTTTTTAACATTAGGTACATATCATTTCTGATTTCCACCCCTTGTACGGCACTGACAGTAGTAACTACTACAGAAGTACTCTTTAGTATCTCTTTGATTTACCCTAAAGAGTCTTTAGTATCCCTTCAGTTGTCCCTAACGAGATATACGTGAAACCATATCCAAAATCTTAAATAAAAAATAAAGTTTCTTTGAATGTCTTTTTACCTTTACATATTATTCCTCACATTATCATTCTCCGATTTGACTTCATTTCACAGCACTGACAGCAGTTGTATTTACCAGAAGTATTATTTAATTAGTACCATCTAAATTTATCCTAAAGGGATCTGGAATAAAAAAAAGATTGTCTGAATGAACTTTAAACACTATATTTTATTTTTGGTTTTGACGCCCTTGTTAGGCACTGACAGCAGCAATATTTGATAGAAGCATTCCGTAGTTATCTCTAAAGAGATGAAGATGTAATCTCATCCAAAATCTGAAATAAAAAAAAGTTTCCTTGTACGGCCGCGACAACAGACAACAGTAATATCTACCAGTAGAGCTCTTTAGTACCCCCTAAGTTTACTTACTAGTCGGATTCAAAGGGAAGTCAAGACAAGAGACAAGACCAGCGTGAATCGCGATGAGAAATAAAAGCGTTCCGCCGTTGCCATGTTTATTTTCTATGCTATTCGTTTTCCGTGTTAAATCAACATCAATTAGAATCAATGTATTTCAAACTAATAATATGTATACATATGTACCTATTTAAAGCACACTTATTAAGTTTTTTATCTCACAATTATTGATATCCACAAACTAACTTGGGGACCCTACGCTTAAGAGTAGTAAGCGTAATGGTAAATCCGTCGCTGCGTGTATCCCATCTAAAACCTGAAATATAAAAATGAAAGTTCTTTTTGAATAGCCTTTTAATATTATATGTTACACCTGGTTGTCACCGCCTTCTCCGGCATTAACAGCAGTAATTTTGGACTCTTTGGCCTCCCCTCAGTTACTCCTAAAAATGTGAAAGTGTAACTTTATCCAAAATATGGAATAAAAAAATATAGTATCTTTGAATGTCTTTTTCACATTATATATAATTACTGCTTTTTATGTCCTTCTAAATACACCTTAGTTATTCCTAGAAAGATGAAGGTATACTTATTTAAAATCTGGAATAAAAAGATAAAGTTTATTTGAATTATTATATATTATTTCTGGATTTTTACCCCTTCTCCTGACAGAAATGCTCTCTAGTACTATCTCAGTTGTCCCCAAAGAAATAAAGGTGGATCCCCATCCAAAATCTGAAACTGAATGGCTTTTTACTATAATATTATTCCTAATTTTCAACCTTCGTATACAGTACCTACTGAAAGCAATAATAAACAGGCGGAGAGACTTTTTGGCACCAAATTTATTTCAAATTAATTTTTGTTTAACAAATTATTGAGAAATGGAATAATTCCAACATAAGATAAGATTTACTTCTCCTACTACTCCTTTGGACTACTTTACATTTAACAACCCTAAACTTACTTGGAGTAAGGTATATTTTTATCATTTGAATTTGATCTTGGGGGGGGGGGGATTCAAACCAGATTATACCTTGGAAAAAGGGATAAATACGCAAAAAACTTTGTCTGGTGCATTCATCATTTCACTAAAACCAGCGTTTTTGTTGGTCATTTATTTCAATTAAGAATAAAAAATTGGGTTTAAAGACTTCTGGAAGAGAGGGGGGGGGGGAGTGCTGCACCTACCTCGGTGCACTGTTGCTTAGTTTCACTTTCAGATTTTTTACGGGGAAAATAATCTAGGTTGAGCTGTCGCTTTGACAATTTAAATTTATATAATCTCACACCAAAAAAAAAATATAATAAAAGTACTCTTCGATTTGGGCTTGGCGATATCGTGTCGTTTGTTTGTTTGGTTATACTAGCATTATTATCACTGAGATATTTTATTGGAAACTTACTAACTATATAATGGTGCCGGTTTCTTTGGAGTTCTGGTTTCGGGTGCTCAAACATGATTAACTGATTTAACTGTATTAAATTATTTTTTCTATATATTATAGATTATGATATCTATTTATTGTGTATTTTTTTAATATCTCGTTTATACAGAATAAAATTTCCGAAACTTCAAACAAAAAAATATTTATTCAAAAGTCAACTTTAATTTTATAAAAATATTTGTTCATTTCTTAAAAATAGTACATCCTGTATAATATATATTGTACATATTTGGAATCTACATTTGTATCTTAGTTTTTTTATGGTCTTTTTGATGGTATATATTTTAGACCTTAACCGATAATAAAAAAAACTGGAAATACCGAAATATTTTATTTTCCCGGGAAACTGAAATATTTTTTCTATTAAATTGAAATGTACAATCCGTTTTTATCTGTATTGTTACTGCTGCTAATTTTTTGGGGGCGTTAAAACTCCCAAAATCCTGCCCCAAGGTGAGCCACTGCCTCGGACCTCCCCCTGTCATAACGGAATCCTAAATTCGCCGCTGTGTAAATATATATTTTCAAAGCTGATAGAAAGCACTAAATTCTTCTAACCCGAGCTTCTATAAAGGCGATCGTCCATTAACTGCTTTTTTCCGAGAACCCCATTAAGCAAGTTTTTTCATAAACTGCCTTTTAAAAATTATATTGCCCCCATAAAAAATCTAATATAAATCTGCGGCCCGGGACATTATATTATTTTTTCGTGTCGGGCCCTTATCGTGCGAATCGATGGGCCGGTGTCGTGATCGTCGACCAGGGGGCGTGGAAGTCGGTCATCAGTCATAAAACGCCGGTCACGCGGAGGAAACTCAACTACAGAGTGGCACAGAAACTGGATCTCAAGTTGGCAAATACCGTGATGATCTTCTTTAACTTAATGCTGGATCTTTAGAGGACATGATACAAGATAATAAAAAGCAATTCACACTGAAAGAACAGATATTAACATTTATATAAAAATTACACAGGCCAATAAACATTTTGGAGCCTGCGATTTTTTAACTGTTCTTGGGCAATTTTTGGATGCAGAATGTAAAAAAGTTCTCAGATTTTGTCTAACAGATCTAATTTAAAAAAAAAATTGTGTATATATTTTACGTTATACTGTTATAATATATAATATTACTATTGCCAGTTAAAAAAAACAAAGACACATGGATTTAAGTATTTATTGAAAAAACTTAATTTACATAATTACATTAGTCACTAATCACATAAAAATTTTCTTTTATACGACTTTCTAGAATGGAGTTTACTAGGGCATATCTCGTCCTTGATAACGATCTTCCATAGTTTTAATATCCTGATGGAATCTTTCCCCCTGTTTTTCATTAAAATCACCTAAGTTTTCTGGAAAACGATCTAGGTGGCTGTGTAGGCAGTGAACTTTTATAATCATGTTACAGCCGAGAATATTAAAATTTGAAAGCATAGTTTCCACAAATTCTACGTAATACTCTGCTTTATGATTGCCAAGAAAATTTTGTACTACTTGAACAAATGAACACCAAGCGTTAGATTCAGTCTCGTTCATAGATGTGGTGAATTGTTTTTTTTTTTTTTTTGTGTCGATGGGGAATGCTTTTACGCACGAATTCCCTTCCAGAAGAAGGGAAGACAGTGTGGGACTCGTTGCTCTGACAGGTTTCCACCTGTCGGAGTCAACAATACCCACTAAACCCCAACGGGCCCCCATCAGATGGACCATCATTGGGCTAGCCAAGGATCATTCGATGGGGTTGGAGCCGTCCTTTCGGGAGAAACTCCTATGAAGGACATGGTCCTCGCTGTCGTAGGGGGGGGGAGGTCCTCACTTGGCAGGATGTTTTTGCCACCTCTCGATACTTGTAGTCATCTGAAAATAAAAAATATTATTAGTGTCGTCTTACCAGGGTGGGGATATTTCTCTGTTGTCCTCCTTCCTTCTGTCCGGATTGCCGCTGCCTGCGTCCTACTGTCCCGTGGTCCAGTCTGCCGTTGTCAGTGTCCCTCCGTCAGTGTGTCTGGTGGTCTTCGAGTTTTTGGTCCTCTTCTGTGCCCTCAACGACACTGCTGTTCCGTGATCCGGCAGTGTTGAGGCTGAGGTGGGGTGTTCTTTTACCTCAGATTCAACTGCAGCTCGCGCCGGAGCCAGTTGAGGTACCTGGGATCCTCTTCTTTTACCTCAGGTTCAGCTGCAACTCACGCCGGAGCCAGCTGAGGTACCTGGGAATCCTCTTCTTGGAATTTGATGGCCTCTTGTTGATACTCTTGGGGTTTCGGTGAGCAAGATCTAGTTCCTCAGGAGCACGGAGACTCAGAAATTTCGATTTGCCCACTTCCAACCTAGAATGTATTAGTGCAGGAGCCCGTGTCTGGGTCTCCTGTACCTTGTCCAGGTGTTGTGTCTCGGAGCTAGCGGATTGTAGTCTACCAGGTCTCGTAGGCTTTCGTTGGGGTGATTTTCTGCTGCCCTGAAGGCTCGGGTAGCCTTTTGCCGCATGAAGTCTTCGATAGGTGTCCATTGAAGATCACGCTGCAGATCCTCATTCCTGATAAACCATGGGGCGTCAGCTGCCATCCTAATGAGTTTGTTTTCTGTCCTCTTTAGCTTCATAAGGTGGGATTTAGAAGCATATCCGAAGGATGTGGAGCCATATGTGAGTTGGCTCCTGGCTACTGTTTGGATCAGTAGTAGCTTGGTCCTCAGTCCCATTTCACTTTTCCGACAGAGCAGTGGATAAAGTTTACCCATCGCTAGTCTGGTTTTTGTCCTCGCTGCGTTGATATGGTTATTCCATGTCAAGCTTCTATCCATGGTCATCCCTAGGTACTTGGCCTCGTGTAACCAAGGGATCTCGACATCTCCAACTCGGATTCTAGCTCTTGGAGCCATTCTCCTACGTTGGAATAGGATCGCTTGGGACTTCTGGGGGTTGATCTTAACCTTCCATTTGACACACCAGTCATGAAGGTTATCAATGTCCTCTTGCAGTCGTCTGCTCATTATCCGGGTGCTTCTGCTTTGGTGAAAGATGGCCGTGTCATCAGCGTAAAGTGCCATTAAGCCCTCATCTCCGATTGGGACATCGTGAGAGAAGATGGAGTGTAAGACGGGTCCCAGCACAGACCCTTGTGGTACTCCAGCTACTAGTCTTCTTGGAGCTGAATGAGAGTCATTCACCTTGACTGTGAATGATCTGTTATTTAGGTAGCTCCTGATAAGCTTTATGTTTCTTCTCTCGTATCCAGCCACCGACATTTTGTGGATCAGGCCTTGGTGCCACATTCTGTCGAAAGCTCTTTCGATATCCAGGAAAACTGCTCCTGTGGCCTCTCTATTGTTGAATCCTTTGGTGATATACTCTGTATTTCTGAGTACCTGCTGCTCAGATGATTGCCCTGCCCTGAAGCCGAATTGTTCATCTGGGATGGCATCTAGTTCTTGGGATTCATCTTTTAGTCTTCTGGCTATAGCTCTTTCAGCTACTTTGCTTAAAGCAGGGAGTAGGCTGATGGGCCTGTAGTTGTGTGGTACTGTCCTGTCTTTTCCTGGTTTTTCAATGACGATGACTTCTGCCTTTTTCCATGTGCTGGGGAAGTGGCATGTTCTTATGATGGAGTTTATGATGTTGGCCATCGCACTGTATCCTTTCCTGGGGAAGTTTTTCAGCATCTTGTTGGTGATGCCGTCGGCTCCAGGGGCTTTCTTGACCTTCAGTTTCCTGATAATGTCTCGAACTTCCACGGGTGAGACAGGATGTGGATTTTGTTGAGGTAAAATCCAAGCATCCAGGTCTCTAACTGAGTCGTGAACCTCTTCGGTGAGCTCTTCGTCTTCCTCTGGGTGTTGGTTTAGCTGACCTTGTTGGACTATGGTATCCGCTAAGGCTTCAGCTTTGTCCTCGTCGGTGTAGATTGGGCCATTTACACCTTGGAGTGGAGGGATAGGACGTTTGTCCATTCGAAGAGCACGTTGCATCTGCCAGGCTGTTTGGTGATGCGTGTCTAGGGATCTCAGCTTTTCCTGCCACTTGTTGTTTCGGTGTTCTTGTAACCGGTTTCTCAAATTTTGAGAGTGTCGGTTTAGAACAGTCCTGTCCTCTTCGTCGTGGGATCTGGCGTAGATCCTGCGGAGGCGTCTGTTGGTCCTGATCTCTCTGAGATTTTCAGGAAGCTCCTCGGTTTGTCGATGCCTGCTTATGTCTTCCACTACTGTGTTTTCATGGAAGGCATTCAGGATGGCTGTCTCTAGACTTCTTACGGCCTCATCTAGTCCCTGAGGAGCGCGGATCTCAGGGATTTCGATTGCAGCTTTCAGTTGTCTTTGATAGGCCTTCCAGTCGGTCGTCTTTTTGGTGTGGCGGTTTACTCTGTTGAGGTTTACTCCTACTTGCAGGAGTACCGGGTTGTGGTCGGATGTACCCTCATTCAGAGTGTTTATGTCCAGCTCTTCCCTGATGTTTTTCAGGAGTGCTATATCCAACACGGTTGGCCTCCCGTTTCCGCGGGGAAGGTGTGTTGGTTGTTCTGGTCCTATTATGGCGAGTCTATGGTCCTCGCATAGTCTGGATAGTTTGCGACCATTTGAGTTGGTATGGGTACAATGCCATTCTTCGGATCTGCAGTTGAAGTCTCCAATGATAATTTTGGCTCTTCGACCTCTGGCTAGGTGCTCGATGTCCTCATTTAACAGCTCTTATGTTGGGGCGTGATACGCAGAGGTAATTTTGATCGGTACTCTACGCGTGTAGACCTCTATGGAGATGGCGTCTAGTTCCACATCTTCAACCCCCAGGAAGGAGTGTGGAACGCCTTTTCTGACCAGGATCGCGACTCCTCTCTTGGCTCGGTGACCAGGAGGTTCGTATCTGTAGATGTGATATCCCTGGGAAGGTCATTCTTATTTCAGCTGAGCAGGTGAATTGTGGATCTTTATCAAGTTGCCTTATTTGAGGACCATCAAATATACTAGCTTTTAGTTTTTCCGTGCTAATGCCAGAAAATTTACGTGACAAATACCCAAAACAATTTCCATCTCGATTTAAAGCCTTCACAAATTGCTTTATTAGGCCTAGCTTTATATGCAAGGGCAGAAGTAAGATTTTTTCTCTTGAAACCAAAGGTTCGTTGATCACGTTTTGTTTTCCTTGAATCACGACATCTCTTGAAGGCCAATTTTTGATAACCCAGTGCTCATTTTTAGCTCTGCTGTCCCAAAGGCACAAAAAACAAGGATATTTTGTATAACTACTCTGCTGTCCAAGGAGGAAGTTAACCATTTTTAAATCAACACAAATTGCCCACTGATGTTCTTCGTATTTAATTTTTCTCAAAACTAATGCGATTATTTCATATTCTTCCTTCATGGTAGTAGAATGACCAATAGGAATTGAGTCATATTTGTTACCGTTATGTAAAAGAACACATTTTAAACTACGTTTTGAATTGTCAATAAAAAGGCGCCAACCATCTGGAGTGTATTCAAGCAAACCCACTTTTTCTAAGAGCCCTTTTATATTGTTACAGAATACCAAGTCATTTTCCTGAGCGAAAAAAGGCAGCAGATCCTTATCTCTTACGATAAAATGTAATATTAGTACCTGGACAAAGTAGATTTTTTTCTTTTAATCTGGATGCAAGTAATTCAGCGGATTTCTTTGAGAGATTCAGGTCTCTTATAAGATCGTTTAGTTGTTCTTGATTGAAACACTGCGGAGTTGCTAAATCTGCTTCAAAATCGCTGTCGTTTCCTGATTAAATTCTTTGAACTTCGTCAGACGTTGATGTTTCTGTATCATCTTCCGTCAGTTCGGGTAGACTGCTGAATCATGGAACAGGTATTTCTTCCGAATGCGCTACAGGCCTTCTTGCAAAATCTAGATCAGGATATGTCCATTTGTGTCTATTTTTTCTATTTATGCCTTTAATATTAACGAGACAAAAATAGCAGTCGTCATGATGGTTTCGCGGTTCTCTCCAAACCATTGGTACGCCAAGCTTTAAGCACTTCCTCTTTCCGGTTGTCCACTGTCGCAAATGCTCACACATATGAAATGTGGGGCCCAAGATTTTTCTTGATCTCCTAAATGAACGCCAAAATAGGCAAGATAAGTTCTTTTCACAAAGTCAGAAATTTTTTTTCTGGTCTCTTTCAAAGTATATTCACCACACACATAACAAAAAACATCGGGATGCTTTACACAGGTACGTCTGCTTGCTGCTGATGCCATTGTTTCAGTTTAGTGTCTTGATACTACAAAACGACCAACATTTACGCAAAATAATAGCACAACTTTACTTGGGAAAACTCAGTAATGTACTAAATCGAGTACAGCCAAGCAGGTATAGAAGGATCGGGTCATATGCAATTACAGGTATAAAAGTAATTAAGAGCAGTGTATTGAGTAGTTCCTAGTATAGGAACATTGGGTCAGGGGCAATTCCAGGTATCCATTTGGTTAATTAGATTCTGGGAAATTTCTATTTTGACGATTAAGTACATATTTATCTCTTTATTAGTTGTCCTTTATCAGAAAAAAATATCAATTAACCTGTAACCTGTATCTTAAAAACTAGAGCCGATAGAAAAAATCTGGTGGCATTTTTGGAATCAGCACATTAAAAACATCTAAAATTAGATGTTAGATTTCCGGCACCAAATTTTTGTTTTCATTTTGTTACCCTGTGTTATATATGGGTTATGCAAAAAGCATATATTATTTCTGGCAAGTAAAGAGATTTTTGCTAATATACAAAAGGGTTTTCTGAAAAAGTTAATATTATCTCCATAATTCCATTATATACCACGTATGCAATCTGTTAAGTACATAAGAACTACGGTTTGTACAACCTTTATATAACTTGTTATATAGCAAAGTTGGCAAATAACGTGATGATCTTTAACTTGACGCTGGTTCTTTAGCAAACTAAACTATGCATGAAATGTTGTTGATATAGATCAGAAATGTTTTTCTATTCTTTATTAGGGAACATTGTTCCTTATTTAGATAGGACATTTTGGAGTCTTTACAACGTACACATGTTTGAGCTTTTGGTGAAACATAGTCGTTATGTTACAAAGATCATGTGTTTTGTAGCTGTTACATATTTCATCTGAAACATGGTCAACTGGATTTATTAGCAAGCCCGCGAAAAATGTCCTAATTCTCGAGTAAAAATTATTTTTAATATATATAATTCAAAACGCGATTGGAGGAAGACATCCATGGCTATATAATATAACCCCAAAAAACTATTTTCTTTTCAAACTCAGTTTACGCAAGAATTATGGAGACTGCAGACAAAACATGAACATCTTTTTTATTTAGTAATTTGGCCTACATTTTTTATTTAAACAATTTTGCTGTATCTGCAATAAATTTGGGAAATATTGACTTTTTGCCTTTTTCTGTTAATCTGACGGCCTACGTGTGAGCGAAAAAAAGTCGACAATTTTATTATTCCTGTGCGAAAAAAAATACCTACAATGGAATTTATTTTACTTACTTCTAAATCTTTGTTGATCGTCTTCATTTAATGCAAAATAATCCATAATTCACGAGCAAGGAAAACGAATTCGACATAATATTTCGGATTGACACGTTGTATTCCGTATATTTAATGGAAAAAATAAAACCAAGGTTAAAATCCAAGACAACTGGCGTCCGTCGTAGAGTTCCAGAAAGACGCAGAAAAAAGCTAAAATCCAGGACATCCTTCCACATCCAGAACGGTGGCTAACTAGGGGCGGGCGTTTTATCGATAGTTGTCAATAGGTCAGCGACATATCGAATAAGAATAGGTAAATAAAAAAATATCGATATATTGATAAGTGCTGATAGGTGAGCAATAATGCCGATAGGTACCCGATAATAACGATAGGTAGCTAAGAACATCGGTTGGAGAATATCGATAGATACAGATAAACGGATTCTATATACACATACAGATAAGTATTAGGCATAATGATTTAAATATAAGTGAACCTAAGAATGTTGCTAGCATTTTTGCTAATCAATTTTCAAACATTACTGGGTTAGTAGCATTGGTTAAAAAATTTGGTAATACAATGTCATAAAGTTGTACTAATCCAGAGCGATTGGTTCAAAACACTATACATATGCGAGTCATAACAACAAATAAGGAAGTGATATGTGAGCCATTAGTGTATATAGCAAATTTTATGTTCGATAAGTGTGTGTTTCCGTTTCAAGTGAAAACAGGAGTAATAATGCCCGTACATAAAAAGGATGACCCAACTGATCGAATAAACTATAGACCTGTAACAATAATAAATATATTTTCTAAGATATTTGAGAGGCTAATCTATGACCGGATTGTTGAATTTCTAGATAGGTATGGAGTGTTAATTGAGTATCAGCATGGGTTTAGATTGGATAGGTCGACAGAGAGTGCAGCTGTCAGTTTCCTAAATGCAATGCATAAAAGGATTGACGAGGGTGACTTGGTGTCTGGGCTCTTTAACCTTTCACGTGCTTTCGATTGCTAGTAGATAGATTTTCTCTTAGAAAAGCTGTCTGCTAATGGTATATGTGGCCCAATGCTGAGGCTGTTGTCATCATATTTCTTTGAAAGAAGCTTCTATGTAAAAATAGGATATGATTTACCAGAGTTTAATGACATAGACAGGGGTCCGTGCTGGCACCTCTGTTGTTTCTTATTTTTAACAATGAGATACCTGAATATATTAAAGGTGGCTCAGTAATCATGTTTGCTGACGACGATTGATTGTTTTGGTAATTATTTAATAATAAATACTGATAAGAGGGTGTACATTAATTTTAGGCTTCGGAAGAGTAAGCCTTCGATATCGAGTGACTCGCTTATTTGCTCAGAAAAAACAAAATTTCTTGGTGTATACTTGGATGTGAGGTTTGTCTTAGCAGTGTCATAAAGAACACGTTGCTAGTAAGGTTACTTCTGGATTTTATGCCATGTCTCGATTAAAGGAGAATTTTATTATGGAATCTTTAATAACCGTTTATTATTCATTAATATATTCTCACCTCTCTTATAATGTTATTTTGTGGAGTAACTGTTTCAATGATTTTGCTCTAAATATATTGATAGGTAGCAACGAACGAATTATCGATAGCTCGTTCGTTGCTACAAGTCGATAACTATCGACATATCGATAGGTAATGTGCTAACGACTATCGATAGGTAAAATCTAATACCGCCCATCTCTATTGATATTAAAGGTATTGCTTTAAAAGGAAAAATCTAACAAGTTCTTTAAATTGTATGCTTTAATTTCTCGTGGAAGAAGGTCCTTTAGTACAAAAAATATTTATTCAAAATGCATTAGAAGTTACATCAAAAACACCCCTTTTCTTGTAGCAAAACCAAAACTCTTTTATTAAACGAATCATTTTTGAATCAAAAAAAATAATTTTGTCCATACTAATTATTTATCAAAAGAACTGGCGGCATTGAATGAAGGTAAGTCACAAATTCCCAACACGTATCACACCCTGTAAATATAATAACTTAGCGGAGTCGCGTGCGTCTCGCGCTCTATCTGACCAAATTATACATCGAATGTTTACGGGTCAACCGTTATTTGTCACATAACCGTGATTTCATAACGCATTTTCCCCCTGTCCCTTCACCCTTTCGCATTAGCATTCGCCATGAGAAATGTCTCATAATGCCCTACATAAAGATATTGTCAGAGATAATGGCTCGGTTCACTTATCATTTTTTCCTAATGTTTGTATAGACCAAGGGTCATAATTTGCACGACAGGAATGACAATAAAATTTGATGTTATTTTAATGTTTCTTAATATAGAACATAACAAGTAAATGTTTACCCTACTTTAAGAGTTCCAACAAAATGTTTGGATTATTTAAGAACTTCTTGAAATGCATTAATGAAGGCAATGCTAATAAGTGTATGATATCAAAATTACAGTACACCTTCCGATACAGAAGAAATTTTACCGTTTTACTTTCTATGTCATTGCTACTGAAACTGTGTTGCTAATGGTGGGAGGAGAGGGGAAAGGTCATAAAATTAATAACATATACATAAAAATCACAAAACTCGTGTGACTAAGGACTAGGAAGAAGCTCCTCTTTTCTAATAAAGTTTATGAATCCTAGGATTTCTGTGCTCTCTAATTAAAAAGTAAAATTCTGATATTTTTTTATATTTATTAAAATCCTAATAACAGAATAATGGGAAACTATTAAAAAGTTTCTGAATTAAAATCCTTAACAAAGGCAGTCTGGAAAAAGATAATAATTTTCCTTTTCTTGGCTTGTGTATCTATAGCTAAGAGGATATTCTTCGCTGCATGGAAGTATTATGATCATTAAGGTATTAGAAAATATTAAATTATCACTCTAGTTTAGCCAGATGCATTAGAATAAAACTTAATTAGTTCCGTACCGCCTTTTTTTGCTACATAAATGCGGTTAAACTATTTCTTAAACTAGATGCTAAATCAACATGTGATAGCCACTATTTGTTTTATTTTTATCTACGAGCAGACTACCAAAGCCGAAGGCGTAGTACTAGTCACTGTGGTCACTTTAAGCGGAGAGAAAGGAATTTAAAAACTTGCAGATTAAGAGAAGAGGGAAACGCCTTTTGCTAATCAGACATTCTATAATCGTGACTAAAAGAGCGAACAAAGTGGGAAGTCCTTGCTTTTTGTAATTGTGAACAGAATCCGTGGTAGTATCTGTAAAACAGGATAGATCGCCTACAATTCATCGATGCTGTAGTGGAAAAGGCAAGCTTCCTTGTAATGTTTGTATCCTCAATCAGTCGAACAGCAATTTGATTTTTCCTTGGACCAAGTCAAGGATTGAGTGAGAGACTACTCCCCATATATTTATCTTGTAACACTTATTATAATGCGGATGACACGCACGTCTTTTTACCCTAATGATGCTCCGTAACCAATAGCAGACAATGTTGTCTTAAAACTCTGACAGGACCATGGCAGATTGCATCTAGTCGAAGAATGGAGAGGCAAGGATTAAAAGTAACAAATAAAGAAAACAATTTAAGATTATTTATTAATAACGAACTGCGATTTACAGATCACATAAGCAAATATCTCCAAAATACCTACTGCAACCTCGAAGAGATATACCCGACAAGCACATCTTTCATTTGCAGGGGCGTGCGGTAAAATTTTAAGAAAGGGAACCAATTACCTTACCTATTAAACTTACTTACCTATTTGTAATGTAATTCGACTCTTTGATCAATTTTTACAAATTCGTCAATGACGTCATCATAAAAACGTTGATGCTCCGACATATTTTGGAGAAGTTTATTTTCAATGGACAACGGCGATGTATGCGAAAGTCTCTCCTGCCCTGTTGAATTCCTCACGAAATTTTTTATACGTTTAAGTGTTGAAAAATTGCGTTCTACTGATGAACTTGTGACAGGTATGGTCAATACTAATTCACACAATTTCGACACTTCGGTGTAGGCATCTTCCAGCTCCTTGTCTTTTAAAAACTGCATTAGTTCCTTAGCGTTTTTTTTGCGTGTCATCAGTTTCGTAAATCACTTTAGATTCAGATCGCAGTAACACTCGGTCGAAGAACTAGCCATAATGAAGAAGAAGAGATTTAAACGCATCTTCTGGAAAAGTTTTTCCTTTAAATGCATCAAAATTGCAGAGCTCGAGGAATTTAAAATCATTTAAACCGTTAAATCTATAGTTTATTTGTTGCTGAATTTGATCGATTATTTCATAAAAGAGGCGTCTGTATGATGCTTGAACATCTCCGACATTGTCTGTTCGAAGACGTTTGGCTTGTGGCTCTACATTTAACGTCATCGTTTTCTCCCAAAATAGGTCAAAGTCATCTCTTTTTTGGCTTAACATGGACCTAAAATCACCCACTTTTTCTAGGCAAAAAGCAATATCATTTGTTTCAGTTTGTAATATATTAAAAACATTGTCCGAGAATAGAAATATTTCTGAAAATATGTTCAAAACAAATAATTAAAATTAAAATCTCGTTTCAAACAGTCCAAAAACCCCCTTGAACTATTTATTGCTTCTGAGCCCACGTTTCATTATTTTTTATTATATTCTCAAATATTTCAATCAGTAATTCACGATTTTCACATACTGTTAACACAAGTCTTCCATTATAGTTCCAACTAGTAGGTGCTACTTTGGGCAATCGTTTGTGGACAATGGAGTCCAAAGCTTGTGTACGTTTTGTTGACTTGGAAAAAAAAAGCAGCCATGCAACTTAAAGTAACGAAAAATATTTTACACTCTTTAATGTGATTGATGGACTGGGATAAAACTAAATTTAATTTATGAGCAAAACAATGCACAAACACAGCATTTGGGAAAGTTTCTCGAACTTTAGCTTGCAAACCCCCTAATTGTCCTGCCATCACTGCAGCTCCATCATAGCTTTGAGCAACTAATTTTTTCTCTCCATTATTTTATTTAGTAACGTTATAAACTACGGTATATAATGCATCTGCTGTACGATTTTTGGACACATTCTTAAACCTAAAAATCGCTATTAAATACTTTCGTCTGTTTTAACGTAGCGTATTACTATAGATAATTGGCTAAAATTAGTGATATCAGTTGTTTCATCCAGAACAATAGCAATGAGAGTAATGGTTGCAACAGCGGAAATTAAATCATTCTGGATTCGATTCGACGTTCCGCGAAAAACGCTAGACTGCTCTAAAAGATTTTTTAAGCAATCATCGTATTTAGCGATTAAGCTAACTAAATCTTGAAAATTTCCTCTATTTGAAGAAATCCTTGTCCGATAAGTCTTCTTAATATTTGCCTATTTTTATCGACTAGTTTATTGTGTTGGCGGTGACTAATTTCCAACTGTTTATTAAGGTCTGGTTTTGCCGAAGACTTTTTCTTTTATGACGGCCTGCAAATGAGCTTTGGACATAATGTGTCTTTTTACAGCTTTATGGAAGTTATTTAAATCGGAAAAACCAGTTTTATTCCAGAGACCCTTTTCATTTTCAAAAAGTAAACATGGCTAACAAAATAATTTACTTATATTTTCACACTCTGTTAGCCATTTAAATTGTTCGTATTGTTTTTCCGGATAAAAATGTCTAATAAGGTTTTTCATTTTTGTGGTTAAATTTTTCATAGGCGGTTTTGCCCTTCCTTTGGAAATTATTTGAAGCTTATTAGCCAAGTTTAATGTTGAAAATCCCTTTACTATTATGACACACACTAAACATTGACACACACGCTTCTTACTAAATTCTCCAACATTTTCAACGTTATTACCGACGTCCGAAGTTGACGGTATTTGCATATCCACGTCCGTATTATTGTCTTCCATATCGCACCATGCACGACGCGACGTACGTATCACACAACACACGGATAGCCGTTCAAACAAAGAACCTACTCCAACGATAGCTTCCGCGCCCACTTAAAGCACGCGACTGAAATGCAAAAATTGCAAACAGCCGGTGGAAAGTTCAATAACCTCTGGCTCGATTCACAGGAAATCAAGCATACAGGACTTGGCTGCAGAGAAGCTAGCGGCCCGCATAGGTTCTATTCGATTTCAATTGTGGCTCGGTCGGAGTCAAGGCCGCATTTATTATGGGGTTGATAATTAAGATAATATTTTAGCATTTTCAATATAAATTAAATTAATGGTTTACTATTTCAAAAATTACATTTTAGAAGATGTTTTGTAATTTTTTTTGGGGAAGCACTGCTTCCCTTGCTTCCATGGACTGCACGCTCCTGTTCATTTGATTAAATTAATATATACCTAGCATACGCGTGTTAAAATTACAATCAAGTCAGAGTTAAAATATGCTTTATTATCAAAAGAACTTATAGTTATTGACTATAAGTTCTGAAGCTGTAGAGAACAATACTATTAATTCTAATTAAATTATTTAAAAAATCAAATATATTGTGAGTTAAGCTTAAAAATAAAATCGAATCTAATATACGTTACAGAATTTAAAAATAAAAAAGGAAAATACTGAACAAGCTAACACAAATCTTAATACGCGGTAAAAAAATCGCTATTCATTAATTCTCAATAATGTATTCAGAGAAAATTGTGCAATAATGTTATACAATTGTGCAAAAAATACATACAGGAATATTCAAAATACATGCTTTCATTTGTGTAGCGTTTTTAAACCAAAATTGTACACATTTTATCCACAGAGCAATACTAAAAAGGCTAATATTCGCTGTGCATTACTAAACTACAACATTATTCAGATTTTAAGAATAAAACTTGTCTAAAAATACCAGCAGTGTCACGTGTTAAGATCTTCAGAACAAAATTATTTATTTTTCTGAACAATTATGTTTATATTTTATCTAACCCCACGCATCCAGGCCCTGATTGGACCGCAGATATCAGATGTTTTGAATTGTGGAGCTATGGTGGCGACATTCGGAAATATAATTCAACAGAAACGGCAGATTATCATACTGGCAATATACATAAAAGGTTGTTTGGTTTAATGACTAAAGGTTTATCAAAAAAAAACTTTTTTGGGCAATATTGTTGCGATTTTTCTACCCTGTGGAATCTGCAGTTTTGTACTAAGCTATACACAGGTATGTGCTTATACCTATTGACATAATATATAAATACAACTATTCCTGAGAGATTAAAATAACTCCGAACTTAAAGACAATAAACTGAATAAACGTGTTGTTTTTTAGGATGAATTTATATGGCATAGTCTTATTGAGTGCCTATACAAATATTTCATAAAATGGTACATACAAACAAAGATATATCAGTTTAAGATACTTAATCCTGTTTAAAACATAATGAGTTCACGAGTAACACATTAAAATGTGAAAGCACTTGAATTTGTATTAAATATGCCTCAAACTCTAATTCGCTTTATTTTCACAAAACGCAAATTATGTTTGGCTCTTGTGTAATTTAGAATATGGCAATTGCAGTAACCCGTTATGTTTTAAAATAAAAAAGAACTTAACTAACCTTACAAAACATTGTGTTTTGGATGAATACTATGTTCACTCACAACCATATACTTTTACAGCTTTTTTGTTTTAGTTACGTAACACCAAGATTTCAAAAGGGATTTACCAAGAAGTTTATCTATCTACATCCAGTTTTTTTAAAAATTATTTTTTATTTGACACAGTATTATCCAGAAAAGAGTATTTTCTAATACAATGCACAATTTTGTGTTCAAAATGTTCATTTGCAAAATGCATATTTTGTGCCAAAAAAAATATACAATATTATTCAAAAAAAAAAAATATTTCTAATTTGTTGCAGAACTTGAAAACAACAATATTGTTTGAAGAAAATGCATATTGATGTTATTAAAATATATGCTATACAAATTGTCCAAAAAAATATGCATTCTCTTGTGCAAAAATCTTATATATTATTGTATGTCAATTCAACATCATATCGTTCAGAAGATATGCATTCAGAAAATATATACAACTAATTCTGACCAATCATGTGTACATTTTCTGCACACAGTTTTTCCAAGTACACATTCAGACAAAATTTGTGCACTAAATCTACACAATGGTGCAGAATTAATCCATAATTTTTTTAGAGTCTAGATATTTAAAACGCTAAAAGAAACATGTCTGTATATAGAAATAAGTACGACTACACAAGCATAAAATATAAACAATATCATTATAAAATCAACAACAAAATATGATATACGGACAACATAAAACATAAACAATAACACCTAAAAATAGTGGTTTGCAGGTATCTCTAGGACCGGTATTGCACATACAACGGACTGCTCTTTTTGAATTAACAATACCAATATAAATAAAGTTTGAGAACAACCTCCAAAATGGTAAAGGGAATCCAATCAGAGCAAAATAAACTGATCTAGAGAAGGATAACACCACTTCTTTAAAAGTTAGTCGAACCGCATAACAACCTTCTAAAAGTTTTTCAGTTAAGTATGTAATATGACTCTTAAATTTGAAATTTTGATCTACAAATATATAGTGGTAGATTTATTCTCTATAAGCTCCCCAAGTAAATATTACCTATTGAACAGTTAAAATATAAAATATTATCAGTTTTGAAACATTAAAAGAAAGAAACTTGGAGTCGCGCCATTCCTTGATAATATTAACTAGCTGGCTCGGCAGACATTGTTCTGCCTTTTCCGTTAGATAGCGCGATAAGTTTCCAGTGGAATTATAAGAATATAGAGCGCATCCACCATAACGTCCAGAAATGTTATTGGAGGAAAACATATTGGTTTTATAGAAAAATTCGCAAGTGTTAAAAGGTCTTTATAACCAGACGATCATTTAAAAAAAAAATCATGTAAATTGGTGCAGTACAACTTTCTCACGAACTTGCTGAAAAATATGGCTTAAAGGTGTTTTAAATATATTAAACAGGTTGTTGCAATTGTGCATTATTTTCATTCCAAAAATAGATGCATCGTTGGCAAATACCTTTTAATATTAAGCCTAGTAATGTCATTAAATTACAGAAGAAACGGTACTAATAGAGATCCCTGAGGGACTACACTATCAATATCCATTTGAGCGGAGGTTCCTCCTGCTATCCTAACCATTTGCTTGCGATTACTTAAATATGACTTAAAGCGATATAAAACATGGTTTCTGGAACCATAGCGTTCTAGTCTTTGCAGCAGTATCCTATGATTCACGCGGTCAAATGGCTTTGATAAGTCACATAACACTGCTGCTACTGCACAGTTTTCGTTATTTCATTATTATTACTTGTTTTCATTATGCTCTTAAATCTGCATTAAATATATAAATAACTAAAGTCCGATCCCTTACTATACTACCTACACATTGAAATCGAGTCAGTCATCCAGACTCACTTTTCCTGAAATTTACTATACAGGGTGTCCCATTTTCGTAGGTTTTACGGGGTTTCCACCTTATGAGTAGAGATAGAGAGATGCGGTTTTCGCGACACCGTGCTACTTTTCGATGCAACTAAAGAGGCCGCAAACAGATTTGCCCTAACCATTTTAGTTTCCGTGCTACAGGGTGATTTTGAAAATTTGTCATTTTCGGAGACCCCCTGTAACTCAGCTATCGTAAAATATATTTAAAATGTTTCAACTGGTATTTATAGATTTTTTCACGTAGAATTCAGTGGCATACTCAGATTTTTGCTGAGAGTCATAGTTTTTGACATATTGGCATAACCTACTATTTTTTAAATGGGACACCCTATATATTATTTTTTCATCTTATTCTTCGTGTCGAGAGCTTTTCAAAAACATACCATAAGTCATATTTATTTTCATAAATAACATGAAAAAATGCATTTTTCTTTAAACGGATTTATGGCATAGCAGATCAATCGAAATAAGAGAAGGTGGCTGTGGAGCCATGGAAAAAGTTAACAAATATTTATTAACGAAATAACAAAGTAACAGCATCAGAAAAAATTAGGAAGTAGGTAAAAGGTAATAATTATAATTTCATTAAAATTACAAATATTGTTCAAATTGTAGACCATTATGTGTCCTACAAGTGTGACAAACTTTAAAAATTCTTTTTAATGCATTTTCTATTGTAAATGACTGTCTTTGTAACTCTGCAAAAGCGTTTTCGGTGGCCATTCTTAGTTGTTCTAAGTTTTCGTATCGCCTTACATAAACCTTGTTTTCTAAATAACCCCACAAAAAGAAATCTAAAACTGAGAGGTCAGGGGATCGTGGTGGCCATCGAACAGGTCCGTGTGTTCCTATCCATCTTCCAGGAAAATGGTCGTTAAGCCAGTTTTGACTTATTCTGGCATTGTGGGCTGGAGCTCCGTCTTGCTGGAAATAAATCCTATTTAGTTGAGCCAAGGGAACATCATCCAAAATTCCTAATGCGTCTTCTAGGATTCGCACGTAACCAATCGAATTCAGATTTCCTTCATATATTTGGTAAACTATTTTTCGGTTGAAAATAAAACAGGAGACATTGAATCCAAATCTGCCCTGACGCTCGCTAGGAAAAATAACATGGTTGTTTTCTTGACTCCAAAATCGCGTGTTGTGTCTATTTAAAATCCCTGAACTAGTAAAATGTGCCTCGTCTGACCAAATAATCTTTTTTTCAAAATCGATATCTTCTGCCTTCATATTTATAAAACAATTGCAGAACTCCAATCTGCGCTCTGCATCACCAGGATGCAGATGATGCACAAGTTTGTATTTATAGGGTTTGAATTTGTGCTTTTTCAAAATTTTCTGCACTTTGGTTTTCGGTACACCCGCCTCTTCGTCTATTTTCCTGCAAGATGTTTCAGGAGCTGTCTGAACGAGGGCTAAAACGTTGACCTCAGATTCTTCGTTGTCTTTATTGTAAGTTCGCGATCGAGGCTTGTTAAAAGATCCATATTGGCAAAGATTATTTTTAATTTTTTGAAAAATTCTTTTTTCTGGTTGTCTTCTCTCGGGATATCTAAGATAAAATAAAGCGAACCAATAAAGTCAAAATGCAGGAAGATAAAAAAGAACTAACCTGTTCAGATAAAGCTCTGCCGCCTGATCTGCATCTTCATTAGACAATATAAAACACGCGTTCATATCATATTTCTCAAAATATTCAAATTTTTGATTCTGAGCCATATTAAAAACAATAATTATAATAGACGTCAAGAAAAATTTAAACGCAATAATGCCAAAAATGACAGCAGTAATGGCTGCCTGATCATATTTTTGTTGGCGTTGCCATGGCTACCACAGCCACCTTCTCTTATTTCGATTCATCTGCTATGCCATAAATCCGTTTAAAGAAAAATGCATTTTTTCATGTTATTTATGAAAATAAATATGACTTATGGTATGTTTTTGAAAAGCTCTCGACACGAAGAATAAGATGAAAAAATAATATATAGGGTCTCCCATTTAAAAATAGTAGGTTATGCCAATATGTCAAAAACTATGACTCTCAGCAAAAATCTGAGTATGCCACTGAATTCTACGTGAAAAAATCTATAAATACCAGTTGAAACATTTTAAATATATTTTACGATAGCTGAGTTACAGGGGGTGTCCGAAAATGACAAATTTTCAAAATCACCCTGTAGCACGGAAACTAAAATGGTTAGGGCAAATCTGTTTGCGGCCTCTTTAGTTTCATCGAAAAGTAGCACGGTGTCGCGAAAACCGCATCTCTCTATCTCTACTCATAAGCTGGAAACCCCGTAAAACCTACGAAAATGGGACACCCTGTACAGTTATTTGGCGCTGAATAAAAAGTAATGAAACTGTGTAAAAACTATCCTTTTTCTGATATATTTCTTGAACGCCTATGAACTAGGTATGCAAATCAAGGCAGAGACAATTAAAACCCCTGACAAAGTTATGATGTACTGAGGCCGCGCCATGTTATCGCCAGATCTACCCTTTTATATAAATCTGCATACGCATATAATACGCAGTGGGCACTAGAAACATAAAAACCTTCTTTGTTGGGACCCGTTGACGTAAAAAAAATATGATACAATGAATATTAATACAATAATTAAGCACCCGCTGTTTTAGCGTTGAAATATCCGTAAACTACTATTATTTAAAGAGAAAGATTATTTGTTAGCTCTCATTCATGTTTTATTTTTAGGACATATACAAGGTTACAGAAGATTAAAGCAGATATTAAATAGATTAAGCCTTGGACATAATATATTAAACAAGTATGATTTTTTTAAATATATCTATCACCCACTAGACAAGACCATGTTCTGGTGGCTTTCATTTAAAATTCGTTGGTGTAACACCACAGCTTAATAAATTAAATTAAGCTGGGGTAAAACCTTCAATAAATCGCACCGAGTCGCGAGTATAGAGTGGAGTAGTTTCGTTTTGAGATGAACACACCGAATTTAGTCGCATGTGGCCAAATCCGTTAATCATGCGTGACGTTTACTAGGTGTCTTTCTGTCAATCCATTCAATATTTCTGCAGTTCTTGAATTTTTTACGTTTTTGAATAACTTTTTTTTTGTAGAAAGAAAGGGATCATGAGATTGTGTTCCAGTATTTAAAGAACCAAAACCTCGGTAGAATCATCAGTTGGCCACGAGAGTTTGAACAGTTCAGGTCCTCCAGGAAATATCTAGGTAGGCACATAACATTATGTTTTAATTTGAAATAACTTTGCCTCTGTTTTTATTCACAGTTCTTTAACAGTTCACTAGGCCGCCATAAAATTTGAAGTCAATCAGTATAGTAGTTTTTTAGCTAAGCCGCAAACAGATCAACAAACAGACAGGCAGACAGATCGACGGAATTGAGAAAATATGTTTTTTGGGATCTAGGGACCCTGAAACGTAAAGATCTAAAAAAATCTCCGAGGGTGGTTTTTTCACGATTACAATACTCCCTTTTACGAGGGAAGTAATTCGATGTGTTACATATGCAATCTAAGTGTTCAGCCAATTAAGATATATCTTAAGGTTTTAAGTTATGTGTTAAATTCGGACAAGCCCCAAATCTGTTATGAATATTGCTTAATCAACCCGCCACCCATGTGTGTGTTCCCTAGGCCAGGAAAAACCAGTTTGCTACATGTAGTGACTCTCCTGTAGGACTAAAATACAATAGTAGTGGTTGGGTTTGCCATCAGTTAACTGCAGTGACTCCCCCGAAAATGTTAAATAGGAAAATAGACAATAACTGCTCCCCGGGACCTATCGTGCGCCACGCTACCCTAAAGATGGATTTCGTGATGGCGTAGAAGGATGGAGAACGAAGGAAACGAGCCACCCGCGAACGCTCTAGGTCTACAGCGAAACTCTCGGAAGCCAGCTCCGGGAAGACTTGAGCTTTGAGCAGGAACCTTCGAGGACGGATTTTCGTGCAGAAAGGGAACCAGCAAGAAAAGTGGAACACCGTGGTCAACCAAGTGACCCATGTGAGCAAAAGTTACGTGCAAGCAAAAGAGTGTTTGTTTACATTTTTTTAATTAATTTTTTCTATGAAATAAGGATTTTTCTTGATCTAACTTTGCCTTTCCGATATTTATTTTACTTCAGGGGTTTTCTCTATTATCTTTTTCAAACCTTATTGTATCTTGCTTATTTTCTCAAATTAGAAATCGTGCTGAAAGCGTTTTTAAACCTTGGCACGGTTTATTTAATTTGATAGGATTAATTTTTATTATATTTTGTTTTTCTTAATACAAAAAATACTTTTTGTTTTAAGTGAAGATATTTTTATCATTAGGTCTTAATATAACGAGTGTCAAAAAATATATAATTATTAAAACTTTTATACAGAGTGGGGCACTTTTTATCCATCGGTCTCTACCTACTGAATGGTACTTTCTTTTTGAAAATGAATGTTGTAAACAATTTTAAATTATTTGTAGGTATACAGGTTGCATCAAAAAGACATGACATATTAAAATTACGTATTTTTTCTGGAACACACTGTATTTTACTCTATAGTTGAATTCTATTCTAGCGATGGCATAGCGACCCTTACTAAAAAATACGAAAATTACTAAAAAAAAACTATTGCATTTAGGTATACAGAACCCTAAATTGCAATTAAAAGAGCAACTTCTTCAAATTCAATTTTTAAAAAGTTTACTTGCAAACGCTTTTTTACATTTTTTAGCCTAATAATTTTTTGTGGAGTCTAAGTTTTATGTAGTATATACGAGGGATAGAACAAAAGTATTATTTTTTACACTTATAATAAATTAGTCAAGAATGAGAATTTGCAAATCTGAAATTATTTTGATTTTAAGTGAATCTACTTTCATTACTTACTGCTTCTCTCTACTTAATAAATGAGTTATAGAAAATATAACTAATTGCAAAAATGTTTAATATCTGATTTTTTATGAGAATTTCTTTTTTTCTTTAAAATATAAATGTTTCCAATGTTTTCCCTTCTAAATTAGTCAGTGTTTTTAAAAGACTAACTATTTAATCTTTTTTGATTTTTATGGACAAATTCAAGTTAATAAAATGATGGTTTTCCAAATGTTAGTTTTATTTCAGGGACGTACTTATTATCTTTTTTAGATCGTACTATACCTGTCCATCAGAAATTCATCATATTTTTAGAATAGGTTTCATTTGGAATAAGGTAATTATTCAGCATAAGTTTTTCACAAAAAATATATTGTTTTTCGGGGTGATTTTTAAAATAATTTATCAGGGTGCCATTTTCTTTTGCTATTTTGGATTCACACCAAAATTTTACCAGTTTATTCTTATAGAATACTTAATTTTTGTCCAAAATTTAATGTAAATTGAATAATCAGTTTTTTAGTAATATTTTTCACTAGCTCGCCATATTATTCCGCCATACAGACAGAATGACTGATAGTCAGACCGACGGAATTGATAGAACCAGGCACGGACATATATGGGGAGGGGGGGAACGACCCCCCAATATTCTTTTCTGTTAGCAAAATCTTATCATATGTTGGAATTAGTTCAGTTGTAAACAAATTGGTAAAAAAAAATTAAATTTAAATAATTTTGTTTAAAACGAAGGGTCTAGTTTTAGAGAACAATCTACACAAAAGTGAGCGCGGATCTTGTTTTTTACTAATTATTGCGCAAAATTGGAAATCAATCCATTAAGTAGTTTTTCAGGCTGAATTTTTAAATATTTTATTAAGCCTCTACTTTCTTTCGCCGTTTTGGATTCGAACCATAATTTTACCACTTGATTTTCTAATTGGATTAGTAGTTTTTTAATAGTTATTGTTTTAACATTTCACTATGCCGACATTTTATTTCACCATATTTGATTTTTACCAAAATTAGTCAATCGGATTAGTGGTTTTTCGGTATCTAGGAACCCTGAAACGTAAATATCTGAAAAAATCTCGGAGAGTGATTTTTTCACGATTACACGGAAAAAATTATATAAATCGTAAATCGAAATAAATTTTTATATGTATTTTTTCAATATAAAACACTAAATATAAAACACTTTGCTTCCTATTTCCGATTATTTTTAGTAAAATTTATGAAAAATTATAATTAACATAACTATATAAATTCTTAAAAAGATTCTTATAAAAATATATGTTAACGGTTAAAAAATAATTTAGAAAATACCATTTATTAAATAATTTAACTATATTCCAAAGTTTTTTGTAAATTTTTAAATTAAATATTAGATTTCAATAAACACATGGTACATTTAACTCATCTTAAAAAATGTTTGTTAAAATAAATTATTAAAGGCAGCTTTACGGCTTTACTAAAATGTTTAGTGAACATTAAAAAGACATGTACTCATTTTGTGCGATTAACAAAAAAGCATGGCAATTTTTAAAATTATGCTTGGAAGAATATCTAATATTATAATACAATCTACAATATCATTATTGTAAAAAGCATTTTTTTTTTCTAAAATATTATTGTACATATTTGAGGTCCGAAATTGGCGATATTTGAAATCATTTCCCGCAGTGCCAGGGTAGAGAGCTCCCCGGCGGGCGAGCATGTTTTTAAGCATACCGCGTTTATGAGTTTTTTCTGTTGATTTCCTTGTTTTTATTTATGAAGTCCAGGAACGAAATTTTTCATTGATCAAGACTGTGCTTCTTTGTTTGCTTCGAGTTTGTAATGTGATTTAAAACAATTCCTGTCTATATATTACGTATATTAATAAGGTTTATAGGTGACATATTAAGCAAAGCGTGACATATTAAGCAAGCGTAGGTTAACTGGTTTACAAATTGAATGTGAACGTAAGTTTTTTGTATCTTATCAATAATATCATTTTTGTAATTTTGGAGGTAAAAATGATCAAATTAACATTATATTAAGGTTATGTTATTAATTTAAATTATATTTAAAATTTTAATTTTCTGGGTATTTAGCCAGAATTCGTTATTTATCGAGTTATTTATAAAACAATGCAGAGAAATAGTTTGGGGATAATAATGACGCTAAAAAGAAACAGAATTGCTTTATTTTATCTTCACATTTTGTGTAGTGGAAGTACTTTTCACTAAATTCAGTGACATAACCTAACCTATATTTGTTTGGTCAAAAGAATAATTAGAATTATTTTGTCACTAAAGGCTTAAAAAGTTCCCTGATTTTATACAGTTATTCAAGAGCAAAAGTTTTGACCTAATGGGGAGCAAAATCGTCACTGAAAAAAAGGCTGGATATGTTTTTCGTCACATTTCCTCAGAAAGTTCGTTTTTCGACCACAAAGTAGCAGAGCGAAAGTTGCCCTTTCTAAACAACCAGCACTGTCCCTCCCTAATCAAATTTCCCGCGCTTAGATCGCAGTCGTTTTTCAATATAACCATAACCAGGAAAAGAAATAATTCATTGTTTTTATGTGTGCGAAAATTATATTTACTGTTTTTTATATGAAGATTGTCTTGGAAAGTGCATCAGGGGTAAAAGCAGAGTTACGAGTTATTATAGAAATTTTATTGCTATCTCACTCTCTAACAGCATCTGATTGACTGCCACCTCTTTGCTACATTTTTCAATAATTATTATTCTAGTTTATAATCAGAATGATTTGGATTAGAGGGTAATACTTTTAAAATTTAATATTTAGTTTAGTAAAATTTACAAAAAAGTAGAAGTATTTACAGTTTTCTATAGTATAAGTTCCTCGGAGAAACCTGTAACCCCTAGAGGGCGCGCCCCCAGGTGCGGATCGGGGAAAGCTTTCCAGATATGGGTGGTAGGACGGAAATCAAATAGGTCTCGTGGACCAACAGCTAGCAGCGTCTGACCCAGAATGGGCGGCTGCAAACAGCGTCTGTTTCTCCATGTTAGGAGCGGCTGAGTAGAAAACTCACCAACCTGCCTGGCAAGCATGGTGTTTTAATGCCAAAATCCCCTCATGGAAACGAATCCACAGGAAAAGCCCCGAGTCCTCGTCGGTCAGTTTGTCTCCCTCCAAGGCAGCGGAAGGAATAAACAACTAACCACAGGTGCTAAGAATCACCGAGTTGGACCAGGCTGTCAGAATAGAAAGAAGACGCTACTGATTGGAACCTTGAATGTCAGAACTTTAATGAACGACTCCCAATTATATGAACTTGAAGAAGAACTAAACGACATAAAATGGGACATTATTGGGTTATGTGAAGTAAGACGGAGAGGAGAAGAATGGTTTGTTTTGAAATCGGGACACACATTCTACTACAATGGCTCAGATAACGAAAGTCAACGAGGCGTAGGTTTTATTATCAATAAATCTTTGTCCCCTAACATAATCAAGTTCGACAATGCATCAGACCGACTTGCTTCAGTATCTATAAAGATGTCCAGTACGTGTAAGGTCAAAATCATACAATGTTATGCCCCAACGACAAGCCATACGGATGAAGAAATGGAACTTTTCTATGAAGACTCAAGAATGCTACTTAACAAGGAGGCGACAACGCACACTTTTGTGATGGGAGATTTCAACGCTAAATTAGGGAAAAGACAGGAGGAAAATGAGGAAGATGTAGGAAACTTCAGCTTTGTCAACCGAAACGAAAGGGGAGCTACGCTTCTAGACTTCATAACTGAACACAGATTATATGCAAAGAATTCTTTCTTTAATAAAAAGGAACAAAGAAAATGAACATGGCTGAGCCCAGATGCAAAAACTAAGAATGAAATAGGCTACTTTCTCTCCAGTAACAAAGCCATAGTTGAAGACGTTACGGTTTTGAATTGTTGCAATATTGGCAGTGATCACAGACTGCTACGGGCTCCTATATAGATATCCTTCAAAAGTAAATCGGAGAGGTCAAAACTATTTAAACCTAAAAAACAGTCAATAGATCTATAGCTATTGGCTAGAAATTCTTTCAGATACGAAGAAAGACTAAGCGAAGGAATAAGAAAAATTGAAGAAATCCAAGACATGGGAAACTTAGATAACACCAGCAACATACTAGTAATGACTGAAACAGCAAAAGAAATCGCCCCGAGAACAATAACAAAACAAGACAAACTTAGCCCAGAAACAAAAAGAAAAATCGATGAGAAAAGACAGTTATTCAGAGAAGGGCGCGGAATTTAGAAAACTGGCTAAGGAAACAAGGCAAATGAAAAGACATGATCTGAACAGATTCTACGAACTCGAAACTGAAAGATTACTGGAGAGCAATAGAGGGATGAAAAGCTTAAGAAAGAATAACCACAAGAAACATATAATAGCACTCAAAGACCAACTTGGGAATGAAATAAGAGAACAAGATGAAATACTACACATAAGGGAGAGATTCTATGGGAATTTGTACAGCTCAAAAGTTCAGCAAAATGGAAACCAAGGACCTTCAAAACACGTATTAAATGTAGGGTCGGAAGATCTCCCAGAAATCACAGAAAGTGAGATTAGTTATGCTTTAGATAAAATGAAGAACAACAAAGCTCCGGGTTGTGACCAAGTATTGAAAGAGATGCTTAAATATGGTGGAAGTGTGCTGTTAACAAGGTTATGCGATTTGTTCAATGAATGCATATACCAAAGAAAAATTCCTAACAATGCCGTTGTAATACTTTTACACAAGAAAGGTGATAGGACTGACTTAGAAAACTACCGACCGACCTCCTTTTTATCACAAGTATATAAATTATTCACAAAGATCATCACTAATAGACTCACAAATAAACTAGATTAGTAGCAACCTAAGGAACAAGCCGGCTTTAGAAAACAATACGGTACATGTGATCATCCCCTGACAATGAGGATTTTAACAGAAAAAAACGATAGAATACAACCTAGATATCTGCATGACATTTGTTGACTTTCAAAAAGCGTTTGACACCGTTGAGCACTGGGCAATAATGGACTCACTCTCCAACGCTAGAATAGATAGCCCCTATACCCAAATTCTTAAATATATATATATATATATATATATATATATATATATATATATATATATATATATATACCAGAACGCCACCTCCACAATAGAGCTTAACAACAAAATAACAAATCCAATCAAAATAGAAAGAGGTATAAGACAAGGGGATACTCTATCGCCAAAACTATTCACCCTGGCTTTAGAGGACATATTTAATTGCATTGGCAAAATATCTATAAATGGTAGGAGATTGAACCATCTGAGACATGCAGAAAATATTGTTTTGATTTCTGAAAATAAAGAAGAACTTGGTGAAAAGCTAGTGGCATTGGAAGAAAAGTAAGCTAAAATCGGATTCCGAATGAACTTGAATAAAACCAAAGTAATGTGTAGAGAAGATCCTCGTATATTCATAAGAAATCAAGTTTTAGAAAACATACCAAACTATGTCTACGTAGGTCACATAACATCACTGGGAAAAGAAAATCAAACACAGGAGGTACAAAGAAGAAAAAGATTAGCATTGTCAGCATTCGGAAAGTTGAAAGCCACAATGACGAATAAGAATATTCCAATGCGTCTCCGGTCCCGTTTGTTCGACCAGTGTATACTCCCTGTAATGACTTATGGCTATCAAATCTGGACAATAACGAAGAAATCAATGGCTATGCTCAGAGAGACACAACGAGCTATGGAGAGACATATGCTAGGGATACCTTTAAGTCAAAGAAAAAGAAACGAAGTTATATGAGGGATAACGAAAATAAGGGACGTCGGGGAAGCTATTGCTGAACTCAAATGGGGCTTTGCAGGATATATTGCAAGGTGCTAAGATAAACGATGGAACAAGCTCATACTGCAGTGGAGACCCGATTTAGGAAAAAGGTCCAGAGGACGACCACCAAGGCGCTGGACGGATGACATCAAGAAAACTGCAGGACTACCTTGGATAAGGGTGGCACAGATCCGAGACAACTGGAAGAGAGTGAGGGAGACCTATGTCTAGAAATGAACCGACACGGGCTAGAGATGATGATGATGATGATAGTATAAAATAAGCAAAGAAGTATATTAGAAACACAAAAACTAAAAAATAATAAAATGTATTTCACATTAAACAATAGGTTTTCTTATTTTTAAGCGAAACACTGTTAGTTAAGTTTACTATATTTTTTGCACGCCTTTTTATAATATTTAGTTGTCCTATATAGAACTAAAAATTATAGTTAAAGGTAATATTTTTTTTGTTGGTTTTACAAAATATTTCTTTGCGTGTACAATACTTCTAGACATAAAAGTGAAAGACTTTTATAAAATAATTACCCTGGCTCTAATAGCATTTAAAACCCCTCAATTTCTGACCTATTATTGGCTTTGTTAGAAAGCTTATCCTAAATTGGACACATCGAAGCAACAAAAAAATGGTTGGACGGATTACTTTTGTCAAAAAATAATCCGGCCGAAGCATGAAACATGATTAATTTTTCTCTTTTTAGTTCATTTTAGTATAAGTTGGTCTAAAATTTTATTTTTAACTTCTCAGTTTCTATAGACATAAAATTCAAATTAGTCTTGATTATTTTGTATGTAGTTTTTTGGTCATTATTTGCAGTTTAGAACCGCTATCTTGATATTTTAATATACGAGAATGTATTGTCACAACTGTGTGTAAGTGTCCAAATTCGAAGTTGAACAATTATATGGAGGTGGGCGAAAGATCAATTATAAATCGACCGCTATTTTGTTTATCTAAATATAGAGCAAAAATTCGTAATATGCAACTTTAAGAGCCCCCAGATACCGGTTTTCAGTCGAATCTGATCAGAAACAATAATATTTTTGACCGCCATTTGAGAGCCGGCGTCTTGAATGTTTTTATTAACGAGAACTATCTTCATATGATAAATTTTAAAAGTAACGTCATTCGCTCAAATCATCAGTTGAAAACCAAATGTCGATTACGGGGTACCAAAGCTGACCCTAAAAAGTCAATAATTAGGAATAATAGTTTTTGTGATGGACAAGGCGCTACTGATCTACACATTTTTATTTCCCAGGTTTCTATATAGATAAATTAGACCAATTTGGTGCGAATTCCACCCTTTGGCTAAGATCTTGACCGCGATAAACGCAAGTCAGGCAGATAAGGGGGAACCGAAAGTTACGGTTGTGACACGTGACGCGTGCCTTCTCGTGATGATGAAAAGAGATAGCTAAATGAGTTACAGCTTTTTGATTGCTTTTGTAAAGAAACAGTCACGTTAGTTGTTTTGTACTTTAATAGACATAGATGGCTGTGTGTCGTGTAGGAGCGAAATGGGCTATAAAAAATTAATTTGAATGCTTGTAAATTTAATGATTGTCCCTGGTAATGTATTCGCTTTCAAAATGGTGAAAAACTTTCCAGGTAATTATATGCTGAAACCCGTTTGATGCGTCATATGAGAATCGACATGAGTTCAAATAATTAAAAATTAATATTGATTATTAGAGGAAAAAGTTTGTCTTCATTCCTCTATCTTAGAAATCTTTCATCAAGCTCATTAATGACTCTCCCTATTTCTTTACTATTACTATTCCTTCCAAACGGCACCTCTTATTTATTATATTTATATATTTATTCCTATCTCTCTTTCTCTTTTACTTCTGCTTTATGATCTAATAATTTTTTAACAGACTTCAAAAATTCGACCTAAGCTTTTATTTTTTGTAAGTATGCATGGTATCCCATTTTCGGCACTTTCGTGGGGTATCTCTCTTATTTATAACACCTCTCAGATCCTATCTATCTGGTAGCTTATCAAAAGGGCGAAAACTGTTCCTTATATGACTTTTTCCGTGGAATTCAGTGCAGCTTTCAGAATAAGGGTAAGGGGTCAGGTGAAAAAATTCAAATCAAATCAAAAATGTATTAATGTCAATACATAATAAATGCTTACACAGGTAAATTTTTTACAATACTAAATAATCAGGACATCATACACTATAAAATGTAAAATTATAACATTCTGTGTTCTAAGAAGTCGCTCAAGTTATAATATGACTTTTTTATTAAAATATCTTTAACTGCGGTCTTAAATTTCTTTTTTAGCAGATTTTTTATTTTATGTAATAAAACATTAAAAATTTTACACCAAGGTATTCAGGGCCATTTTGACACCTACCCAGCCTATAGTAGGATGGCACCAGGTTATTTTTAGTAGTATTGTAATTGTGGAGTTCACTGTGCACCATGAAACTTACCCTATTTTGATGAATATAGAGTAAGTTTTCTAATATATATTGAGACGGTAGCGTTAGTATCTTTAAGCCTGTGAAAGCTTGCTTACAATCATCTCAAAGATCTCAAACCCTACAGAATCTGTATCGCCTTTCTTTGCAATCGAATTCGTTCTGGTTGAGGAGAATGTCCACATGCTCAGATTGCATAACATATTACTGTTGAAACAAGCTGTCACAGATTCAGCCCAGCGGCGAAGGGCAAACAAAGTGCCTCATAGCCCCTTTGCCATCTGATTAATATGGGCATCCCAGTTAAGTTTTGGGTCAATGTCTACTCCCAGAAATTTAACTAACTGTAGGTCTCCATTAACGTTGTTTAGAGATCGCAGAGAGAACACAACTTGTTTCGTTCAGAAGTAGGCCATTGAGATCGAACCGGAGCTTGCCAGCCGACCATGCTACCCCCAGCGCCACAAGGCTCCCTTTACAGTCAGCAGAAACAGATAAGGTTGTATCATCAGCAAAGAGAATGTAATTGACTCCCGAACGTAAGTCGTTAATATAATATAAAAACAGTATGGGCCCCAGAACAGAGCCCTGAGGTACCCCAGTTGTCACAGATCCCTTTGCCGATGACACACCTTCCATCCTGAGAGACTGGGCTCTCTTTTGTAAGTAGGATTATATAAGACCATGACCAATATTAGTGTTGTTAAGGTTATACTGATGGAGTTTGCCCATAAGAAGGTCGTGGTCAACACAGTCAAACGCCTTGCTTAGATCAGATAATAAGACAGCATTGTACTCTTAAGATTCAAAACAGGCCCGTATTCTTTCAACGAGGTCAAGTAGGTTATGACCCCTCCAATAAATATTTCCAAAAAGAAAATAATAAATAATTCATATTTTTTTAATTTCATTTAAATTTGGAAATTCCTTCTATTATTCTCAGCCTGTAAACTCGTTGAACGTTCACGTTGATTCCGCGGCAGTCGCACTATCGAACTCTCGTACAGCGGTCTCCGAAGGTTTCGTTTCGTTGGACCACGAGGCTGGCGGCCCTCGATTTCCTCGTAGTTATAAACGGAGGCGAGTTTTTCCCGAGTGGTCCCGATTGAATTCGTATAGGGGCGCTAGGAGTATTAAACATTTTTGTCAGTTGATGCGTTTAATTTGTCATAGGTTGTGGTTACGATTGCGTATTTTTATAGAATTTATTTTATTTTCAAGACTTGTTTGTTGATTTTGTGGTTTAAATTAATTGAAAAAATTAATATTTTAAATAATCGTAGCTACAGTGGTTTAGAACCTTAAGACTTCAAAAGTCGCCAGTGAGCTGAACTTTAAGAAATGTCTCGAATTTAAGCCCAGAGGTCGACATTTGCCGGAACTTATAATACGGCATACAAGTAAAGACAAAAAAACTAAATTGTTATTTTAGTAAAAATATGTACGATTTACGTGACTGGATATGTGATTGCCAAGGGTGATAGTACTCGACAAAATAGGAAAAAAATGCCAATATATACATGGTCAGAAACGCACCATTTTTCTTATACAGGTTGTCAAAGTTTCAATTTTTTTCTCGCTTTCTGCGTTTTTTTCCAGTTCCTTCTGAGACAATTAGTTCAAATTTAGAACATGTATTATTTTTAAGAACCTCTACTCTATCAAAATCGTGGATGGTAGTATACAGGGTGCTACATTTTTTTGCACCTCCTACAAGTTTATCTTGCGGAACTTTTTTTTGCAGCACCTTGTATGAATTCTGATATAAAATTTAAACTCTTTGTTCATTTCTTTAGCTCTTTTGTATTTTGCATTATTCTTTACTTATTTGCAATAATTGCGATAGATGCAATTTAAGTGTAGGCTAAATAATGAAACTGGAAAAAAAGGTAGTAAGCTGAGGTCGGTCATTTGCTAATTGTGTTCTTAATCTGACATTTTGTAAAAAATATTTTTTGTTTAATGATGGTTAAATTCACAAATCACGAATATGCAGAAATTCATTTCATTTATGGACTTGCCAACGGCAATTGTTATGAAGCCAGACGACTCTATGAACAGAAATATCCAAATCGCATGGTGCCCAATACACAAACATTTGCAAAGGTACATAATCGGCTATGTGAAAATGGATCATTCAAGAAATCTTTTTATTTTTTAGCAGGAGCAAATAGAACGGTTAAGACTCCCGAAGTCGATATGCAGTCCTGCTACCAGTACGAGGAAAATTGCACACTTACATTTCATTTGTAGTACTTGTATGGAAAATTTTATTAATTTAATGTATCCTTACCACATCCAAAGGTTGAAGCTTTTCTACCACGTGACTTTCCACTCCGAAAATTTGAAATTTTTGCCAGTGGTTCTGCTAGCTAGCCCAAAATCCATTATTTGGAAACACGATTTTATTTAGCGATGAGGCAAATTTTTCTAGGAATGCCATACGTAATTTCCATAACAATCATTTTTAGGTAGAAGAGAATCCGCATTCGATACATGAAAATAATTTCCAGCAACAATTTTCAGTAAATGTGTGGGCCGGCATTATTGGAGATTATTTGATAGATCCATTTTTCATGCCAGCAAGGCTAAACGGACTATATTATCGTCAATTTCTCGAAGACGAACTCCCGGTATTGCTAGAAGGCGTGCCAATTCGTCTTAGAAATCAAAAGTGGTTCATGCACGACGGTGCACCAGCATATTTCATTTCAGCATAGAGGTGAGGGAGTTCCTAAATAATAATTTTAACAACCGTTGGATAGGGCGAGGGGGACCTCAGCCACGGCCCCCTAGATCTCCAGATCTGAATAGCCTGGATTTCTTTTTCTGGGGTCACCTGAAAACATTGGTGTATCAGACTCCAATCCAGAAGAAGATTTAAGTCCATGAGGCGAAGACTTGATTCTTGCATTCTAGCAAGAGGCGGACATTTTCAACAACTTTTATAATTTTGTTTTATTTTTAACTTAACTGTAATAATTTTATCTGATTATTCATTATCATGTCGGTTGATTTAAAATAAAACCTGTTTTTTAATTTTTGCTTAATTTCGCCTATATGCCAACGATGCAATGCATCGATTATTGCAAATAAGTCGAAAACTGTGATAGATACAAGAATAATGCAAAATACGAAAGAGCTAAAGAAATAAACAAAGAGTTTAAATTTTATATCAGAATTCATGCAGGTTGCTCCAAAAAAAGTTCCGCAAGATAAACTTGTACGTGGTGCAAAAAAAATGTAACACCCTGTATACTATTATTCACGATTTTAATATTTTATCGTAGAGGTTCTTAAAAATAATACTTCTAAATTTGAACTAATTGTCTCAGAAGAAACTGAAAAAAAACGCAAAAAACGAGAAAAAAATTGAAACTTTGACAGCCTTATTTTATCGAGTACTATCACCCCCTGAATATGTCCACGACATTAATTAACACCCTGTATATATATATATATATATATATATATATATATATATATATATATATATATATATATATATATATATATATATATATATATATATATATATATATATATATATATATATATATATATATATATATATATATATATATGTATGAGCAGCAACTGATGCTAAGTATGGTGTTTTTATTCTTTCGAAAGCCAAATTGGCAACATGTTAAACATCCATTCTCCTCAAAGAAGTCAACGATTCTCACAGTCATAAATGTTTCAATTAATTTGGAAATCATAGGTAGAAGACTAATGGGTCGGTAGTTATTAACTATGTCTCTGTCCCCTTGTTTAAAGATAGGTATTACTAATAAGAAATCATGGTTCTTGGTATTAGACCGTGTCAAAATGGAATCACTTTCCGACGTTTCGCCTTCGATTGCACGAGGCATCTTCAGGGATCTTCACTTCACGAGATCGGAACACTGAATGAGCTCGGAGAGACCCAGGCCGGCTATTTATAGTCGACCTGTGTCTAATCCCAAGAACCATGATTTCTTAATTGACCACAGCCGTGAAAACTTTTGTTCTATGATAGGTATTACTACTTCCTCTTTGAGACTGTCTAAAAAAAAACCCTCCTGTAACACTGACTAGTGAGCTTAGTAAGTGAGATTATAATTAAATCTTTAACATCTTAATATTTAGCCCAAATATATCTGGACTGGTTTTATTTTTTGTGTGGTGAATTACCTCTCTGAGTTAGGGGAAACAACACCTTTAAAACACTCCAGGGGATCAATCTGAATACCCAGTATTTCGTTTAGTAGATTGTGAGCAATATTGGAGTTATTAAATTAGCCAGGAGTTATATTAGGAGGTGTGCTTGCTCTTTTTATGGTTCATTTACGTTGTTTATTTATAATGTCCCACATGACCGTTGAAAGAGTTCCTGATGGCACTATAATAAGGCTTTGTGTTTTTAAACTATAGCAGATTTGTGATGCTGCCTGCTTAGCTCACCAAGCAATCCAAGATGCTCCCTGATCACTTTCAATCTCTCAGTGAACTAAGGCGCAACCCCAGGCCTATGATTTCGAGACATAAACATTTTTTTTCAGGAAATGCCCTCTGGCAAGCATTTTCGAGTATGTTTATAAAAAATAAAATTTTCATTTTGATATCTAAATTCTGGTCATTTACGAAACTAAAAGTATTATTTTTAACTAGATTGTAAATAGTAAACATGCCACGTTGAGTTTAAGTTCTGAAAATCTTAGTTAGTTTTACAAAGTTTTGCTTTACGGTAAATGTTTCAAATCTTATTAGTTGAGAGTTGTGGTCAGAGAGGTCTAAATGCAAAACCCGAGCAGTCCCCACTGGAAAATTCATAAAGTCGTTATCAAGACAAAAGTTTGGCCTGGTAGTCTCATTTATTGTTATTTTAAAACCCAAACCACTCAACAGGTCCAACAGAACAGCCTCTCGTTCCTCCGTTCCTCCAATTATCAGACCCTACTTTATATTTTTTTAAATGGGATACCCTATATATTATTCTTTAAATTTATTAGGAATATTGTGGGCTTTCCAAAAATATATACATGTATGAAGTTATTTTGGAAAACAAGATTTCTAACAACTAAATTCAAAAATTTTTTTTAAATTCTCAACTCTTAATTATTTATTACAGCATTTTAACTTAATTATGATAAAATTATAGAATTTTACTCAAAACAAAGCAATAATTATCTTACTTAAAACTGTTAGGAAAAACAAAAGGGAAGCAAAATTTTGAAAAACAAAGAGTTTTCGAAGGTGGTTTTCAAATTGACGGCCATTTTCCCGTATGTAAAATTGGCACATTTTTGTTATACTTCTAATAGCGTTCAAGAAAATCACAGGCCTTCTTTGCAAATATCGGAAAGTTAAATCTATTGCTCCGCTACAGATTGATATCGTGTTTTATATATTTTATTTTGCATGAAACCCTATAAGGAAAAATATAAAATGAAAAGATCCGGAGATCGAGGGGGCCATCTTACAGGTCCGTGGTTACCAATACATCTTTGAGGAAAATTACCATCTAAAATGCCCTTACAAGAGCAGTGATGTGGCTTGGGGTACTGTCTTGTTGAAGATAAACGGCATTATAAAGTGCCAATGGAACATTTTCCATCAGTTATGGAATATCGTCTTCAAGGATTTCCAGGTACCAACGCGTTGTGAGTCCTCCTTCAAAATGTCTATAAACTATGCATCTTACAAACATGAAACACTAGACCCCAAACCCAAAGCGTCCTTGGTGTACCCTCTCAAAAATTAAATGATGATTTTCTGAGGGCCAGTCTCTTGTATTATGGCGATTGAAAATTCTCGCACTTGAAAAATAAGATTCGTCGGACAAATAACGAGTCTGCCAAAAGAATCATTAGTATGGATTTGTTGTAAATAACATAGTCAAAACTATATTCGGCGCTCGGTATCGCCGGGGTGTAAACGTCGAACTATCTAGAATTTATATGGGTGATACTTGCATTTTTACAAAACTCTTTGATCATCAGACTTGGATAGACTAGTTGCTTTCTCTGTTTGCTCGCAAGAAGATGAAGGCCTCGCAACTACATAACCCAATACGTTTATTTCTTTTCTCTCTATATCTCGTTTGGTGTATGTTTACGACGGGGTTGAATAAATGATGCTCTACTAAATTTGATTTAAGGCGGGAACATAGGTTTCAGAAAGGTTGCCTTCTCCCTGGATATCGAATATGAACAAAAAGGACTCCCAAGATATTATCCTAACCATAGCGCTCAAAATCTTTATAAATATAATTCTGAAGCTTCTTAAGGATTTTCATTAGATTGAATGTAACAAACCAACATATCATCATTTTTTTAAAGGTACTCATAGATTTATATAATCCTTTTATACTCCAATAATTTTTTTTTTAAATATTGTTATTATTATATTTAAAAAATAAAGTGCACCAATACAATTATTATACCATACTTATACAATGCATACTTCTTTTCCAGACAGAATGGTGAACGCATTATTGAACCACTCCGGTAACATCCTGAATATTCACTGAAAACTTCATCTGAATTGGTCAAACCATCCCGGAGTTATCGATGTACGGTGTGTTCGGTTATATTTTGAACGGGGTCTATAAGCTTTATTTCTCAAGATATCAAAAAAATTTACACACAAAAGTTTTAGGATTTAGTCTGAATCGTCAGAATTTGTTATAAAAGAGAACATATGATAATCGGAAATTGGGAAAATGAGCATCAGCTTTGTTATTTTAAATGGAACACCCTGTATATTTTTAGTTTATTGAGAAGAGCTTTTTCTCCTGATTCCAAAAATATATGGTTTGTCTATGCTCACTGTAACTTTTATCCCATAATTTTGAAAAAACGTAAAATAATTATCCACTCTGGCTTAAGTATAGTAGAAATAATAGAAAACTTTGGTTTCAATTGTTTTTACTTCAAAATGGTTGTTCTGTCACTCACTTATCATCTTGTTTTGAAATATTATTGCTCAACTGTTTTGCTTTTTATACATATGGTCGTTCTGTGATTAACTCATATACCTACCTACTTGTCGAAAATAATAATACCTACTAAGTACTATAATTATTACTTGAAATGATAGGAGAGATGTTAGCATAAGAAAATGAAGTAACGAGTATGGTATTATTTTTATATTAAAAAACAAACAAGAAACAAACAAATAAAAAAGTCAAATTATTAAGAATATTTTTTATTAAATTTAGTCTACCCAGCCGCCTTGATTCAATATACATTTCTGTAATAATTCTAAAAATTTGCGAGTTATGGCTTTAAAAGTGAATTCGGAATTGTTTTGATTTAAATTGTTAATTTCAGCTTTTATTTTTTCGGCTAATTCGCAAATAGTGGTTGGTCTATTGTAATAAACTTTATTCTTAAGCTATCCTCATAAAAAAAATCGAGAGGCGAAAGATCCGGGCTATTCGCTGGCCAATTTATGGGTCCCTGTCTTCCTATCCACAGATCATATTTGTTGTTTAGATATTCGGTAACTTTGATGCAATTGTGTGGAGGGGCATGCACCGTCCTGGTGCCAAATAAGGTTGTTCAAAACTTGGAGAGGTAGCTCTTCTAAAACCTCATCGATCTGATTTCGTAGAAGATCTAAATATTTTTGGCCATTCAAAGCATTCTCTATTACTACAGGCCCCTAAACTCTATTATCTATCATACCGCACCAAATGTTAATAGACTCCCTAAACGACCTGAATTCGCACAATTTGTTTTTTATAGGGATTTGTGGTTGTCCAAAAATGTTTGTTTTTTCTATTAAACATACCTGCGGTGGTAAACGCAGCCTCGTCGATGAATAAAATTCTCCTACAGATATTAGGATCATTCTGTATTCTTGTCAACATCTCTTGAGTAAATGCGACTTTGTATTTTATTCAATGGAGTTAAATTTTGTACCGGTCTAAACCTATAAGGTTTATACTTGTGCTTCAAGGTTTCGTAAATTTTCCACCTTTTTTTTCGATAGATCGTTCTGGGTCTCTATATACTCTATACTCTCTCCTGTATTGATTTCGTGTTTCACCATAATTATTTACACGAAAGTATATTTTTAAAATATTGGCTTTTTCTTAGTAGTAAATCCCATATTTTTGAAAATAAAGGCAAACAAGTGAGTGATGACAGAACGGCCATATTTAAGAAAAAACATAAGAACAATAATTATTGATTTCAAAGCCTCCCATTATTTTTCCAATACGCCAAAGCAGCTCATATTTTAAAACACGTTGATAAGTGAGTGACAGAACGGCCATTTTGAAGTAAAAACAATTGGAACCCAAGCTTTCTATTATTTCTACTATACTTAAGCTAGAGCGGATAACTTTTCCATGTTTTTTCAAAATTATGGGATAATGGTTACAGTGAGCATAGACAAACTACCATATATTTTGGAATCAGGAGAAAAAGCTCATCTCAATTAACTAAAAATAAACAGGGTGTTCCTAATTTCCGATGTTCATATATTTTTTTGATAACAAATTATGACGATTCAGACTAAATCCTAAAACTTTTGTGTGTAAATTTTAAAAAATAAGCGAACACCCTGTACATATATAAAACTATAGGATCCAATTGATAACCTCCTTCTTTCTTGAAGTCCCTTAAAAATAGAAAAACAGAGCCAGAAAATAACTGACGACTGAAAAAAAAAACGTGCACCCTTTGGATCCCTTGAGCTCCTGGACTCACCCGCACCCCGGTATAGTAACTATAGAATTTCTCTCATATATTTGTAGCCATATTTTACAATAACATATTTTTCTATACAAGCTATCTATTTTGTTTTAAAAAGTGCATGTGTGAAATGAGTCTATGCGGTATAACGCGCTTATATGCTTGAGAAAAACTTCTGTGTTACAAGTAATTTTCAGAAGCAAGTTAAGCTGATTCGTGGTAAGCAATGTATTTACACAGCCTGGTGGCCCAGCACGCTTCTGTTTTTAAAATAAATCCAGAGGCGTCCCTAGAGCCTCGTAGGTGTGTGAGGGGAGGGGTGAAGAGAAAAACCAGCTGACTAAAAAAAGGTCAACAGTTTTGTATTTGTACTAACAGCCATTGACCAAAAAAGTCACACTTGTCTATTGCTAACTTCGGTATAGATGCCAGTTCTGTTTGTTCGTAATTAAGTCTTGAAGTAGTTGGCTAAACTGTAAAACTGTGGTTGAATTGGGGTAATTGTGTTCGAGTTGGCAAATTACGAGACAGACACATTTACGAACAAACAAAACCGACATCTATACCGAACAGTGGCGTATATAAGGGTAGATTTGGGGGTTAAATTAAATTACTTATAGGTAAAATAAGGTAATGACTTTTTTTTTGTTGTTCAGTTATACGCTCAATCCACTTATGTAGAAAAAAAGAAAGAACTAAAGATTTTTTTTTGTGAAGCCCCTGCAGAAATCTGTCATTCAAACTTATTTTACTATCAAAAAACAAAATACATAATATCTGTCTATATAGGTGAAAGCAGCTGCAAGTTACCAGACGTAAAGTTCAGAGGTTGTTTCGACATAAACATATTATATCCATGTCGTGTGTGCGAATCGGAGCTAAGCGGGTATAATTTTTAAATTTCCATGTATCCACATAGGTATCCGCTAGGCAAGGAAATGTGATACGCCAGGCGTTCCGTGTTGAGACTGTGATAATAAAGCAGGGGTGTAGAAGATTTTAACATACACAAAAGTGTTAATGACTGCGAGTGAGAATATAGTCAAAATTCTGTGATTATTTTGAATATCGTAATGTTAAATTGTATTTCAATATAAGTATAACGTTTATTTAAAATAATACATTTAATTAATATCTGTGGGCAGTTGGGCTGCTTGTCTGTGTAAAAGCCTGCCTGGATTTCATGCTTTTACAGAATGGGATTATCCAACTTTTTTGAAGACAGGGAATCTGGGACCGTTCAAAATATTAAAGAAAAAAATCTGATTAACAAGCTTTTCTCAGATTTGTATATGTGTGTTAAATAAACAAAAAAAAAAAGGGTTCTCTTTTCATGTTTTGTCCGTTAACAAAATTTGTAAAACTGTCTTACAAAATAATTTTTGTTTACTTAGGTTATTAGCTCTGGAGAGGGCAATTGCCCCTTTTGCCTACCCCCTAAATACGCCACTGTTACGCAGCCCAAACTTATAACCAGAGTAACGTATTGTCATCTCTCTGTGATTAAGAATATAGTAATTCCAAAGTTTATTTCTTATCGTAATTTTGATCGTTTTAATTATGATGGTTTTATCTCTGACTTTGCATTTCTTGACTGGTTAACAATTTTATTATATTCTTATTTGACAAGCACGCTCCGATAGTAAGTCGCAAAATTACAAAAAAAAAGCTTTACAAAAATATAAAATATCTTATACTCAAGTCGATTGGAATAATTATAAACAAATAAGAAATCTTACCGTGTTTATGATAAGGCGAGAAAAGCAAAATTATCTTAAGTCAGTTGTTGCTAGGCATGAGCATCGTAGAACTTGGTCTGCATTGCGTAATCTCAATATACAGTGTAATAAACAAGATCGGGAAGAGTTGCCAGCTAAACTTTCAGATCCCAATTCTATTAATTCTTATTTTTCAGATGTATCCGATAATTGTGAAAATAAAATAAATTTTTATAGTAATAGTTACAACTAGTCAGTTTTCGTTCAAATTAAGTAACGTTAAAGAAGTTAATAAAATCCTACATTCTCTAAAAAAGATTGCTTTGCTTTTGATGACATGTCAGTTAACTTAGAATGTTAAGATATTGTAGTCCACATATTGATATTATGTTGCTTCATATTATTAAATATTGCATAGAAAACTCCTATTTTCCTGATAAATGGAAAAATGCAATAGGTATCCACTTCCCAAAAATAAGGACCTTCAACACTTTTCTGATTTACGAATCATAAGTATATTGCCTGCGGCTTCTAAAGTCTTAGAAAAAAATATTATATAAACAAATTTTTGATTTTGCCGTTTTTAATAACATAGTGCCTGAACTGCAGTGTGGCTTTAGACAAGAGTTTAATCCTTCTACTGCTCTTGCAACTACTACCAATAACATCTTTGTAAATATTGGTCAGGAACTTGTAACTGTCGTGTTACTTGATTATTCAAAAGCCTTTGACACTATCAACCATAACTTGCACTTAGTCAAATTGAAATACTTTGGCTTTGATATTGTCTCAGTAAATTTAATTAAATCCTGCCTATCATGCAGATCGTAGAAAACCTCTTATAATAACTGTAAATCACAAGAACTTTCTATATTGTCTGGAGTTCCCCAAGGGTCTGTCCTGGGACCTCTTCTTTTCAGCATTTATGCTTCTGACAGTTTAACGTCCCTTAATAATTGTAATAGCATACGCTGATGACACCCAGATTTATTTTTCCTCTAAACCCCAAGAGTTTGAGGTGGCTAATAATATAACAAATAATGATTTAAATGTAATTGATACCTTACCTAAAGAACATAATCTAAAATTAAATTCGAAAAAATCTAATGTAATGATGTTTGGTAATAAGGACAAATGCAACTTTTTAACTTGAAACCTGAATATCTCCATCGATAACAATGTATTAAATTTTGTTGAAGGCGCTCGGAATTTGGGTATAATTTTCGACTCCAATCTGCGTTTCAACAGTCACGTGCAGGAACTTAGACGAAAGGCGTCTTTTAAATTGAAAACATTATTTTCAAATCGTAATATTCCTAATCTTTTCATCTGAGAAAATTGCTCACAGAATCCTTAATTCTATCACAATTTAATTATGGTAATTTTATTTATTATCTCAATTCTTTGGACAAAATAAAATACAGCTCATACAACATTCATGTTGTCGTTTCCTTTTTGAAGGGAAAGAAGGGAACATATTTCTTATAGAATAAATAAATTAAACTGGGACATTTTGTTCTTTAACTTATTAATGATCCCAAAGCTAGTTGTTCTTTGATCAACTAGTTTATATCTGTTATATTTTAAGCTCATTTCAATCTGTGGAAATGGATTTTCCAAAGAAACACCTTAGCCATTTTATATTCCTTCCGTAATTCTTTAATTTTAATTTTGTTGCCTCCGCACACTTTGTAACCTTGAATGTTATTATTCACACATTTTGTTTTGCCATGTTAACAAAACAAACTGCCATTTGTTTTCAACTTTAATTATGTATTTTACAGGATCGTGCGGTGAAATTCTAAGAAACGGAAGTAATTTTAGAAACTTACCTATTTGTAATGTAATTCGATTTTTCGATCATTTTTTGCAAATTCCTCAATGACGTCATCATAAAAACGTCGATGCTCCGACATATTTTGGAGAAGTTTATTTTCAATGGACAACAGCGATGTATGCGAAAGTCTCTCCTGCCCCGTTGAATTTCTCACGAAATTTTTTATACATTTAAGTGTTGAAAAATTGCGTTCTACTGATGAACTTGTGGCAAAACGTCAATACTAATTCGCACAATTTCGACACTTCGGTGTAGGCATCTTCCAGCTCCTTGTCTTTTAAAAATTGCATTAGTATCTTAGCGTTATTTTTTGCGCTAATGTCCTCAGTTTCGTAAATCACTTTTAGTTCAGATCGCAGTAACACTCGGTCGAAGAACTGGCCATAATGAAGAAGAAGAGATCTAAACGCATCTTCTGGAAAAGTTTTTCCTTTAAATGCATCAAAATTGCAGAGTTCGAGGAATTTAAAATCATTTAAACCGTTAAATCTATAGTTTATTTGTTGCCGAATTTGATCGATTATTTTATAAAAGAGGCGTCTGTATAATGTTTGAACATCTCCGACCTTGTCTGTCCGAAGACGCTTGGCTTGTGGCTCTACATTTAACGTCATCGTTTTCTCCCAAAATAGGTCAGTCATCTCTTTTTTGGCTTAACATGGACTTCAAATCATCCACTTTTTTTAGGCAAAAAGCAATATCATTTGTTTTAGTTTGTAATATATTAAAAATATTGCCCGAGAATGGAAATATTTCTGAAAATATGTTTAACAAATAATTAAAATCAAAATCTCGTTTCAAACAGTCCAAAAACCCCCTCGAACTATTTATTGCTTCTGAGTCCCACGTTTCATTATTTTCTTTTATATTCCCAAATAGTTCAATCAGTGATTCACGATTTGCAGATACTGTTAACACAAGTCTTCCATTATAGTTCCACCTAGTAGGAGCTACTTTCGGCAACCGTTTGTGGATAATGGAGTCCAAAGCTTGTGTACGTTTTGTTGACTTGGACAAAAAAGCAGCCATGCCACTTAAAGTAACGAAAAATACTTTACACTCTTTAGTGTGACTGATGGACTGAGATAAAACTAAATTTAATTTATGAGCAAAACAACAGAAAAACACAGCACTTGGGAAAGTTTCTCAAACTTTAGCTTGCAGACCCCCTAATTGTCCTGCCATCACTGCAGCTCCATCATGGCTTTGAGCAACTAATTTTTTCTCTCCATTAATTTATTTAGTAACGTTATAAACTACGGTATATAATGCATCTGCTGTACGATTTTCGGACACATTCTTAAAACCTAAAAATCGCTCTTATAAGTTCATTCAAGGCCTTATTTATTTATTTATTTACAAAGAAAATACACGATATCTGTCTATATAAATAAACGCAGCTGCAAGTTACCTGGCATAAAGTCCAGAGGTTGTTTCGACATAAACACATACGCATATCTGATCTGCGAATCGGAGGTAGACCTGTATAATTTTTAAATTTCAGTTGAATAAGAATTCTTTACGTTGATTTTTTAAACATTACTTGGTTGCCATTTTGTTCCGCCATTTTGAATTCGAATCACAATCACACCAGGTCATCAAAAATAAATGGGAATTCAGTTTAAACTAATCTACTTAGTTAATAAACGTATTTCTTGTGTATACAGGGTAGGCCAAAAGTGCCAAAATCTCGATAATCCAGAACTGGTTATTTTTAAACCAAAAATCAATGAAACATGTTAATAGGACAGCCTATATTTCGTTGCTTTTTCTTAATCTTCGCTATTTGATCTTTCCAGAAATGTAATTTGTAAGTAATTTTTAAACGTCTCTATTTTATTACAATTATTACCAAAATAAATTAAGGGAAAAAAAACCTATAACAATTGCTCAAAATGTTGGCCAGTTTGTTCGATATATAGTTCCACTCGTTTTACTAACTGTTCAACTGCTATTTCTAAAACGTTTGGTTGAATACCACAAATAAACCCATATAACATTTGCAGTAATTTCGCAATATTTTACAGGACTGGATTATAAAATATTGACTTAACAAAACCCTTATAAATAAAAATCGGGTACTGTGACCGAGCGGCCCAGCAAATGGGGTCTGTTCTTCCAATCCACCTATTCGCGAAATACTTCATTTAACGGGCTGTTGTTTCTCTGTATTAGTGTGGTAAAGCGTCGTTTGGTCGAAAATAGATGGTAAAAAAATTGTATCTTGCTTTAGTTGCGGATACTGAACATGTCTATACCGGGTGTCAACGATATCGTTTTACACGATGCCATTCATTTGCTTGTTAACGAAATATGGTATTAAGACACATATTTTTCATGAAAAAACAATTGAATATTACTGCCAGTTTTTCCGATATCAGAACCAAGTTAAGAATTTCAAGTGGAACCCTGTATATTTATTTACATAGTTTGATAGAGCTTAGAATTACCTTTTCAATGACATATCACACGTTATATTTTTTTTACCAAAATGGCGGACCAGGACGCGCTTTTTCAAAATTCAATATGGCGGTCGTTTCCCGATACCGATGAAATTTTTGTTTAACAAATTATTAAAATATTAAACAAAATCGGGTTTTCAATGGATTTTAATCAAATTTAAAATCAAATTTTTAATTTATCACAAAATGGGATAAGTTTAATTTTTTCTCTAAAATGTGAACTTTTTCTTAAATTTTCTCAAAGATTTTAAATAGAAAGTTGTATTTATTAAATATTAGTATTAAAGTATATCTTATTAGCTACACGAAACTGCATAACAAGCCGTATTTTTGCTTTTTGTTTCAGAAAAAATTGACAAAACCTTGCCGATACACATTTTTCCTAATACATAACATGAAACAAACACACACATATTATTAATCAGAAAATCCTGGAATATTTTTTATTGTTTATTGATAAGTAATTTTGTATTATTTTGACATTTTGTGACTGTTGTCTTATTTTAGGAAAGCGAGAAAAAATCACAAGTAGTATTAATTTTATTTTACCAGTAGACACGGTGCAGTAACATGAAAGATGACTTAACTAAGATAAGTAGGTCTTGGAAACAATTGCATAGGGATGCCATTATAATTTTCATTAGATTTAACCAGAAACGTCAAAAGTACTGTTTTGTATCGACATTTCTGATAACTTTCGTTACATTTTTACACTGAGAAGTGGTTCTAGTTAGTTTTAAAAATAAATATTATGGTTTATTCAAGAGAACATCAAATTGACATGCTCCTTATTTATGGGGAATGTCGCAAAAATTCAAGGGACACAGAGAGATTATACCAGGAACGCTTTCCGAATCGTGACGCTCCTTCACATGCATATTATCCTTGGCTAGTACAACATTTAAAAAATGAAAATAATGGTGGTGTCCATGCTAATGGCAATGATGGTTTCGTAGTAAGCGAAGAAGTGGAAACAAACGTTTTAGCCTACATCGAATATGACCGTACAGCTTCCCTTCGTGAATTAGGCAAACAGTGCAATACGTCCCATGAAAGCGCCAGAAAAATTTTAAAGAAACACGGGTTTAAATCGTTTAAGTATCAAATTCACCACCACCTATTTGAAAATGACTTCCAAAGACGACTTATTTATTGCAATTGGTTTTTAGATAATTATAGAATAAGTCCTGTGTTTCATCATAAGATTATTTTTTCGGACGAATCAAGGTTTACTAATCTAGGGATGTTTAATAGAAAGAATTTTCGTTATTGGGCAAAGGAAAATCAAAGATTAGTAAGAGAAGGTGCCTTCCAGGAACGTTTTGGAGTTAATGTTTGGTTAGGCGTTGTAGGACTAAGCTTTATTGGTCCAATATTGTTCCAACAGCCTTTAACTGGCGAGATGTATTTGGACTTTCTCGAAAATGAAATTGAACATTTTATAAATAATTTGCAGCAAAATGATGATTTAGTTTACCAAGAAGATGGCGCCCCTGCTCATAATTCAAGAATTGTTGCAAATTACTTGAATGAACGATTTGGTGAGAACTGGTTGGGAACCAATGGACCAATTCGATGGCCAGCGACGTCGCCTGACCTAACCCCGCTTGATTTTTCTATATGGGGTCATCTGAAAGAAAAAGTGTACGCAACTCCTGTAATATCGTTTGAAATGTTAGAAAATAGAATAAGACGAGCCGTTGAGAGTATCTCAGAACAGCATTTACGAAAACTGCTCGCGGAAAATGTTGAGAGAGTTACACTATGCCAAGAACAAGGCGGACAGCGCATAGAACATTTAATTGAGTGACTTTTGTATTAATTGTGAAAGTTTGATTTTAAATTAGCGTTAAACCCAATAAAAACCCCCATATTTGTTTATTATTTCTACCTATAATTCAAAAATATCTTCGGTGTTAGAAAATGGCCGCCATATTGAATTTTGAACAAAAGCTTCCTGTTCCTCCATTTCGAAAAAAAACTGTGATATGTCAATGTAAAGGGAATTCTAAGTTCTATCAAACTGTGTGAAAAAATATACAGGGTTCTTTTTAAACTTCTTGACTTAGGTCTAGGTATTTCCGGAAAAACCGAAAGCCTACCGGTAAAATAAAGTTAATACTACTTGTGAATTTTTCTCGATTTCCTAAAATAAGACAGCAAAAATCATAAAATGTCAAAATAATACAAAATTGCTTATCAATAAAAAATATTCCGAAATTTACTGATTAATAATATGTGTGTGTGGGTGTGTGTGTTTCATGTTATGTATTACGAAAAATGTATATCGGCAGAGTTTCGTCAATTTTTTCTCAAACAAAAAGTAAAAATACGGTTTGTTATGCGGTTTTGTTTTTGTTTTTTGTTTTTCTCAGTGTAAAAATGTAACGAAAGTTATCAGAAATGTCGATACAAAACAGTACTTTTGACGTTTCTGGTTAAATCTAATGGAAATTATAATGGCATCCCTATGCAATTGTTTCCAAGACCTACTTATCTTAGTTAAGTCATCTTTCATGTTACTGCACCGTATCTACTGGTAAAATAAAATTAATACTACTTGTGATTTTTTCTCGCTTTCCTAAAATAAGACAACAGTCAAAAAATGTCAAAATAATACAAAATTACTTATCAATAAACAATAAAAAATATTCCAGGAATTTCTGATTAATAATATGTGTGTGTTTGTTTCATGTTATGTATTAGGAAAAATGTGTATCGGCAAGGTTTTGTCAATTTTTTCTGAAACAAAAAGCAAAAATACGACTTGTTATGCGGTTTCGTGTAGCTAATAAGATATACTTTAATACTAATATTTAATAAATACAACTTTCTATTTAAAATCTTTGAGAAAATTTAAGAAAAAGTTCACATTTTAGAGAAAAAATTAAACTTATCCCATTTTGTGATAAATTAAAAATTTGATTTTAAATTTGATTAAAATCCATTGAAAACACGATTTTGTTTAATATTTTAATAATTTGTTAGACAAAAATTTCATCGGTATCGGGAAACGACCGCCATATTGAATTTTGAAAAAGCGCTTCCTGGTCCGCCATTTTGAAAAAAAATATAACGTGTGATATGTCATTGAAAAGGTAATTCTAAGCTCTATCAAACTATGTAAAATAATATACAGGGTTCCATTTGAAATTCTTAACTTGGTTCTGATATCGGAAAAACTGGCAGTAATATTCAATTGTTTTTTCATGAAAAATATGTGTCTTAATACCATATTTCGTTAACCCAAATATAAATATCCTAACCTAAAAAGCAAATGAATGGCATCGTGTAAAACGATATCGTTGACACCCGGTATATGCTGATCCATTATCAATAGCATTATTAAAGAAAACCGGACCATAAATCTTAAGTCAGCTTAATCCCACACCACACCGTTAGTTTAGGAGACGCCCGAATGACTTGCTCCAATTCATGAGGATTTTCCTCCGCAATTGGGTAAAAAGATGCCTCATCAGACATTAGAAATAATACATCGCCTTGATGTCTAATTAAGTCCAGTAACGTTTGGCAGATAAAAACTCGTTTCGCGATATTATTTTGTCGTAAATGCTGACGCGGAATATTTTACATGGTATAAATGAAAAATTCTTTACGATTTTGGGAACAGGACAGGACAATAGAATTCAGTACTATGTATGTACATGTTAATGGTATTAGTCTTATCAAGTACTGAGAATATCATTTTGACTTCTCACTTTTCGCTATAAAAAACGCTTGTCACAAATAATGACATTTATTTTTTGTTGCTAAGAGGTGCAGGTATTTTCGATGCGTGGCCACTTGGTAAAATTAAGTAGCATATGCTATCAGTTTGGAAGTGCAGCCTTTCATTTGGACATTTTGTTCTAATTTATTTCAAAAGATAAATAAGCGTTTTTAAATTTCAGGCTTAATTTTTTTAATACTATATTAAGACGCCATTGTGTTTCGAAATCTTGGATTCGTACCAAAATTTTACGTAATACTTGATTTATGTGTACGATTTCAGGTAAATTGTGTAAGCAGTTTTTTAGTAAAATATTTTTTTAACATCATTTTGTTCCACCTTAATGGATTGTTACTTCCTTCATAAAGGGAAGCATTGTAATCGTGAAACAATCATCCTCTGGGATTTTTTTAGATGTTTACATTTCAGGGTCCCTACATGACAAAAAACATGTTTTCTCGATTCCGTCGATCTGTCTCTTTGTCAGTCTCTAACTACTTATCCGATTGAATTTTAGTCAAAAATTAAGGGTCATATTGGGATGACCTGGTAACATTTTAGTAAAAATCCCAAATGGCAAAACAAAATGGCGGCCTAGTGAAATGTTAAAAAAAATATTACTAAAAAAGTGCTTATCCATTTTATTTTAAATTGTGCAAAAAAATAAAGTATTATGTAGAAATCAACTGGTAAAATTTTGGTATGAATCCAAGATGGCGGAACAAAATGGCGGCTTAATAAAATATTTAAAAATTCAGCCTGAAAAAACTACTAAAAGAACTGATTTCAAATTGTGCCCCATAACTAATTGTAATATGGAGATGAACTGATAAAAGTGTAGTACTAATTCAAAATGATGGAACAAAATGACGCCCAAATAAAATTTTTGTAATCTGAAAAAATCACCCTCTCAGGTTTTACATATCTTCGCGTTTTAGCGTCCCTAGATGACAAACAATATGTTTTCTAAATTCCGTAGGTCCGTCTGTCGGTTTGTCTATCTGGCTGTCAGATCACGGCATAGCTTAAAAACTACTCATTAGATTGACTTCAAATTTTAGCCAAAAATTAAGCTTCATATCGGGATAACCTGGTAATATTTTGGTTAAAATCCAATATGCCGGAACAAGATGACGGTGTAGTGAAACGTTAAAGAAATTACACCCTCTCAGGTTTCACATATCTTGGCGTTTTATCGTCCCTAGATGCCAAAAAATATGTTTTTTGTCAATTCCGTCTGTCCACCTCTCGGCTGGTCTATCTGTATGTCATTTCGCGGCATAACTTAAAAACTACTCATCAGAATGACTTTCAATTGTGGAAAAAAATTAAGGATCATATGGGGATGACCTGGTAATATTTTGGTAAAAATCCAATATGCCGGAACAAGATGGCGGCCTAGTGAAACGTTAAAAAATTATTACTAAAAAACAAATTTTGCAAAAAAATCCAGTTTTACGTACGAGTAAACATGTAACATTTTGGCATGAATATAAGGTAGTAAAACAAACTGGCGGCCTAATAAAATATTTAAAAAATCAGTCTGAATAAAACTACTTATTAGATTAATTTCAAATTTTGTGCACGCGAATTAAAGATAGCGGAACAAAATGACGGCCAAATATCATGTTAAAGTGCGGGACACGAAAGAAAACCGGGCGGTCCTTAAAATAATAGAGTCTCCATGCACTTGCCGCTAGAAGGTTCTAGCTATTTCCAGTGGCGCCTATATATTTCCAGCATTCGTTTTCGTTTCTATATAAATGCGTTGCGTTGAATTTGAATTATTATTTCCAAGTAACGATGGCGAGCAAAAGAGGAAAAACAATTCGAAGCGGAGCACGTGAAGTTATTGCGAGCGTTATAGAGGTCTGTACTAGAGAAGCTGAAAATAATAGCTTGGCTATTCCAATTCAAAATCGAACAGAACGCGCTGCATTTTACAGTGGTGTTTCAGAAAGTAGTGTAAGAAAAATTCAAAGAGAACATAATGATCGCTCATGTTCTGCTTCACCTTTAAAATCTCTTGGTAAAAAAAGACCCCGATTATCATACAAAGATAAAATTGACGATGGTGATTTTCAAGTAACTCGACGAACAATAGAGGATTTTTATATAAACTTGAAGAAGGTTCCGCCCTGCAAACCCCTACTTCGTGCTGTAAAGAACAAACTAGATTTTCCGTACGGGTATAAAACCTTAAATCGGTATTAACGATCAAATGGTTTTGTTTTGCGCAGGTGCCAAAATAAACGAAAATTGCTCATTGAGAGACCAAATATTTTGTACAGGGGGCGTCATTGTGGAGTACTTACAGGGCATTTCCTAATTGCATGCTAATGTTAAAGGGGGGTGATTATTGGACCTTTTTAAGAAAAAAGTTTAATATGAACCCAAAAGTTTTAACTTTAAAGATTAAACATTTTTTTTTAAAATCCTAATTCTGATGCTATTTTAGATAAATAACTGTGTGAAATTTGATACACGTCATTTATGCATCAAAAAGGCATCAGAACGCATAGAAGACGTATATCAAATTTCATGCAGTTATCTACAATAGCATCAGAATTGGGATGAAAAAAAGGTTTTCTTTTTAAACTTTATCATCCTGTATCCCAAAAGTTAATACTTTTAGGACATAAAAACACCCCCTTTATCATCAGCACGCAATTAGGAAACGCCCTGTATAGTACTTCATAATGACGGCCCCTGTATAAAGTAATATGACAAACGGAGACAGACGGCCACTTTTGGCATACCCGAGTAGTCCAAAGTCGAACTGCATAAATTAAAATTTTAATAAATCTCGTTCCCTGGATCTGATGCTGGCTGCCCTTGTAAAATCTGGACTTGTAAATCGTGTATCACTATACTGGGTGGTCCAATAATAGTGGACGTAGGCAGTAGCCCGGGAACCGTTAATGACAGAACTCAAGAAAAAATATATTTATAGGTAAATCGATCAAGAAAAATCAAAATTAAATCATTTTAAAATTCGAAAGTTCGCCCTTTTTGCAACACAAAAGAGATATAGCAGTGCGGTACACGAAAGAAAACAGACAAATATAGATAAAGGTTCATTAAGCATAGTTACATTTTTTAATTATCTGAAGTGCGTATAGTCAAAAAGAGTGCCATATTAATTAAAGAACGACGGGACACCAGTGGTTTAAAGAGATTTCTTGACCGACCTTCCTAAACCGATTGACTCCGCCCGGTTTTCTTTCGTGTCCGCAAAAAACATTAACGTAAAAAATCTTCTTATTTAATTGACTGTTAATTTTGGAGAAAAATTAAATATGATATAAGGGTCAGCAGGTGCAAATTCAACATAACGTAACAAAATCGCGATGTGTGTCAGTGTAAAAACTACCCACTAAATTAATTTTAAATTATCCCCAAAAAAAACTGCAATTATGTAGTGAAAAGAGAAATTATATAATTAATAATAAAATTTGAATTCAATGCTGACGCCACTGACAACAAAACATTTAAAATTCATTTATAACGTTGTAACTCTCAGGTGCGATCTCTTTCTTTTAACGCAGCCACCCGCGTTTGCCCAGCTCATAATATCGAACCATCTGCATCCTATTCCACTAGAGGATTTATGGTTTTTACGGAGTATGAAGTGTGAATAATTATCGAACTCCTATAGTTCGAGAGTGTGTGACTTCCCGACATTCTTGTTCCTGGGCGAAAAAAAAAATTACGTACGTGTCGAGAGCATAAAACACAGTATTCAGTAACTGGTATGCCTAAAGTCCTAATTTTATACGGTTGTATATAAATGGAAAATGAAATGTTAAAAAATAGGAGATACAGTTGAGGCATGTGTACAGATATCCTTTGTTATATAATATATGTATAACAAAAGGTATGTTGCAATAAATTCACCCATCAGATGATTGTGCTATATTCTGTGTGTGTTTACTCCATCTCTAAACTTTTGAATTCTTCCCATTGTTGCTTTGTTTTTGTATTACATAAGCTACTCTTTTTTCTAGGACTAGTTTCTTCATTTTTTCGGTGAACCAAGGTTTGATATTTGTTTTGTTGATGTTTTGTTTGTTTCTGTTTGTTAGAATGTTATTTATTATTGATACTTGATATCTATTGTTTCGTGTTGCAGCAATCCGAGACCTTTTGTTCGTTCTTTGAGAATGTTCTCCTTTTTTCTCGTAAAAGAGAAATATTCTAATCGTGAAAAAATCACTTTCCAAGATTTTTTCAGGGTCCCTAGAAGCCGAAAAAAAAGCAGCCTGTTCGCGGCATACCTAAAAAACTACTTAACCGATTGACTTTAAATTATGGTGAAAAATTAAGGGTCATATGGGGATGACCTGGTAAAATTTTGATAAAAATGCAATATGGCAAAAGAAAATGGCTGTCTAGTGAAATGTTAGAAAAAATATAACTAAAAAACTAATTATACGATTTATCTCAAATTATTCACAAAAATCAAATATTATGTAGGAATCAACTGCTAAATTTTGGTACAAATCCAAGATGACGAAACAAAATGGCGGCTTAATAAAATATATAAAAATTCACTGTAGAAAAATTACTTAATGGATTGATTTTTAATTGTGTGCTATAACTAATTTTGGTAAATCAATGAACTAGAAAAATTGTGTTACTAATTCAAGATGACGGAATGAAATTGCGGTCAAATAAAATTTTTGTAATCCTGCAAAAAAAATCACCCTCCCAAGTTTTATATACCTCAGATCATACTGTCTCTAGATGTCAAAAGATTTTAAATATAAAAGTTGTAAGGTTTTTTGTCTATTATCTTTTGGAGATTTCAGATTTTTAAAAAATAACTTCCGAAAGTTAAAAAAATTGTATGACTATATATATATATATATATATATATATATATATATATATATATATATATATATATGTATCTATATATATATATATATATATATATATATATATATATATATATATATATATATATATATATATATATATATATATATATATATATATATATATAGTGTCTGTAGTCCGGGTGGACATGTCGTTCTTAAGAGAACAGTTTTGCTGACGTTTCGCCAAAATCACATTTGGCATTTTCGAAGCTTTCTTTTTCGCGTCCGAATAGAGACTGAAGTATTGGTGACAGCGACGCTTCCTTTTATACCTTTTTTTTGACGATGGGGAATGCTTTTACGCACAATTCCCTTCTGCATAGAAGGGAAAACAGTGTGGGACTCGTTGCTCTGTTTTCACCTGTCAGAGTCAACAATACCCACTAAACCCCAACGGACCCCCATCAGATGGACCATCATTGGACTAGCCAAGGATCCTTCGATGGGGTTGATGCCGTCTTTTCGTGAGAAACTCCTGTAAAGGACATGGTCCTCACTGTGTCGTGGGGGGGAGGTCCTCGCTTGGCAGGATGTTTTTGCCACCTCTCGATACTTGTAGACATCTGAAATAAAAAATATTATTAATAAGGAAAGTGTCGTCTTACCAGGTGGGATATTGTCTGGTCCTGTCTGTCCGGTTTGCCGCTGCCTACGTCCTACTGTCCCGTGGTCCAGTCTGCCGTTGTCCATCCGTCAGTACGCCTGGTGGTCTTCGAATTCTGAGTCCTCTTCTGTGCCCTCAGCGGCGGCACGGCTGTTCCGTGATCCGGCAGTGTTGAGGCTTAGGTGGGGTGTTCTTTTACCTCAGGTTCAACTGCAGCTCACGCCGGAGCCAGCTGAGGTACCTGGGATCTTCTTTTTTTACCTCAGGTTCAGCTGCAGGAGCCCGTGTCTAGGTCTCCTGTGCCTTATCCAGTTGTTGCGTCTCGGAGCTAGCGGATCATAGTCTATCAGGTCAAGTAGGTTTTCGTTCGGGTGATGTTCGGCTGCCCTGAAGGCTCGGGTAGCCTTTTGCCGCATGAAGTCTTCAATAGGTATCCATTGAAGATCACGCTGCAGGTCCTCATTTCCGATAAGCCATGGGGCGTCGGCTGCCATCCTAATAAGTTTATTTTCTGTCCTCTTTAGCTTCATAAGGTGGGATTTAGAAGCATATCCGAAGGCTGAGGAGCCATAGGTGAGTTGGCTCCTAGCTACTGTTTGGATCAGTAGCAGTTTGGTCCTCAGTCCCATTTCGCTTTTCCGACAGAGCAATGGATAAAGTTTACCCATTGCTTATCTGGTTTTTGTCCTTGCTGCGTTGATATGGTTGTTCCATGTCAAACTTTTATATGGATAAAAGCTTGACATGGAATAACCATATCAACGCAGCGAGGACAAAAACCAGACAAGCAATGGGTAAACTTGGGGTCATCCCTAGGTACTTGGCCTCGTTTGACCAAGGGATCTCGACATCTTCAATGCGGATTCTGGCTCTTGGAGCCAGTCTCCTACACTGGAATAGGATTATTTGGGACTTCTGGGGGTTGATCTTAACCTTTCATTTGACACACCAATCATGAAGGTCATCAATGTCCTCTTGCAGACGTCTACCCATTATCCGGGTGCTTCTGCTTTGGTGTAGGATGGCTGTGTCATCAGCGTAAAGTGCCATTATGCCCTCTTCTCCGATTGGAACATCGTGAGAGAAGATGGAGTATAGAATGGGTCCCAGCACAGGCCCTCGTGCTACTCCAGCTACTAGTCCTCTTGGAGCTGAATGAGAGTCATTCACCTTGACTATGAATGATCTGTCATTTAGGTAGCTCCTGATAAGTTTTGTTTCTTCTCTCGTATTCAGCCACCGACATTTTGTGAACCAGGCCTTGGTGCCACATTCTGTCGAAAGCTCTTTCGATGTCCAGGAAAATTGCTCCTGTGGCCTCTCTGTTGTTAAACCCTTTGGTGATATACTCTGTGGCTCTGAGTACCTGCTGCTCAGATGAATGCCCTGCCCTGAAGCCGAATTGCTCATCTGGGATGGCAGCTAGCTCTTGGGACTCATCTTTCAGTCTTCTGACAATAGCTCTTTCAGCTACTTTGCTTAAAGCAGGGAGTAGACTGATGGGCCTGTAGTTGTGTGGTTGTGTCCTGTCTTTTCCTGGTTTTCGATGACGATGACCTCTGCCTTTTTCCATGTGCTGGGAAAGTGGTATGTTCGTATGATGGAGTTTATAATGTTGGCCATCGCACTGTATCTTTCTTGGGGAAGTATTTCAGCATCTTGTTGGTGATGCCGACGGCTCCAGGGGCTTTCTTGACCTTCAGTTTCCTGTTAATGTCGGGAACTTCCCCGGGTAAAACAGGATGTGGATTTCGTTGAGGTAAAATCCAAGCATCCAAGTCTCTAACTGAGTCTTGGACCTCTTCGGTGTGCTCTTCGTTCTCCTCTAGATGTTGATTTAGCTGACCTTGTTGGACTATGGCATCCGCTAAGGCTTCAGCTTTGTTCTGGTCGGTGTAGATTGGGCCATTTACACCTTGGAGAGGAGGGATAGAACGTTTGTCCATTCGTAGAGCACGTTGCATCTGCCAGGCTGTTTGGTGATGCGTGTTTAAGGATCTCAATTTTTTTCTGTTTAGTGTCTTAAGGTCTTCGCTGAGACGAATATTCTCCTCCTTAAGACGGAGGATTTTTTCCGACTTCATTTCTGAGGAAACTTTGGTTACTTTTGACGACTTGCTAGGCTTCATCGTAGGTAGCACTTGCACAGCACTACAAACCTCACTGATAGTATTTCCAATAACGGAAAATATCCACTTTCACACTTTACTGTACGGAACCGGGTGAACCGAATCAATCCGTATTTTATACCCCACCCGAGGCCGAAGGTTATATCTGCGCGGCCGTTGGTTGTTATTTACGTTTTCCGGATGGTGTTGTTGTTGACTGTAATGGTAAAATATTAATCTATTCCTAGTAGAACCTGGGGGAACTTCATGTCATTAAAATGTATTAAAAAGACGGAAACAGCACATTATCATTTCGATCACAAATTAATATTAACACAGAACAAGTATTCCTATCATCATTAGACGACGGTAAAATAAGGTAAAGTAGGGAACTAAGGCGATCAGAGGCTGCATGAAATTCAATAGTATTTTTTATTTTGGTTTTATTGTGTTTATGAGGTATATATGCATCTTATTTTTGTTGATTTTAGCAGAAACTGATCTATACTGGCTTGATTTGATAAAAGAATTAATTTTTCAAATCATCCTAGTATAGACCACTTTCTGCTAAAATTAAAAATAACATTATGGGAGGCTCTACAAAAGTTTTGCCCTTAGGCGCCGCTACTGCTTAATCCGGCGGTAATTTAATTTGTGTTTGTTACTTTTATTTAATTTCAGATTTTTTTTATATAAAACTAGGTTAAATTTACCAAACTGGAACATTCACCGTAATATATATATAAATAAAAAATCTAATATCGGGTATGCGGTCTGTAGGTCAAATAAATAACTAATTTACTTCTGACATCCTCTATATTTCTTCATTTATTTATGACTTCATCAGGAGGAAACGCTAAAATACACCACAGATTAAAATGATATCAAATTAAAAAAAAAACAATTAAGACTTACAAGTGAAGTTACAAAAACATGGCTATATGCATTTCAACACACAGTAGAACGTTAAATTAGGACGAATACAACCACATGAATATTGAAATGTTGCTAACAGGTAGAACTTAACAACTAGCAAGACATTTATATATACATTTATTTATTGATTTTTTTGAATAATAAGAACTATTTTCTTTTTTTTGTGGCAAAAGAAACGTTGATAAACAGTTTTATGTACATATTGAAGTTCGTGGAATATTTATATTATGGTATTTAAGTTATTTGTTTTTTGTTGAACAAGGCAAAGAATTCATTTGTTCAACAGATTGCAATAAATGGTGCTCAGCTGTTGGATGTCAGATCTAGAATTAACTGAATTATTTTCGTTGGTGATATGTACCATTTCTAGGAATAGCCTTTTTCTGTAATTATTTTCATAGTCCAGAATTTGTATGTTTTCGTAATCAAAATTGTGATCCTCTTTCTGAAAATGATCAACCAAAGCACATGAGTTTTTCCCAATACGGCAGTCGCTTTTGTGTTGTGTCGAACGATTTTTAATATATTGGGAAGTTTGTCCTATGTAACACTGATTACATTGTTTACAAGGAATTTTATATACAACATTATTATTTAATGGGATCGGAGTTTTATCTTTAATTTTAGTGAACACTTTGCCAACCGTGACTGTATTATATTTAGCTATTTTTAAATTATCTCTTTTAAGGTGGTTAGTAACATTATCTGTAAGACCTTGAATGTAGGGCAATTTCTTATATTTGAAATGTGCAATAACTTGGTCTTCTGTCGGACCATCAAAAAACCCAGAATGATAAATTAATTTGTTTAGTATTTTTTTTGGAAAACCATTATTTAGAAATAGTGTATATACTTTCTTTAAATTTTCCTTCAAAAACCCTTCGTCCGAAATATGAGTGACACGATTTTTTAGAGCAATAATTGTGTTGAATTTTTGGCTCATTGGATGGTTCGAAAAATAATTAATATATCGTCCAGAGGACGTCGGTTTTTGGTACCAGCTTAAAATAACTTTGTTAGTATCAGTCCTAATTAGTAAGGTATCTAAAAAAGGGATGCTGTTGTTCACTTCTGTTTCCATAGTAAACTGCAAATGTTCATTCACAGAGTTAAAAGTAACTAAAGTAGTTTTTATCTCACTGGAAGGGACAGAAGTCACTATGTCGTCCACAAATTTATACAAAAACGGAACATTAAAAGGTAATTTTTCTACGATTATGTCTAATATATGATCCATTACTATTTGAGCCAAGATTGGACTAATAGGTGAGCCCATGGGGGTACCAAATGTTTGTTGGTAGAAATGGTTGTTGAAAGAAAAATAACAGTTATTGCACACAAACGATAATAATTTGAAGAAACTATGGTAACTTAACGTTGTGAACGGCTCTATTATGTGCCATTGTGAACGCAGCAATTCAAGAATAAGATCGAAAGGGATATTAGTAAATAATGACACCACATCCATTGACACCAATACATAATCTTCGGGTAATCTCCGATCTTCGATAGAATTTACAAAAACAAATGTGTCAGGTATAAGGATTCTGTTAAAATTTTCGTTAGAAATTTGGATAAGTGGTAAGTAGCAGAACCTACACAAGATACTATTGGCCGGAGTGGAATATTGGGCTTATGAATTTTTGGTAGACAGTATAATTTTGATAAAACGGAATTATAAATAGTGAGACATTTAGCAACGTCTTCATCAATTTCATTTTTTGATTTTACCGATTTAATTAATTCATTAACCTTTTTTTGTAGATTAGCGGTAGGATCCCTATCTAACTGTTGGTATGTATTAGTATCGCTTAATAGTTCCTCCGTTTTGGTGATATAATCGTTTTTGTTCATAGCTACGGTACTATTACCCTTATCGGCCTGTAAGATATAAATATTAGGATTATCATTAAGAAATACCTGTTAGCAACATTTCAATATTCATGTGGTTGTATTCGTCCTAATTTAACGTTCTACTGTGTGTTGAAATGCATATAGCCATGTTTTTGTAACTTCACTTGTAAGTCTTAATTGTTTTTTTTTTAATTTGATATCATTTTAATCTGTGGTGTATTTTAGCGTTTCCTCCTGATGAAGTCATAAATAAATGACGAAATATAGAGGATGTCAGAAGTAAATTAGTTATTTATTTGACCTACAGACCGCATACCCGATATTAGATTTTTTATTTATCTTAATACGGTCGTGAGCATCTAAAATGAATAATTCTCAGATGGGTTTTTATCAACTAATCACAAACACCTTTGGTAATCACACTACACTATTGATGAAAAAATGGTCTTCAATTAACATCAAGCTGGGTAATGGCATAAACAGAAAGAATTTTCTATTGAGATGTAGGAGAACGAACATTCTACCCTAACACATACAGGATACAGCGAGAGGAATGATGGATATGATACAGACTAATAACTGGCAGATAGCTCAAAAAGTTCGTAGGCACATTGTTGCTCTAAGTAAAAAGAATCTAAATCTAGAGATTAAGGTATGTTACAACAATATCAGTAATATGATCAAAAATCTAGACTCAATTAAACATGAATTAAATACTATTCTTCCAAAACATATGTTAAATGAATATTCTCGTAGGTTAAGCGTATCTTATAACAGACGTTTTAACAAGGTAAAGAATTCTAATTTAAAAAAGTTTGATAATCTTGTTCGTTGCTTTCAAAATAGGGAGAGAATGTTTATCGATAACAAGAAATGGTTTAATAATATATCGAACGTAAATATACCAAATGACATTACAGATATGTTATCCTTAGGTCCTAAATTCGCAATTTCTCCTACCAATGATCAACTAAATGTTAAAAAATTTCTTGCTGATGTTGAAGATATTATTTATGATGCGCCTGATAATAACAAAAATATTTTAAGAGCTCAAGTTACTAACAATATAACTAATTATCGAACACACTTGAGTACAACTAAAATTACGCCGTTACAACAATTATATAAAAAAACTAAACAATTTCTTAATGATAATCCTAATATTTATATCTTACAGGCCGATAAGGATAATAGTACCGTAGCTATGAACAAAAACGATTATATCACCAAAACGGAGGAACTATTAAGTGATACTAATACATACCAACAGTTAGATAGGGATCCTACCGCTAATCTACAAAAAAAAGTTAATGAATTAATTAAATCGGTAAAATCAAAAAATGAAATTGATGAAGACGTTGCTAAATGTCTCACTATTTATAATTCCGTTTTATCAAAATTATACTGTCTACCAAAAATTCATAAGCCCAATATTCCACTCCGGCCAATAGTATCTTGTGTAGGTTCTGCTACTTACCACTTATCCAAATTTCTAACGAAAATTTTAACAGAATCCTTAGCCGATAGGACTAACTACAATATACCTGACACATTTGTTTTTGTAAATTCTATCGAAGATCGGAGATTACCCGAAGATTATGTATTGGTGTCAATGGATGTGGTGTCATTATTTACTAATATCCCTTTCGATCTTATTCTTGAATTGCTGCGTTGACAATGGCACATAATAGAGCCGTTCACAACGTTAAGTTACCATAGTTTCTTCAAATTATTATCGTTTGTGTGCAATAACTGTTATTTTTCTTTCAACAACCATTTCTACCAACAAACATTTGGTACCCCCATGGGCTCACCTATTAGTCCAATCTTGGCTCAAATAGTAATGGATCATATATTAGACATAATCGTAGAAAAATTACCTTTTAATGTTCCGTTTTTGTATAAATTTGTGGACGACATAGTGACTTCTGTCCCTTCCAGTGAGATAAAAACTACTTTAGTTACTTTTAACTCTGTGAATGAACATTTGCAGTTTACTATGGAAACAGAAGTGAACAACAGCATCCCTTTTTTAGATACCTTACTAATTAGGACTGATACTAACAAAGTTATTTTAAGCTGGTACCAAAAACCGACGACCTCTGGACGATATATTAATTATTTTTCGAACCATCCAATGAGCCAAAAATTCAACACAATTATTGCTCTAAAAAATCGTGTCACTCATATTTCGGACGAAGGGTTTTTGAAGGAAAATTTAAAGAAAGTATATACACTATTTCTAAATAATGGTTTTCCAAAAAAAATACTAAACAAATTAATTTATCATTCTGGGTTTTTTGATGGTCCGACAGAAGACCAAGTAATGCACATTTCAAATATAAGAAATTGCCCTACATTCAAGGTCTTACAGATAATGTTACTAACCACCTTAAAAGAGATAATTTAAAAATAGCTAAATATAATACAGTCACGGTTGGCAAAGTGTTCACTAAAATTAAAGATAAAACTCCGATCCCATTAAATAATAATGTTGTATATAAAATTTCTTGTAAACAATGTAATTAGTGTTACATAGGACAAACTTCCCAATATATTAAAAATCGTTCGACACAACACAAAAGCGACTGCCGTATTGGGAAAAACTCATGTGCTTTGGTTGATCATTTTCAGAAAGAGGATCACAATTTTGATTACGAAAACATACAAATTCTGGACTATGAAAATAATTACAGAAAAAGGCTATTCCTAGAAATGGTACATATCAACAACGAAAATAATTCAGTTAATTCTAGATCTGACATCCAACAGCTGAGCACCATTTATTGCAATCTGTTGAACAAATGAATTCTTTGCCTTGTTCAACAAAAAACAAATAACTTAAATACCATAATATAAATATTCCACGAACTTCAATATGTACATAAAACTGTTTATCAACGTTTCTTTTGCCACAAAAAAAAGAAAATAGTTCTTATTATTCAAAAAAAATAAATAAATAAATGTATATATAAATGTCTTGCTAGTTGTTAAGTTCTACCTGTTAGCAACATTTCAATATTCATGTGGTTGTATTCGTCCTAATTTAACGTTCTACTGTGTGTTGAAATGCATATAGCCATGTTTTTGTAACTTCACTTGTAAGTCTTAATTGTTTTTTTTTTAATTTGATATCATTTTAATCTGTGGTGTATTTTAGCGTTTCCTCCTGATGAAGTCATAAATAAATGACGAAATATAGAGGATGTCAGAAGTAAATTAGTTATTTATTTGACCTACAGACCGCATACCCGATATTAGATTTTTTATTTATCTTAATACGGTCGTGAGCATCTAAAATGTATATATATATATATATATTTATATATAGAGCATAAAAAGTGTTCAATATTAACTAGTCCTTCGAGCTCAGGGCCAGACGGCAAGAGCCTGATAGCGTGGGCCTGTAAAAAGCCATGAAGAGCGCACGGAATAGACAACGAGGATTCCCAGCGCATGTCTCATCACAATCGATTTCCATTGGTTGGATGTGCGGCCACAGATAGCGGGCAATGCGGGATGAGTAGAGATAAGGACGCATCCCGCCACGCCTTCGTTTTGCTGTAATGGCGGGGAAATGTTCCTGGAAAACTATTTTTAGTCCCTTGTCAATATTTATGTAATTCAAATCGTAAATATTTTAAATTATAGGAGTATAAAAACTGCGTGAATTAACGTTATATCATACCATGTAACTATGGTTTGTCGAAAATCCACAATTGGTTTTGACCTTCGAACCTCCGTATCGTTACTTTATAGCACAAACACAATTGAGCAGTTCAAAAGCTCCATAGTTTTGCTAAGACATAGAAGCACAAATATGACATTTTGACAAGACGGATTTTTTACCCCGACATGGGTCTTGAAATTTGCAAATATCTCCTTAAATGCTTACAGGGGAGGTAAGAATGGAATTAAATAAAAAAATAGAATAAATGTGCCAGATATTGCTCAAATTTTGTAAAGGTCTAACATATACTTATGCCAAATTTTGGTTTTCCAAATGAATGTAATTGTAATAAAGTATGAAATAGGTTAGTGGTGTCAAACACTGGTCCAAAAAGTTTACTTACTAAAATAGAAAACAATAAAGTTAGTCATAAGCGTTATACTATTCTTTTAGTTGCTTCAATGAAAAATCTTGGGGTCATTTTTGATCAACATTTGAATTTTAATGGCCAAATGAAAAAAAATCAATAAAACTGCGTATTTTAAACTAAGAATTTTATATAATTTTAAATACTAACACTAAACTGAAACTTGTTGGTTCTTTAATTCTAAGTGGCCTTGATTATTGTGATTCAATTTATTGTAAAAAGTATCAGTTCTAAGGACGTATATAAATTGCACATAATAATTATACCTGGTATGCAAATGGTCTGGAAAATATGATCTTACTTATAATATCTCCAATTTTTAATTGATTTAAATTAATTAAATTAGAATTTGGACGCAAAATCTACTTATCTTGTTTTACACACAAAATAATTCAAAACAAATTGTCTAACCATTTATATGAAAAAAAAAATCAATTCCGAAATAATATTCCTAATTTAAATACTAGAAATCCAAACATTTAAAAAACATGTTAAAACTATTAATCGTGACGTCGGATTGGAAGGCTGGTTACTCAGTAATCAAAACCTACCTTTTGTACTGACTAGTTGGTTACCATTTATCTAGTTTTAGTTAATTTCTACATTGATAATATTTAATTGTAATATTTTTATTGTTTTTATGGCACAAATAAATCACTAAAAAAACATTACATCGAATGCTTTTTTTTAGTATATGCCGGATTCAGAAGTAGTTTTTTACTTAAGTACCCATTGTAATCGTGAATAAATAGCCATCTAAGATTTTTTCAAGTTTCACAGTTCGCAAATACCAAAAAATATGACTTCTCAATGCCGTCGGTCTGCTTGTTCGCGGCATAGCTACTTCCTCGGTTGACTACAAATTACGGTCAAAAATTAAGGGTTACATGGGGATGACTTGGTAACATTTGGGTAAAAATCTAGTATGGCGAAACAAGTGAAACTAGTGAAATCTTAAAAAAATTATTATTAAAAAACTACTTATTTAATTTTACTCAAATTTTGCAAAAAGTATTATGTAGAAATTAACTGATAAAATTTTGGGATGAATCTAAGATGTCTGAACAAAATGGAGGCTTAATAAAATATTTAAAAAATCAGCCTGAAAAAGTACTTAATCGATTGATTTCAAATTGCGTGTCATAATTAATTGCAGGGGCGTGCGGTGACATTTTAAGGAAGGGAAGGAATTTTTAGAAACTTACCTATTTGTAATGTAATTCGATTCTTCGATCATTTTTTGCAAATTCGTCAATGGCGTCATCATAAAAACGTCGTTGCTCCGACATATTTTGGAAAATTTTATTTTTAATGGACAACAGCGATGTATGCGAAAGTCTCTCCTGTCACGTTGAATTTCTCATGAAATTTTTTATACGTTTAAGTGTTGAAAAATTGCGTTTTACTGATGAACTTGTGGCAGGTATTGTCAATACTAATTCACACAATTTCGACACTTCAATGTAGGCATCTTCGAGCTCCTTGTCTTTTAAAAATTGCATTAGTTCCTTAGCGTTATTTCTTGCGCTAATGTCATCAATTTCGTAAATCACTTTTAGTTCAGATCGCAGTAACACTCGGTCGAAGAACTGGCCATAATGAAGAACAAGAGATTTAAACGCATCTTCTGGAAAAGTTTTTCCTTTAAATGCATCAAAATTGCAGAGCTCGAGGAATTTAAAATCATTTAGACCGTTAAATCCACAGTTTATTTGTTGCTGAATTTGATCGATTATTTCATAAAAGAGGCGTCCGTATGATGTTTGAACATCTCACACCTTGTCTGTTCGAAGAGGCTTGGCTTGTGGCTCTACATTTAACGTCATCGTTTTTTCTCAAAATAGGTCCTCTCTTTTTTGGCTTAACATGGACTTAAAACATCCACTTTTTTTAGGCAAAAAGCAATATCATTTGTTTTAGTTTGTAATATATTGAAAACGTTGTCCGAGAATGGAAATATTTCTGAAAATATGTTCAACAAATAATTAAAATTAAAATCTCCTTTCAAACAGTCCAAAAACCTCCTCGAACTGTTTATTGTTTCTGAGTCACACGTTTCATTATTTTCTATTATATTCTCAAATAGTTCAATCAGTAATTCACGATTTTCAGATACTGTTAACACAAGTCTTGCATTATAGTTCCACCTAGTAGGAGCTACTTTGGGCAATCGTTTATGGTCAATGGAGTCCAAAGCTGGTGTACGTTTTGTTGACTTGGAAAAAAAGCAGCCATGCCACTTAAAGTAACGAAAAATACTTTACATTCTTTAATGTGATTGATGGACTGGGATAAAACTAAATTTAATTTATGAACAAAACAATGGACAAACACAGCACTTGGGAAAGTTTCTCGAACTTTAGTTTGCAGACCCCCTAACTGTCCTGCCATCACTGCAGCTCCATCATAGCGTTGAGCAACTAATTTTTTCTCTCCATTAATTTCTTTAGTAACGTTATAAACTACGGTATATAATGCATCTGCTGTACGATTTTCGGACACATTCCTGAAACCTAATACTTCCGTCTGTTTTAACGTAGCCTGTTACTGTAGATAATTGGCTAAAATTAGTGATATCAGTTGTTTCGTCCAGAACAATAGCAATGAATCGCGCCTCGCCAATCTCCTGCTTACTTCTTCTTAGAATAATGGTTGCAACAGCGGAAATTAAATCATTTTGGATTCTATTCGAAGTTCCGCGAAAAAGGCTAGACTGCTCTAAATGATTTTTTAAGCAATCATCATATTTAGCCATTATAAACTAAGTAAATCTTGAAAATTTCCTCTATTTGAAGAAACCCTTGTTTCATCATGGCCTCTAAATCCCAATTCGTGCTGTCCGAGAAAACAAACAACATCGATAAGTCTTCTTAATGTTTGCCTATTTTTATCGACTAGTTCATTGTGTTGGCGGTGACTAATTTGCAACTGTTTATTGAGGACGTGTTCAATTCTGGTTTTGCCGAAGACTCTTTCTTTTATGACTACAAATGCGCTTTGGACATAATGTGTCTTTTTACAGCTTTATGGAAATTGTTTAAATCGGAAAAACCAGTTTTATTCCAGAGACCTTTTTCATTTTCAAAAAGTAAACATAGCCAACAAAATAATTTACTTATATTTTTACACCCTGTTAGCCATTTAAATTGTTCGTATTGTTTTTCCGGATAAAGATGTCTAATACAATTTTTCATTTTTGTGGTTAAATTTTTCATAGGCGGTTTTGCCCCTCCTTTGGAAATTATTTGAAGCTTATCAGCGAAGTTTAATGTTGAAAATCCCTTTATTATTAAGACACACACCTCACATTCACACACACTCTTCTTACTAAATTGTCCAGCATTTTCAACGTTATTACCGACAGCCGAAGTTAACGGTATTTGCATATCCACGTCCGTATTATTGTCTTCCATATCGCACCATGCACGACGCGACGTACGTATCTCACAACACATGAATAGCCGTTCAAACAAAGAACCTACACTAACGATAGCTTCCGCCCCCACTTCAAGCACGCGACTGAAATGCAAAAATTGCAAACAGCCGGTAGAAAGTTCAATAATCTCTGGCTTGATTCACAGGAAATCAAGCATACAGGACTTGGCTGCAGAGAAGCTAGCGGCCCGCATAGGTTGTATTCCATTTTCTATTGTCGCTCGGTCGGAGTCAAGGCCGCATTTATTATGGGCTTGATAATTAAGATAATATTTTAGCATTTTTAATATAAACTAAATTATGTAGGTATACATGTGCCCATGTTGGCCTCTTCAAAATAAATTCATACTATTTTTAAAAACTTTATTAGACAAAATTATTTTGTAACATAAATATAATTATATGGAACAGAGCGATATTAAGTAAATAAAATATTAAGTACATAATTCACAAATAAATGTCTTGCACCGGTAGCTTACATCGGCGCACTCATTCTGGCACCAAGATCGACGGTTCTGACAACGAATCCATTTTTCCCTGGCCCGTGAATGAGAGTATAACTCATTGCAGTATAGGCAACGTGCATCGTCTTCACTTTCAAAATATTGTTCTAAAGCAGATTTATCTTCATCCGAACTGTCATCAAGTTTTCTTTTTCCTGCCCTACGTTGTTCTTTTTTATCTTCGTTTCCTTTTGAATGGCCATTTTTTCTTTAAGTTCATGAATTTCTGTGTCGAATTCAAATGACCAGTCTTTCCATGTCTTCTTCCCTTTCTTTTATCACCACCAATGGCTACAGCTTGAGAAGGTGGTAAGATTTCTTTTACCGAGATATCCAGAATCTATTTGGTCATCTCTGATATTGCCATGAACCGCGGGAATCTGGACATCTGTTGCTAAAGCTGGTGCAAACTCCCATTCTTCATATGGTCTACAATCTCCTCTTCAATAGCTGCTGAGAAAGTTGCTCTTCGTCCTTCTAAATAACCCTTAGAACTGTCTTGCTTAGCCAGTCGCCTTCGTAAAAAGGTTTTAGGTACATTGAAGGTACTTGCAGCCAGCTTGAAGCCCATATCATGGTTTTGTATGCTCTGCATAGCCCGTTGCATGTCATGCTCGTTCTACTGTTGTATTTTCTTGGAGGCCATCTTAAAAAAAAAAACAATAATTTTTAAAAAATGTATAATAGTCGTATTGCCAATGATGGACCCCTGGTCTGTCATAGGACACAGGAAAGTTGCCCAACATTGGCAACATTGCATATGTTATTTGTACCTTTTTTCAATAAAATGTCACTTATCTTTCTCATAACCTCAATTTCGGGCCCGGCAACTGACTCACAACAGTTTCTTTAAACTTCAATAGCAAAAGCAGATTCTAATTCGGCGTAAAAAAAGTTACCTCACATTATGCCAAGCTACTTTGTTATATCAATATCAATCAGTTTAAAATATTTTTTTTTCACAAAAATCGCTTGTATGTTCATGAACGCTTGTAAACAACTGACTTTACCTTCAATATATAAACCCCACCAAGAGGGCGGTAGTCTTTTGGGCGCTGTAAATTCAAAATTGCAGTTATTGATCCATCATAGGCAGGGGTCCATCACGGGGACATTTCCCCTATTTCATTTTCCTGGCATAAATAAATCATTTAAAAAAATATTATATTAAATGCTTTTTTAAGTATAAGGGGGATTCAGAAGTTGTTTTTTCCTCATAGGAGGGAAGTATTGTAAGCATGAAAAAATAACCATCCATGATTTTTCCAGATTGTCAAGTTTCGATTGACCGATTAATGAGTAAGATAATTATTTTGGTAAAAAATCCAACATGGCTGAACAAAATGGTGCCTTAGTGTGATACGCAAATGAACCGTTTAAGTTTTAGTACGAATCCAAGATGGCGAAACAAAATGGCCGCCAAATAAAATGTTTAAAAAGCTATTTATTCGATTAGTTTTAAATTTTGCACAAGAATTAAGTGTGATATCGAGATAAACTGGTAAAATATTGTTATGAATTCAAGATTCAGGACCAAATGGCTTCCAAATAAAATGTTTAAAAAAGTAAATAAAAAATCTATTTCTTGAATGTTTTACCCAAAAATCACATTTATATATATATATATATATATATATATATATATATATATATATATATATATATATATATATGACTATTTGGAAACTAAATACTAATAAAAGGAAATGTTCACAACGAGGGATATTTCGGGTAATGGAAAATTTCCGATTTTTTTGCTTTGTGTTACGGTTTCTTACTATACTTACAGAACACCCTGTATATTGAAATATTCTAAACGCAGTACATTGCCAAAGTTAACTGAATAAAAATATTTTTATTCAGTAAACTTTGACGTTGCTGAATAAGGTGGGTAAGCCAAATAAGGCCAGAGGTCCTAATAAGGCCCACACCTAAAAGTGACAACACTGTTCAATCCAAGTGGTAGTTTTTTCGTCATTCGTTACACGAACGAATCCCGAGAACCAGTCAAGGTTGTAATCTTCGCTTTCTCATTTAGCATCCCGCCAGTTTAATGCGTGTTGTTGAGGTGTAATGTAGACGGTCATAGTATTAAAATTCTAGTTCACGTGTTCCTCGTAAATTTCTTTCTGGGTAAGTATTTGAACACTGATTTTATTTCTAATATATTGCTTATAGTTTAAGGTTTAAGTTGGTATAAAATTTTAATTAAAATCCTGTTTCTGTTTTAGTGAATTTGTATTTTATTATCTCATAAACATGATAAATTAGAGGGGTCCTATTAAAGCCCGAGCAAATGGCCCAATAAGGCCCAGGTATATAAGTGGGCCTTATTTGGATACTTTTTTTTCTGGACAAAAAATGCAATAAAATACCGTAAAATGGGGTCAAAATGTGCCACTTTTTTAGGTTTTTATATTTTTGCGAAATTATTATGAGCAAAACCTAAAATGTCTGATTGAGAATATAACTTCATATGGTTTGAGAATGCAATACAGCATAAAGAAATATTAAAATGATTTTAGTTTTTTCAAAAAACTGTAAAAGATACTGGCACATTTTCACCCCCAGCTTTGGGGTGACTATGTGCCAGATCGGTTTTTAATGCATGTTCCATAAAGAAAGGCAAATGGCACATTCTCGCCTGAGCATTTTGAATGAATAAACATACATCTAAATAAATGTACACAGTCAAGGATAAAAAACATTTATTTTAGAAAAAAAATGTTACAGAAACTAAAACCAAATTTGTGTTTAAGAATGACACAAATAAGAAATAAACTAAGAACAAACATTTATCAAAAATAAATCTTAATAAAGTATGGTAGGTATTGTAATAATCAACTAAGATAATTCAGGCACTTTGAAGATTTCTCTCTTAGATATTTGACATGGACTGTTAATTTTTTTTTTAATTTCATCATAAGAGTACCAAATCGAATCTGGTTTTAGAGGCCACTTCCAGTTTCCACCACATTTTTCCATTGCTGAAATTAAAGCAGTATTATCTGCCACTTCTTTTACTTGACCTGGATAGAGTTGATTTTCATACATAACGAGTACATAGTCACCAACACTAACTTCACCTTTTTGCACATTTGTGCCAGGCATTTCAGTGGGAACCATATCCGTATCAGATTCACTTAGGCGAGGTGAATAGGGACTTTGATCGCTTTCTGCATAAGAAATATGTCCATTACTTTCGTTTTCGCTGTCAGATTCGGGATCAAAACTTTGAGGAAAAATGGGTTGTTTATGAATTTTTTTTGACGAAGTTGAAGGTTGATCCATCAAGCTCACTGACGTTATTTCCTGGTTCAAGTCGGCAGCGGTAATACTTTTTCCTGGTGCGACGTTAATTTTTCTTCTTTTTTTGTTTGCTCTTGTAGACGTGATGGTCTGCCTCTTTGAGTTAAGGTTTTCGATAAAGCTTTCACTAAGCAGTTCTTTTACTGCAGGTAAGGCTTCAATAGTATACATGGGCAGTCTTTGCAATACTTGTTGCCGATTTGCAGGAAAAATACCGCATTTACGAAAGCCAGCCTTAAGATTATTAGCAGAATGTTCTTTTAAAGCATCCAAGAGTTGTTTTAGTAGTCCCGGAAATTCATCTTTGGGCACTGTCATACAGCGACTGTTGCGAATATTTTCCTTCCATTCATTCAAAACTTTTCGCCAAGCAATTTTAACCGGTCTGAAGAATGCTACATCTAACGGTTGTAACAAGTGAGTAGCATTTGGGGGCAAAGCAATAAAGGAAATATCATTTTCATGGCAAAGATCAATCACTTTAGCATTTATATGGGAACTTAAGTTGTCGCCGATTAGAACTTTTTTCCCTTGTTGTTTTTTTAAAATTGGGAGCATTAGACTTTCAAACCAGTTTTCAAAGCATTGAAAGTCAAACCAACCTGATTTTGTGCGGTTGTAATGACATTTCTCGGGGCCATTTTCTGTCCAAGTGTTCCACATTTTTTCACTTTTATAAACAACATACACAGGTGCCAATTCACCATCTGCACTACCACACATCATTATGGACGTATTTGATTTAGATGAATTCTTTATATTTTCTGGATATTTACAGCCCCGTTTAACGAGGACTTTAGATACGCCTGGGTCATCTACTAGACAGGTTTCATCGTAGTTTCAGATATTTGAGGGAGGAACACCTTCAATTTCTTTTTCCAAGTTATTAAAAAACTCATTCACAACTTCCTCATTTACAGAAGCTCGACTGTAAGTAATATTCCTGGCGGTCCGGTTAGAAATTTGCTGTGCATGCCTCTTTACAAAAGAATTGGCCCATTCAGTACCAGGCAAATTGTTTTTAAATTTCTCGACGGTCCTACCTTGCCTATCTAAAAAACTCTTGACGATGAATCGCAATTCTCGTTTATTTACAGGAAATCCATAACTGGATAGACTGACGACGTGTGCCACAATCACTGATTCTTCATCTTCACTGAAAACAGTCTGTCCTCCACTCTTCTTGGGAGCCTTGTTTTTTAACTTACTACTAATAACATTTCGATGAATACCATATTTGGCGGCAGCCCCACGAACAGAGATTCTTTTTTGCCTAATTTCATTTAATATTTGTTCCAGTGTCTCTGGACGATAATTTCTATAATGCCTTGTTCCTGGTTTTCTAACGTATTTGCGGGGCATCCTAAAACAAAAAATATCAAAAATGTATTTTTCTAACATCTATAAAATCTATACTTAAATATGGGGTGAAAATGTGTCACTAAACGGCACAATCTCACCCCACAAAATTTAAAAATATGGGGTGAGAATGTGCCACTCAACGGCACATTCTCACCCTGCAAATTTGCGCTCTAACCTCAAAATTTTTATAATTTGTAAAAATTAATATTAATTAAAACGAAATTAAGGCATATTCAAGATAAATAAGTAGGTAATCGAAATTTTTTACCTGAATGTCTGTATTTGTAACACAGGCTTCTGACCACTAGAAAGTATACCAACTTTTCGGAAACCGCGAAAACAGGTGTTATCAAACGAAGTCAGCGTCTGAACAAATAGCGGGCGATGCGCAGTTCCGGATAGCGCCACAAGGTGGCACAACTAGTTTAATTTTGAAGGTAAAGGCTGGTTTACATGACGGAAGCATGTCGGATCCGCAAAACTCAAATATCTGTTAAAAAACATTGTGGCACATTATCACCTCTGCAGGCACATTTTCACCCCAGTTTACGGTACTTAAAAAAAAAAACAATTAAATCAATTTTAACTTAAAATGTTTTCTCAGAAATTATTGAAAATTTGATGACATATTTTACGATCAAAAATATAAAAACCCGCGTGTATATGTATTTTTACACTTGTTATTATTTTTGAGTTACAGGTTCTTGCAAAAATGTTTCCTCTAAAGTTAATTTTTACTTATGAATTACTTTTATGGAGAATTGATATGAATTTATGTTTAAAATACCATTTTATATCGTACATAAAATGTTTCGAATGTAAAGTAGGCATTCATTTAAATTAATATAGGTATTTTTATTTACAGAGAATGGAAGCTTCAAAAAAAAAAGAGGGCGCTGGTCGGAGGAACAGCTTCAGAGAGCGATGGAGGCAGTGCACGAAGGGACTTCGGTAAGAACTGCAAGTCTTACATACGGGATTCCCAGGAGGACTCTTCGAAATCACATTTCTTCTGGGGTCGTGAATAAAAGATTAGGGCGCCCATCTGTCCTCACAGTTGATCAAGAAAATGACCTCTGTCAAAGAATATTTAGATTGTCAGATGTTGGCATGCCTTTGACGTCCAAACTTCTAAGAAGATCAGTATTTACATATTGTGACGAACTGAGAATTTCCCATCCATTTTCCGAAACAAAAGGAATGGCAGGCAGAAAATGGTTTCGTCTTTTTTTGAAGCGACATCCCGAGGTGGCAAGGCGAAAGGCACAACACATGAATGCTGCAAGGGCAGCGAAACTTAATAGATTTATTGTAAATGACCATTTCGAAAAACTTCGGCTTGTTCTTGAAGAAATGGGAATTATGGGTAAACCTCATCTTATTTACAACATGGATGAAAAAGGATGCAGGCTTACTTTGCATAAGCAACCGTATGTACTTACGAAAAAGGGTTCATCAAATGTCCATATAATTGCTGAAGAACATGCTGAAAACGTTACGATTGTAGCGTGCGGAAATGCAATAGGGCAGGTCATCCCACCAATGATATTAATGAAAGGTAAAAGGGAAAAACAAGAATGGTCAGAAAACTTACCTCCTGGTTCAACTCTTAAGATGACTGAAAAAGGTAGCATGACAACGACCACTTTTGTAAAATGGTTGGAGCACTTTTCGATCTTTAAACCAAAAGAAAAAGTGTTGTTAATTTTTGACGGAGCATCTTCTCACTTAGATTATTCAATCGTAGAGGCAGCGGAAAAACACGACGTTGTACGTTATTGTCTTCCCAGCAACACAACGCATCAGTTACAGCCGATGGATAAATCTGTATTTGGTCCTTTTGAGAGTTACTGGGATGATGAAGTTATGCTCTTTTGGACCAACAAACCAAATCATAGAATAACAAAACTCAACTTTGCAACTATATTTAGCAAAGTATGGCCACGAGCTGCAACACCAGCAAATGTATCATCTGGGTTCCGCGCAACTGGGATCTACCCGTTCGACCCCAATATATTACCTGATGACGTTTTTGCTCCATCTGAACTTACAAATAGGCGAAGAGTTGAAGTCGAAACTGAAAAAGATCAAAATTCTAGTAACACAAAAAGTTTGTTAAAAGATAAAATCGAAGAACCCAAAAATAAAGGACACAACGATCGTCGGCACATAAATAAGAAAACGAGTAATGGGACCAAACTTACACAAGGCGAAGACCAGGCGGGACCAAGTGGAATTCAAAAAAAGAGAACCAAAAGAAATTGTACGTCCAGCTCCGACTCTTCTTCAGATAGTGACAGTGACTATTCAGTAAGGGATTCAACTTCTGATGAGAGTTTTAGTAATCTACATGTGGCTAAAGAAAATTCGCCACTCTTGAAGGCAGAACCAGGACTTAACTTTAAAAACATTTTACCTACACCAGAGCTTGAAGTAAAGAAAATTACGCCCAGAAAGAAATCAATAAATTATAGAGCCCAGTGGGTGACGAAAGATCTTTTCAAAGAAAAAGTAGAAAATTATTTAAAAGACTGCACCAAACCGCAACAACCCAAGAAGAAGAAAGTTATTGAGGCATGGTATTGTCATGATATCAATATCAATCAATATTAAGTTTACTTATTATTATAAGTTTTTGCTAAATAGACAAAAATGCCTTTAAAGATAATAGTTTTACTTTTTTTTAACCTTGAGTACATGCGTCTTTAGTGGAAAAAAGTGTTTGTAACTTTTTTGAAATTTAATTTTAACTTAAAAAACTATCTATGTTAAAAAAAGCATACTCATAATCATATTAAGTTTTCATATTATTACTAGTTTATGGTAAATAAACAAAAATTTGTGTAAAGTTAAATTGTTTTACCTTACTTTACCTTGGGCCTTATTAAGTAACCTACCGTGGCCGTATTGAGAACCCTAGGTCATTATAAGGCCCGCATGTAGACTTTTAAAAAATATGTCGACAAAAAGTTAATAATGAATATAGAAACAAAAATGAGGCTACAATTTATATAAAGATGTGTTTGATAATAGCATAAAAGTTTTGACAAAGTTCTTGACAAAATTAGTCAGTCATATGGGCACCCAAATTTAGGTGGGCCTTGTTAGGCTCAGGTACCTTAGATATAGTGATATGAGCACCTAGATGCATTTATAATTCGCATAACGTGCCATGCGGTTACAGGCAATACCTTAATAAAACGCAATGACAATTAAGTTTTCAACTAAAAGAAGGTCGATAACTGCACAAAGCTGCACGCTTTTGTCGGATAGTAGACTGAATACATTGGCGTCTGTACAACACCTCCAAAATATTCCAGAAAGCTAAACATTTTTTTCTGGTTTTGTCTTATGCGCATTTTTATAAAATTGTGGAAATGTACCATGTTCATTGAATTACAGTGATACCACAGCCTACATAACTAGTTGTGACACTCACATATTTTCTCAGTTCGCGCTAGATATACGAAAATATCAATAACCCAGAAAATATCGATAACCCATCGATATTTATCGATAGTTTAACAAGAAATCATGATTCTTGGGATTAGGTCGTGTTAAAATGGAATAATTTTCTGACGTTTCGACTTCGATTGCTCGAGGCATCTACAGGGATTTTCACTTTACAAGCTCGGATCACTGAATGAGCTCTGGGTTTACGGTCGGCCTGTGTAGACTGAAGCACGTATCTCTATTAAAATAGTTATATAGTTCAATACATTCTCTAATTTTCCGTTTAAAGAATCCCCAAGCTTACGCAAGAACTTTGGTTTCTTATACATTTATGACATGTCGAGTGGAATTTTGGTGTTCAAATACAGCAGATTGCACATTTTGTTTCTTCCTAATACATCGTTCCCGTTGCGTAAGCCTAGGCGATATGGATTGTCCAGTTTCTCCAGTTTAGACCATATGTTGTGTATATTTTTTATTTTGTAGATCATATTTCACAAACATGGTCCAGGTTTCTTGTGTGTGTTGAAGATTGTGCGTACGATGGACCGGCGAAGTAATAACCTTGCAATCTTGTCTGTGGTTCCATGTATAAATGGAAGAACTATACTTTCCATTGGTAATTCCTTACTAGTTTCTTTTAATCGAGTAGGATTATTGTATTATCTAATTGACCGTCTAATATTCACAGTGCAATATTCAGTTTTTCTCAAAGGTTGAGTCAGTTTCTCTATTTGCGATTGTAAAGAATTTTGGTCACAAATCGTTGTTGGGGCTCTGTAAACCAAAGAATTAATAACTGTTTGTTTTTGTGCCGGATGAGAACTGGAATTTGAATGTAGGCATCTATTCGTACGCGTTGGTTTTTAATATACAGAATGTCCTAAGGAACCATCCTCTTTCCTTTGTACGAAAACATCTAAAAAGGGAATCGTGCCTTCTGATTCAATTTCCATTGTAAATTTTATATTAGAATGTGGTTTATTCAGATGATCAAAAAACACGGGTTTTCTGGACCATACGGCCTTATTACAAAAGTGTCATGGATCTATCTAAACCACGATTTTGACTTTAATAGAAAATACCATGAGACTTCCTCCTCAAAAGCTTCTATGAAGATATTGGCTACCACTGTGGATAGTGGACAAACAAACAAACAAACAAAAGTATGCTTTATTGCCGCAGAAAAATTTTACAATTTATGGACAAAGCAAAATATACCTAAAAATAAGACATATCAAAACATTAATCGAAAATAATTTCGACAGGTCAGTGCTTTTTTTTTTTTTAAAATGTAAATTATCAATTTACCAAATCGTAAAACACACGTTAGTAAATAACAACAAAAGTAAACAAACACACATGTACGAGGTGAATAATTTCGATGACATTGAAATCAAAATTGCAACTATGCGACCTTAAACTCTATGTTATTATAGTTATACAAATAATTGTGATGTTAAACAGAAGGTATTTTGAACTAGTGTAGAATGTAGTATACAAAAAGAATTAAATTGTTTTTAATCCAATACCTAACAAAAATAATTAAGTTTTAAGTGAATGTTCGACAGTTCTTTTCCCTATATAATGATTTACAAAATTCTATGCTACGAGTTAGGACATGACTCACAAAAGATTTAAGTAAACAAGCGAGTTTAGTGACAATTTAAAGACACTTACTGAAAAAAAAAATCATTAACCCTGTAAAATGGTCTCTCAATGAGGTATGCTTTGGTGTTTTTTCGAAATTGTGCAAGCATAGGGATAGATTTTAAATGTACTGGCAGATTGTTGTAAAGTTTTATGGCGTTGTAAATAATTGATTTTTTTATTAATTCTGTGGAAGGAATGGGAAGATAAATATCATGCCTGGAGATCCAATGTCTGCTCTTGATCTTTGTTCCTAAAAAGTTCTTTGAAAAACAAAAAATGTTGACGTGAGACATCCTTCAATCAAATCTAAAAGTGAGTTATCAATATTATTATGGTGAAATAAGTCTGATATTTTTGCAATTGAATCATTTATAAGCACATTTGTATATAGCGATTCCACATCGAAATTTACTACGATATCTTTTGTATCTAATTGGACTGCTTTTAGTCTCTCTATAAAATGCGTAGTTATAATATTTGAAAGATGTTTTCCAATTTTCTAAGTAGGAGATCCTATTGCATTGACGATAGGTCGAAGTAGTATATTATCCTTGTGTATGTTAGGTAGCCCGTAGAACCGCGGGATTCTTGAGCTGCTTGATCTTAACATCTTCTTCTCCTCTGCTGATAGGTTGGATGCGTTTATAAGTTGGTTATCCATCTCTCGATTTTGTCGGTGGGGTGTGTTTGAATTACTCTGTAGGTGTTGTCGTCTAAAAGTAGTTGTATTTTCAGTTTTGTCCATGGCTACAATGGCATTTCTCTTGTCTGCTGGAAGGACGAAAATGTCTGTATTGGTGTTTAATCTTTTTATCGTGATGTTTTCGGCATCTGATAGATTCGACCTAGACGCCCCAGAATTGTTGTTACCTTTGCTGTTTCATACCTTATTACGTCATCTTCTGGAAGTCTTCTAATAGTCGCTTCAACGGATGATACTATGTCTTCTACGGGCATGTCTCTTGGTGTAATGGCAAAGTTTTGGTCTTTGTAGACGGATTGCTCTGGTTGAGTAAGGGCTTTGGAAGAAAAATTTATTACGATGTCCAGTGGCGGTTTTACTAGTCTTTGATTGTCCAGAATTCGTTCGAACTTTTTTTGCTGCTTAATGGTAACTGCTTGATGTATCCCTTCTAATTTTAAATGAATATTTAAAAACTTACGAGCGTTTATATCCAAATCACGACAAGTAGCTTTTTGTATCTGTTACTAATGCCATACTGGCTCATTTGTAGATGTTCCTTGCAATCTTTGATATTGTGTGTTTTATCTGTAGAGATTTTGGTACCACGTCTTCATCTTTGCATCTATGGAGAAAGGCTAGTTGGCAAAGTAGCTTCTTCTTGTTGTTTTTAAGATCGCCAATAGAGGTTAGCTAATATAGACCGATAGCTTTTACGGCTGTGGTGAATTAAGAAAATCATGGTTCTGGCTATTAGACCGTGTCAAAATGGAACAATTTTCCGATGTTTCGCCTTCGATTGCATAAGGCATCTTCAGGAATCTTTGAAGAAGCTGACGTAATAAGGTATGAAACAGCGATGATTATCAAATATTCTAAACCGCGTAAGTCGAATTTATCAGCTGCGGAAAAACGGCAATAAACATATTAAACAACAGTACAGACATTTTGGATCTTCAGCAGATAAGGAAAACGCCACTGTCGTCATGGAAAAATAGATTACGTAGAGAAAATACAATTACGTATGGACGACAACACCTACAGAGTTATTCAAGTAGACCCGACTATCAAAATTGAGAGACGGATGCTTATAAACTCATCGAACCTACAGCAGAAGAATATGTTAAGGCCAAGCAGCTCAAGGGTCTCGCGGTTCTACAGACTACCTAAAATATACAAGATTAATGTACCACTTCGACTTATAGTCAGTACAACAGGATTATGTACTTAAAAAATCGGTAAATATATTTTAAATATTCCCAATAATTTTACAGGAAAAACACATTCATATTTTAGAAAGAAGCAAAAAGCAATTCAGTTAGATCCAAAAGATATCTTAGTCAGTTATCCGTGTAGAATTGCTTTATACATGTGACTATAAATGATTAGACTTATTTCACCATAATAATATTGCCAACTCACTTTTATATTTGATTGAAGCATGTCTCACGTCAATATATTTTGTTTTTCAAGGAACTTTTTATATGTAAACAAGCCTGAGGACTGGGAGCAGCCATGGAATGTCCGCTGTCACCAGTTGTAGTCATTGCCTTCTTGGAAGCTTTTGAGGAAGAAGCTTTAGAGTTTTCTCTATTAGAGCCAAAATTGTGGTTCAGATATGTAGACGACACTTTTGTAATATGACCGCATGTTCTAAAAAACCTCTACGTGTTTCTTAATCATCTGAATCAACAACATCCACATATAAAATTTACAATAAAAATTGAATCAGAAGGCGTGATTCCCTTTCTAGATGCTTTTGTATAAAGGAAAGGACTCTCTGTATAAAGAAAACCAACCCATATAAACAGATTCATAAATGAAAATTTACATCATCATCCGGCATAAAAGCAATCAGTTATTAATTCTTGGGTTTACAAAGCCCTCGCGATTTGTGACCAAAATTCTTTACAATCGGACACAGAGAAACTGACTCAAGCTTTAAGAGGGAATGGATGTTATACTGAGTATATTAGGAGGGTATGCAATTTCTTGTTCCTGTGGTGATGTCTGTATATGGAGAAACTGGACGATATATATCGACTAAGATTAGCTTAAAGAACATGATTGATGTTTTAGAAAGAAACAAATTATAAAATCTGCTGTAAAACAATCCACTGGTCATGTCATAAATATAATAAAAAACCAGAGTTCTTGTCTTCGGTCTCAGGATTCTATAAACGGAAATTTATTGAAATTTATAAGCATCTTAACAATTTCAAAAGAGATGCGGGCTTTAGTCTACATCTTATGTGGAAACCGAACGTTACACCGGGTCACGGTTCGGTAAACATATAAAGAGCCGGCCTAGGTCTCTCTGAGCTCGTTCAGTGTTCCAATCTTGTGAAGTAAAGATCCCTGAAAATACAATCGAAACGTCGGAAAGTGTTTCCATTTTGACACGGTCTAATCCCAAGAACCACAGCCGTGAAAGCTTGCTTGACTTGTCAAATTATAATTTTAATGATGGTTTTATCGATGAACTAGTGCTGACCTAAGGGGACGGATCTATATAACAGTGCAGATTTTGTTAGGAAAATCCTTGTTTTGATATAGATACACTGTTTTAAATCATCTCGATTGTTATCGATAGTGCCATCAATAGTTGGGTGCCTCTATCTTGCACCACATGAGGTAATCTCCAATTTTGTAAAAACAATTGATAGTTTTCGATTGTAACAAAAACTATGGCTGGTAAATACTATCGATCATGCCATCGACGGTTTTTCACCTCTATTTCTCGGGGTAAAGATACAGCGATCCCTCAAAGTAGCTAAATGAAGCAAACCAGTAGTTGGTTGTGTCCATAACTAAATCGGAAAATTAGCTTAGGGTTTTACCAGACGATAAATCTCGCATATAATCAAAAAATCTTGTCTCATCACATAATAAAATACTAATAAAAAAGTAGAAACTAAACATCTGGCTACGTTTATTTTGGCCCATAGACGACTTTGTACAATTTTATCGAAATTAATTTTTTTAACGCCGACAGTGAGTTATGTTAAATAAATATCGCTCCATATTTTTAAACAATATATTCAGTGCCATACGTTATAAATGTTGCCTTTAATACAAAATATCTGAGCAATATGTAATCTGCTACATTAATAAATCAGCGGTGTCTTGGATTATCTGCACCAACAGATTAGTTGTACGCAACAAGGTATCCATATTATATACATTTTATATAATAATGGCACTGACATGACAAACAAATGGAAAACAATGCCCAAGACTGCCATTATACTGCGGCCCACTAAGTTTTAACTATATAATTTTTTTTTTACTTTTAACCCTAAAGCTACTTTTCAGGGTGCCTGAATTATCTGCACCAACGTATATATTAGCTGTATATAACATGGTTCTCATGCCATACATTTAATATAGACACTAGAACATTAAAATTAGGTTTTTCGGTGAATTTAATCTTAATACTAAATGAGATATAATGTCTAGAGGAAAACATTCATCCCCTTGACACTACAGAATGGAATAAAATTTATTATAAGTTGCAAGGAAATAGGCTATGCTTTTCTTTTAAATTATGAAAATTATTTTTATAAACAAAATTTTAATATCTCTTAAATATTTCCTTTTCATTTCAGATCATAATGACTAACGGCATCATTTCTTTGTAAAATTAAATGTGAAGATTGTTAGCATGGTGCAAATGGGCTACGGTCAGAATTACCAGTGACATTTCCATGCTAGAGAGTGACCTCGCCTCGTTCCTTTCGTGTTTTTCCAGATAAGAACGGAGAAGTTAACGCAAAACGACAGGCAGAGCCAAGGAAAATGGACTCCTAATCTCACGAAGTTGAATCTATACTAACCCATAATGCCATAATTCCGCCCATAAGATTCAAGTTACATTATGTGCGATTTTCCTTAAATATGCAAAGTCGGATGGAAGGTGTAGTGACTAAGCTTATTATGTGAAATGCGATTTGACAAAATCGCTGGATTAGTCTCATCACATAATAAAATACTAATAAAAACCGTTAATCATATAACTTGGGGGAAAAAAAAACATCTGGCTACGTTTGTTTTGAAGTTCCCATAGATGACTTTGGTACAGAAAAATTTTAAAAAAATTAAGGTTTTTTTAACGCCGTAAAGAGTAGAAAAATTGTGATTTTTTTGTGAGTAATTATTATACATGTTTTTATTTAAATGTCAATAACTGTTAAATAAATATCGTTTCCATATTTTTAAAAAATCCGATTTTTTCCGTGCCATACGTTATAATTATTGTTGAAAATTTTAAATAGCACGCTAAATCTCTTTTAACACAGTTTAATAGAGGAGGAAATTCTAATCAGTGCAAATTTACACTTTTTTCAAACCGGAAATATAAATAAAACAAATATTAGGGCGCTGGGTACGCAACATCTCCCTAATCTGTATGGACATTACATCACAATAATTCAGTAATAATACCACAGATAATATTCAACAGATTATGTTGTAACCACCACAGTAGACGTTAATAAGCAAGGTACTTTTCCTATATTATATACATTTTATATAATAGTGGCATTGACAATTTATGACAATAAACTAAAAACATGGAAAACAATGCTACATCCAAAAAAAAAGACTGAAAACCATTCAAAAAATAAACAATTGTTTCTTGTCAGGCCTTTTACTAAGTTTTAACTATATATCATTTCGCGTTTTTTACTTTTGCTGTTGTTCATGTTAAAGCTACTTTTCATTGTTCGTGTGCCAAAATGAATTATACTGACACCAACGTATATATTAGCTGTATATAACATGGTTCTCATGCCATACATTTAATATAGACACTAGAACATTAAAATTAGGTTTTTCGCGAACCACTGTTCAAAATATTTAATGCAAATATAATACAAAAGTAAATGAGATATAATGTCTTCATCTTGTTTTAGGTTACATCCAAACATTCATCATGAATTGACTGCTGCAGATTTTGATCACAGACTAAACCATTGTCACTGGCTTTTGGGTGTAATGAGGGAAGATCGGCAATTTCTGAGGCGAATAAAATTTATTATAAGTTGCAAGGAAATAGGCTATGCTTTTCATTTTTTTTTAAATTGAATGAAAATTATTTTTATAAACAAAATTTTAATATCTCTTAAATATTATACCAGCACGATTTGTCATTTCAGATCATAACGGCGATCATTTCTTTGTAAAATTAAATGTGAAGATTGTTATGGGGTCATGGTTTTTGCAAATGGGAAAATATGGTCGAATAAGAGACTGTATAAATACTATTTCAGTTGGTGACATTTCCACGCGAGATAGATGCATAAGTGCATCGAAAACGATGGCCGACAATTTGAACATTTACATAATTGAATTATATTTTTATTATCGTTTCTTTCACACGTTCCATTTAAATGGTTTTTCCCATTATAATGATAAGAACTGCGCCACCTGGTGGAGAAGTTAATTTTTAGCGATTTGCGTTGAATAACTGTGGTATTATTACTGAATTATTGTGATGTAGAGTCCATACAGAAAATGCGACTAATATTTGTTTTATTTATATTTCCGGTTTGAAAAAAGTTAGGAAGCTGAAATTTGCACTGACAGTTGAATCTATTAAATAGATATACGTGCTATTTAAAATTTTCAAAATAATGCGTAATAATTGTTGTGATGTCAATCCGCCCCATAAGAAATCAATCGGATTTTTTTTTACATCAGATTATTAGTTAAGATGGGCTCTTTTAAACGAGACCTAGTTTGTTCAATTCCGTTGACTTATAAATATGACATTTAAATCATGGATGGAAGAGCAAAATATCCTTAATAAAAAAAATCACAAGTGACTAAGCTTATAATTATGTGAAATTTTTTGAAACACATTTAACAGTTTAGCGGCCATATGCGGAACTTCAAAATATTTTGGATTTCTTAGTTTTACTCGAATTCTAAAATGATGTATTGTACAAGGTGATCCAAAGAAGAGTAAAAAATGTTTATATCTCTATTGTTATAGGATATAGAAAAAAAATTAAAGCAACTGGGATTTTTATGAAATATTCAGATTTAATTTCGCAAAAAAAACCATTGAATATCAAATAAAAAAGTTATATGATAAAACTATCAAATTTTCTCATTTTCAATTTAGTGGTCTACAATGTGTCCGAAATTCGTTATGACAGTATTGGGATATCGGAAACCGTAAGAAAATTTAAATAGGGAATGTTTTAGACAATTATGTTTGTAAATGAATGCCGTTTTCGCTCACGATTCTATCTTTTTTAATTTTTGAAAAAACTAAAAAACTGCATTTTCGAAAACCCCTCATAACTTCTTTATTTTTAGAAATACTTGTAATCCGTAAAAATATTATTAAGGCAACTTTTTACGTAGAATACGCCTGTTTAGTAAAATTTATTTGCAACGTTTCGTTTTTTTAGAACCATCATCAACTTCGCATTTTCTTATGGCCAGTATATTCGATTTTAACAGTTTCTGAAAGAGTATTTTTGTAGCTTTTCAGCGATGTATCACGCTCTATAACTAAGTTATTATTAATATGTAAAAAGTGCGAATTGAAAATTAATAAACATTTTTTTGAATTATCGTAATAAGAAATTAAAAACTAATAGAGTTAAATAACAATAATTTTTAATTCAACGCTAAATTTTATAGAAAATCAGTAAGAACTACTCAATAGCATTCATATTAGGTGCACATGTTCAATGTTCAAATTACCATCCGTAAATAACACTATCTTATCACATTGGGTCAAGTAGGCTTTGAGTTTGAAATAATTGAATTTTTATATCTGTCATCTATACTTGAAGTTTCATTCAGCTTCCGTTAATATTTTAATAAGCTTTATAATGTCGTTAAACTTTTCTAATGAAGAAATGTTCGATATAGTGTGTCATATTAAAAACGAAAGAAAATCCGACTTCATCTACAAGAAGAAGCGAAACCTATTTAACGGAAATATTTGGTGAAAAAGTAATATCCAATAGTGGTCCTGTACATCGACCTGCTAATAGGGCTATGAATGTATATTTTGACACGTACCATTCAGCGGGTAATCAGATCATTTGAGAAGAAAAACGACAGCATAATATTACGTAATTAATGTCATTGAGTAGGTATATAGAACCTATTTTCAAACACTGTTTTCAACAAGTTCCGTTTCGCCTTTTCTTGTAGGTGAAATCGAATTTTTATTTGAAATATTCTTGTATTTGCTATCTAACCCAATTAATTATTTATTTCTTATTTTAGATAATTCAAAACTTATTAATTTTCAATTACGTACTTTTTCCATGTTAATAATAAATTAATTGTCAAGTGTGACACATCGCTGAAAAGCTAAAAAATACCCTTTAATGTTGAATTAAAAAATATTGCTACTTAACCCTATTAGTTTTTAATTTCTTATTTGGATAATTCAAAAAAATATGTATTAATTTTCAATGCGCACTTTTTACGTCTTAATAACTTAGTTATAAAGGGTGATACATCGCTGAAAAGTTAATCAAATACTCTTTTAGAAACTGTTAAAATCGAATATACTGGCCATAAAAAACTGCGAACTTAACGATGATTCTAAAAAAATGAAACGTTGCAAATAAAATCTGACTAAACAGGCGTATTTTACGTAAAAAGTTGCCTGAATAATGTTTTTATGGATTAGAAATATTTTGAAAAAAATAGAAATGCAGTGTTTTGGTTTTTTCAAAATATCTCAAAAACCAAAAAAGATAGAATCGTGAGTAAAACGGCATTCATTTAGAAGCATAATTGTCTAAAACATTCCCCATTTAAATCTTCTTGTATCTCTTACGGTTCCTGATATCCCAATATTGTCATAACGAATTTCGGATACATTGTATATTTTACAGAAATGTGTGGTTTACGGGAAAACTAGATTTTTTCCTGTAAGTGGAAAGTATTGCAATCAAAAAAAAATTTTGGTCAAAAATTAAGGATTATATGGGGATGACCTGGTAACATTTTCGTAAAAATCTAAAATGGCGGCCTAATAAAATGTTTAAAAAATATATACTAGAAAAATATACAGTTTACACTAAATTTTCCAAAAAAAATTTACCTATGACATGGGGTTTATCTGGTAGAATCCTGGAACAAATTCAAGATGGTGGAACAAAATGGCGACCTAATAAAATGTTATAAAAGTTGTTACTGAAAAACCGCTTATTCAATTTACTCCAGATTTGTGATAAGGGGATCCAAAACCTGTGATAAGGGGATCCAAAACCTGTGATAAGGGGTTAAAATAGTAAAATTTTGGTGAGAAGCTTTCATGGCGAAACAAAATAGCGGCCTAAATAAATGTTTAAAATATCAGAATAAAAAAAAAGAAAATTGACATACATTGGTATTTATATAATGTGTTAATTTATTACTAAATAACTATATACAGTGTGTCCGTGGAAGGACTAATTAGATGGACTAAGAGGTCTAATTGTTTAAGAATTAAGATATGAAAAAAAAGTTACTCTTGATTTTTTGCTAGAAAATTAAATAAGGTTCGCGTTACCAAAAATTAAATTTTTTATACAGAGGACATAAAAAATATTGTTATTTTGAGTAAGAGTAAAAATCTCTCATGTTGCAAGATTCAAAAAAAATCAGTCTTGACATAAGTTTTTGCTTCAAAAATGCAGGATGTAGGAGTTCTATAAGAAGGGATTTTTAAAAAATTAGATTTCAAGGAGATAAAACCGCCCCTAAGTATTACAATATTTTTTATTTATAAAACGATTGGTTTAAAAAAAAGCATACATGGTGTTCCAAAAAATCGGAAATAATTTATAAACAAAAATCTCCCAAGCCTCTGTTGACAAAAATTGAAAGAAAATGCATTAAAAAACGTGCTTTATACAGCTGTATTTAAATAAAGCAATTTAAGTACCTCTTTATGTACCTTTTGTTATTGCCATAAGTGAATGAAGTCGCGGGACTCGCTAGTAGCGATTAAAATTAATTTTTCGCACTAAAATGAGGTAAGTTGGTCTTGATGAAAATATTTTTCAAACAAAATTTTATAATTTACAAGAAGATTTTTCTTATATAACATAAGAAATAGTTGATGATACTTTTTTTTGTCAGTCAATCGGTAATTCCCACAACCACATCTAAGTCAGTTTTTTATTTTTTCCCGTAAATAATTTATTAGATTCTTTATGACTCCAGTCTTCCGTAGATAAAAACTAACGATACAATCCTGCATAAAAAATTAAACACAACGTATATTTTAAAGTGATACACATCTGCCAAAAAGTTTGATGATGGTAGGAAACATTTGCCGAAATGTAGCAAAATAAAAAGTAACACATGATATTTGGTCTATTAGAATTAAACCTTCAACCGTTTAAGATTAAAAACAGAGACCGGGAACTAGACAATTACTAGATTTTTTTTAGTTAGGATAGTGATGCAGGGAGAAGAAAGCAACAAATTAATAATAATACGCCATATTTAAAAATTTTACCATGAGCGTAAAAATAAGAAAAATTCAAATAACTCTCTGTTTCGCACCCCTTGTAATATCTTCTTCCGACTACCGGATTTTTAGCCGGGAGAAGCACAAACCAAAAGTATCTCTAAGTGGATAAGTGGTTAAAATGCGCTGCTCGCATGGATGAACCCACTTCCTGTCCATGGAAAAGTCTCGAAGCGGACCAAACGAGTTTTCAATGAAATGAACGGGAAACTCGACGTAACTCCGCTGGACCAGCGCCTCGAGGGTTTGCAGTAATTTTTAATGTCATATTTTACGTCTATATGGAGTTTATGATGTCACAAAGTTCAGTTAAAACGGGAAGAGGGAAGCGTAAAATGATTTTATTTTGTCGCAAAGAGTGGTGTATGCTATGCCAGGGTTCTGAGCCGCAAAAATATAGTTGTCTGGAATTTTATAGCGCTTACTTAGGAGGAGTAGAGATTTCACTTAAGGCTATATATATATATTTATATATATATATATATATATATATATATATATATATATATATATATATATATATATATATATATATATTCAGGGTGCCCCAAACTCGTTGGTACGTTAGCCGTAAATCCAGATGTAGCCGTGGAATTTTATTCAAATTCGGAACGGAGATAAGAGGTCAACTGAATTCTCAAAGCAAAATATTTTGACATTTCTGTTATTTCCGGTTTGAGGGGAAGTGACGTCACCTTTGTTATCTTAAATGGGACACCCTGTATTTATTAAATAATTTTGTTTCATTGTTTAATTCTGAACATTTTTTTATAACATACTTGTACCTTTATCTTTAACCGTTTTTGAGATAATTGAGATTAAATAAAAAATTGGAAGAAAAGATGGCACTAATTAAATGACAATTTTTTAGAAACTACTAAACATAAAGAGACAAAAATTTGGTGGGTTGAAATATTAATATGACCCAACAAGATAAATGTCATATTATACATTTATTTTATACAGGGTGGCTCAAAAATCGTATAATGTTAACACATTTTCTTTTTGCAATAACTATGATTTTTTAAATGGAACACCCCGTATATTTTCTAAGTAATGTTTTCTCTGTAGAATGCTTATTTCAAAAAGTTATAATGTTCCTATACCCATCTTCAACGGTTTTTTAGATATTCAGGTTTTTATACTGGAACGTACTAAATATCCTAAAATTTGTGAAATTTAGTAGCTGGCTATGATATGACAGGTTTTAGCAAAACAAACTATCGTTGACTATCAGAAGAGCAACTTAGTCAACTACAAAATTTTAGAAAACGTTTCGAGTTTTGCTTTCGTTATGATCAGTTTATGAAAGTAGACATTATTTTATTACCATGTTATCATAAGGTGAGGGTATTGAAAATTCAGAAGATTTGCGTTAATTAAAAAGGACCTTTAATTAGTCACGTTCTGATATTCTAAATCTGTTTATTATTCATAAAAAATACAATCGAATAGAAGCAAGAACATATGTACAACATTTAACTAACAATATCCCTATCTACCATCACTAAACGAAAGAAAATTCAGAAAAGTTGAAGTTAATTTAAAATGCTGACGGTTTTAAACAAACAAATTTAGGTTAGTTTAAAAAGAGAATGAAAAGGTTAGAGTTAGATACAATATTAACATAAAAACGGGTTTGGCGGCAATAAGTATTACGGACAAAAGCCTTAAAACTAATACGTCCATTAAAACAATAACAAAAATAAATATTATTCCAAACACTTTCTTAAACATCAATATGAATAATGATGAAAATAATGTTACTTATCGAAAATGTCCTCCATTTGCCGCTAAACATTTCAAAATAGATGTTTCATCATGCTGAGTGGTAGCTCTTCTAACTTCTTCACCGTCTAGGTTTCGAAAAGCTACGCGTACCCTATTTATTAAATCATCCTTGGAAGTAACTGGCGTTTGATAAATCCTTTCCTTGATGGTGCCCCACAGATAAAAATCTAATGGTGTAAGATCAGGTGACCGAGGTGGCCATAACCAAGGACCCATTCGTCTAAACCACCTGTCATCGAATAAGTTATACAACAAAGTTGAAATTTGTTGAGTGCAATGTGCCGGTGCACCATCTAATTGATACCAGCAGGATGACCTTACGTCAGGGGTTAAAGTATTTAAAAATGACCCTAAAGTATTGTTAAGAATATCTGAATACTTTTCTGAATTAAGATTTTCATCGTAGATGCAATACTGAAACTTATTGTCTATTAGTATACAAAAAACATTGAAGCCAAATTTGTCTTGAAATCCTCTTTCCTTTATAAAATGTGGGTTTTCTTTTGCCCAAAAATGAGAGTTCCTTCTGTTAAAAATTCCTTCTCGTGTAAATTTTGACTCGTCAGACCAAATAACTTTTTATACAAAACTGGGATCTTCCTGCATTTTTATTAAAAACATCTCGCAAAACTCAACGCACTGAATAGCATCTCCCTCTCTTAAAAATTGCGCTGTTTCAAACTTATAATTGTACATTTCGTTTTTGTTTAAAATTCTTTCAATAGACGAACAGGAAATTCCCAAATCACTTTCTGCACTGTAAATCGAAGCGTGAGGGTAAGCTTCATAATATCCTAAAACGTTAATGGTATTGTCTTCATCTCCAGTAATCGGACTAACCTGAATCCGTTCGGTTTTAATATCGCCTTGGTTTTTAAAATTAGCCTCAAATTTTCTAAATTTTCTTTCGTTTATTGGTGGTAGTTGGGGATATCGTTCGTTAAATGTTCTACATGTTCTTGCCACTATTCGATTACATTCTCCATGAATAATAAACAGATTAAGAATATCAGAATGTGAATAATTATTTGCCATTTTTGAAATTAGGAGAAGAAAAGGTCAAAGCTTGTTACTGTTCTGACAGTCAACTGTACTTTTCTTTTTCCAGAACCTGTCATATCATGCATAGCCAACTACTAAATTTTACAAATTTTAGGATATTTAGTACGTTCTAGTATAAAAACCTGATTATCTAAAAAACCGTTGAAGATGGGTATAGTAACATTATAACTTTTTGAAATAAGCATTCTACAGAGAAAACATTACTTAGAAAATATACAGGGTGTTCCATTTGAAAAATCATAGTTATTGCAAAAAGAAAATGTGTTAACATGATACGATTTTTGAGCCACCCTGTATAAAATAAATATATATTATGACATTTATCTTGTTGGGTCATATTAATATTTCAACCCACCAAATTTTTGTCTCTTTATGTTTAGTAGTTTCTAGAAAATTGCCATTTAATTAGTGCCATCTCAATTATCTCAAAAACGGTTAAAGATAAAGGTACAAGTATGTTATCAAAAAATGTTCAGAATTAAACAACGAAACAAAATTAATTAATAAATATACGGTGTCCCATTTAAGATAACAAAGGTGACGTCATTTCCGCTCAAACGGGAAGTTACAGAAATGTCAAAATATTTTGCTTCGAGAGTTCAGTTGACCTCTTATCTCGGTTCCAAATTTGAATTAAATTCAAAGGCTACATCTGGTTTAAAGCTAACGTACCAACGAGTTTGGGGCACCCTGTATATATATATATATATATATATATATATATATATATATATATATATATATATATATATATATATATATAGAAGAGAAACAGAAATTTCAATTTCTGTGCGGTTTTTGGTCGTAAAAAGTTATACAAACAAAAGAACTAACGGTAAGGATTATACCTTCACCATTTTTTGTCGACCAAATCATGACGCTATATATATATATATATATATATATATATATATATATATATATATATATATATATATATATATATTTGGTTTAACAACGTCCCTTCATCGACTTCTCTAGAAGAATCGAATCAATTCGAACTAACCCGATTCCTCTGTCTAAGGCTATATATATATATATATATATATATATATATATATATATATATATATATATATATATGCAGATATTTCTTAACACCAAATAACACACCGCTCTAACAACAGGAAGATTTACAAACTTAATAACTGGGAAAAATCTGCGAACCAAGGGAGTAGGTAAAGACTGATATGGGTTTCATGCAGGATATAAAATCTATGTGTGCTGAGAATGTAACAATGAATTTGCGAAACGTCGACAATTTAAAAATAGCCTTTTGTTTTTTTTACTGGATCCTTACCCTAAATAATACACCACTCTAATACAACAAGAGGATTGTTAACGAAAACCAATTAGAAACTTAATATCTAGGAAATATATGCGGACCAACGGAGTAGGTAAAGACTGATAATATGGGTTTCATGCAGGATATAGGATCTGTGTCCTGAGGATGCAAAAATAAAGTTGCGAAACATCGAAAATTTAAAAAAAGACTTGTTTTTTTTATTGCAACTTAACCCCAGATAATACACCACTCCAAACAAAACATTGTTCCGCCATATTGGATTATTACTAAAATTACCAGACAGACAGCCAGACGGACCAACGGAATTGATAAAACATGTTTTTTGGCATCGAGAGACCCTAAAACATGAAGGTATGTAAAACCTGAGAAAGTGATTTCTTCACTTCACTTCATCTTGAATCAGTAAAACAGTTTTACTAGTTGAGGCCTATAGCACAATTATTTAGGGCATACAATCTATAGTCAATATCAGTTGATTCCAACATAATACTAATAATAATAATTAATTTAAAGTTAAATATTTTTATTCAGTTGCGAAAAAGCCAAAAAAGATTTTTGCTTGTCAATCTAAACGCAACAAATAATCTGAACACATTTAAAAATAATACTTGATGTCTATACAAAATTTGAAATAAATTGGAGTAGTTTTTTTCATAATAATAATTTTAACATTTCACTAGGCCGCCATTTGGTTTTGCCATACTGAATTTTTACCAAAATATTACCAGATCATCCCCATATGACTGTTAATTTTTGGTCAAAATTTGTCAAAGTTAATCGGGTTAGTTTTTAAGCTATACCGCGAACTGACAGACAAACAGACAGACTACCATCTTAAATTAGTACCACAATTTTATTAGTTGACTCCTATACCACAGTTAGGTATGGCACACAATTTGAAATCAATCCATTAAGTAGTTTTTCAAGATGAATTTTTAAATATTCTATTTAGCTGCCATTTTGTTCCGCCGTCCTGGATTCGTACGAAATTTTTAACAGTTTATTTCAACATGATACTTTGATGTTTGTTCAAAATTTGAGATAAATTGGATAAGTAGTTTTTTAATAATATTATTTTTTAACATTTCACTAGGCCGCCATTTTGTTTCGCTATTTCGGATATTTACCAAAATAATATTAAATCGTCCCCATATGATATGAGTCAATTGGGTAAGTAGCCTTTAAGCTATGCCGCGAACTGACAAACAGACAGACCGACGAAATTGATACATTGAAGATGTGTAAAACCTGAGACGGTGAATTTTACAGGATTACAAACATTTTATTTGGCCGTCATTTTGTTCGGTCATCTTGAATTAGTACAATTGTACTAGTTGATCCCTATACCACAATTAGTTATGGCACACAATTTGAAATCAATCCGCTTAATGGATTTCAGACTGAATTTTTAAATATTTTATTAGACTGCCATTTTGTTCCGCCATCTTGGGTTCGTGCCTAAATGTTACCAGTTGATTCCGACATAATACCTGATATTTTTGCAAAATTTAAAAAAATTGGACGAGTAGCCTTGTAATAATGGTTTTTTTAACATTTCACTAGGCCGCCATTTTGTTTGGCCATATTGGATTTTTACCAAAATGTTACCAGGTCATCCCCATATGATCGTTGATTTTTGACCATAATTTGAAGCCACTCGGGTGAGTAGTTTTTTAGCTACGCCGCGGACAGACAGACAGACAGATCGACAGAATTGAGAAAACATGTCTTTCGCCATCTAGGGACCCTGGAACGTGAAGATCTGAACATATTTGAAAGAGTGATTTTTTCACGATTATAATACTTCCTTTTACGAGGGAAGCAAAAACACATTGTAAAAATATGTGGTTACAAAGGGATTTTCTAAATAGGAAGAATTTATTACAATTGTTGGGAATAACCATGTAATTTTTATGATTTCTTGATGTAAAACGTTGTTTGCTCCCATATTAATTAATTAATTCATTTCTTTTAATATTTTAAATATTAAATAAAATACAACTGAGCATATCTAAGTCCGTTTTACATGCTGCAATTCTTCTTTGAAATATGCAATAGTCTTAAACAAAGGCATGGGCAGTTTGACAAAAATTGCAGCATGTAAAATGGTCTTAAGGATTTTAAATTATGAAACCAGGGCTGTACTTGTAAAAATTACAGATGATGACATTTTATAGTGGGGTCGAAACGTCGTCAATGATATTTGTGTAGTACATCATTAGAAAGATAATAAAAAATAATTCCAAAAATGTGTATTAAAAATCCATGCCCGCATTTAAAAAAATTAAATTGATGGTGATGGCTCGAACACGAAATGTCGGCGGTAAAATTTGAAGGCACCAAGTTGTTGAGCGAAAAAAATTATAAAACTTTCAGGTTTAAACTGTGTCGGAAATTAATAGTTTCTGAAATATTCTACGAAATATATTTAGGCGTATTTCAAAATCACCCTGTGTATCAGAAAAAGTAGTTGTGGCCATATTTTGTATCTCAGATCTCGTACTATCATCAGTAGTTTCGAATGTACATTTTAAATCCTATAAAAACTCTTAATGTAACTCCTGATTTATAATGTTGAGCAGATTTGATTGAATGCTTATTTCTAAACCCAAACTGGTTTCGAAATATTGCTTAAGCTGTTTTAGAGATTTATCTTCCACTGGTAAAAAGTCTATTTGGACAAAAATAACTAGGAAAGTAATAATCAATGCTTAGAATATGAAAATGCCAATGATAAATTAATGCATTTGACACATTCAAAGCAATAAATAATTTAATCGCCAGTTAAATTTTTTAATCAGCATCCTAACTAAAGGCCTTAGTTTATTAACCTGCTGCAGATTCAACTAACCAGTATTTATGATAAGCGCCGAATCGCACAGATAGAGCTCCGCAGGATGATACTCTGCGACGCCTCTTCCTATCCTGAACGCAATGATAGGATGCGTTGCCGCATCACAAAAGGCGCGCATTCTTCTTCGTTTAGAGGGCGGAGTTTTGTCTGCAGGAATATACAGACCGTTTTGTAAATTAGAAAGGGCCACGCCTTACTTTTGTGAAGTGGTTCAGGAAATTTAATTATTTAAGTCAGTAATTTTTCTGTATAGTTAAAAATTTTATTTACGCTTTAATTTTTCCTTAGTTAATCAAAAATTTAAAATCAAAAACTCCGTTTTGTAAGTCATGCATTTTAATTGGCTTCTATGTTTTTCTGTTCTGCAATTTTTTTTTGGAAGCCAGTTAGACATCATCAATTTTTTTTTTGGCAAAATCCTGTTTTGTTTTGCCCAAACACTAAATTTTACAGTTATATTAGATAAAATAAAAATATTTAGCAAAGGACAGATAAAGATAAAATATAGGCATTTTTTAAAATTTAAAAACTAATATGGGCTCAGCCCTATATATAAAACTTCATGAACTTGCTTTATAATAATAACTTAAATAAAAAAAAACTATTGAACTGAAGAGCACAAAATACACTCAGTTCCATTAAAAGTGACGCATCTGATTAAAGTCCTATATTTCTAAAACCAGTCGATCGATTTTATTAAACTTTTTTCTCGTATATAAGTAATTTTATTATCTTAAAAAAAAAGAAATTAAAGTTTTCGCCAAGCTTCATGGAAGTTATAGAAAAAATTCAAACTATGTTTTTATCTAATTTTTGTAAATCACCCTGTGTATTAAACGAAATTTTTTATGAAACATGTTTACCCTCTATTTGAAAGTCACTTGGAAGGAACATTTTGTTTTTTTAAACATTAATTTTTATTGAATACTTTCCAAGAAATTTTTTACTTTGACCCTAAATTAAAAGCAGCATATAATTAAAGAAAAATTACATTAACAATAGATAACGGAAAGACTTAGAATCTCGTATTGCCGCTTCTAGCAATCCGAAGAGTTTCCAATCTGTGGGGCACACTGGATACTAAATTTCTTATTTTTTGCTGTGGTATGTTATTCCACTCCTCTGACAAAGCCTAAGCCATTTCTGCAAGGGTCTCGGGGGCTCTTTGACGAGAGAAATAGTTTAATAAAATCGGTCAACTGGTTTAAGAAATATAGGACTTTAAAGTTAGAAGAAAAATCAAGTGCGTCCCTTTTAATGGAACTGTACGAAAGCGTAGAAGAGCCACAATTTTTTTATTTTTATTTTTGTAACAAATTCCGACTTCTAACTCGGAATTCCGACTTCTATCTTGGAATTCCGACTTCTATCTCGGAATTTCGACTTCTATCTCCGAATTCCGACTTCTAACTCGGAATTCCGACTTCTATCTCAGAATTCCGACTTCTATCTCGGAATTCCGACTTCTATCTCGGAATTCCGACTTGTAACTCGGAATTCCGACCTGTAACTCGGAATTCCGACTTCTACCTCGGAATTTCGACTTCTATCTCGGAATTCCGACTTCTAACTCGGAATTCCGACTTCTAACTCGGAATTCCGACTCCTATCTCGGAATTCCGACTCTATCTCGGAATTCCGACTTGTAACTCGGAATTCCGACATCTATCTCGGAATTCCGACTTCTGTCTCGGAATTCCGACTTCTATCTCGGAATTCCGACTTGTAACTCGGAATTCCGACTTCTATCTCGAAATTCCGACTTCTATCTCGGAATTCCGACTTCTATCTCGGAATTCCGACTTCTATCTCGGAATTCCGACTTCTATCTCGGAATTCCGACTTGTAACTCGGAATTCCGACTTCTAACTCGGAATTCCGACTTCTATCTCGAAACTCCGACTTCAATCTCGAAATTCCGACTTCTATCTCAAAATTCCGACTTCTATCTAAGAATTCCTAATTCTATCTCGGAATTCCGACTTGTAACTTGGAATTCCGACTTCTATCTCGGAATTCCGACTTCTAACTCGGAATTTCGACTTCTAGTAGTGTTTTCACATAAATGTTCAAATTTTTGCTTTGGATGCGTTGTCCAGTGACTGCACATTTAATAATTATCCTTGTGCTAACCACATTCATGACTTGTGTGAAATATTAATTGCTGAAAATGTCTGGAAATAGTATCTAGTATGATAAAATCTAACCCCTGAAGGTGTAGAAGATAAAGAAATTTTAATAAATGAGGAAGAAATAAATAAATTATTAAATTTATCCCTTGTAGAGACACCATGGACGGAATGCAAGCCAAACTATTTATAGGATGCTTTTACCAACATATCTATAAATAATATCAAGTATAAATAAAAAGTACAGCGAATCTCTAAAGAATAGATAACTTATATAGATTTTAATAAATAAGAAAAAAAGTGTATTTTACCCCAAGTAGACTCCCTCGGATGGTAGTGCAAGCCAAAATATTTATAGGGGGCTATTACCCCGATGTCTGGAAATAATATATATTATGAATTAATGTAGCAGCAGGTTTCGGAAAGGGTAGAAAATTCAAATTAATTTTAATAAAGTAGGAAAAATTCAATTAATTTAATTACCCATGTGTCTAGAAATAACAACTATAAGTGACAGGATTAGAAAACTGAAACAAATTTTATTGAATGAGAAAAGTCATATTTTCATATTATGTCCCAGGTCCCGGACAAAACTAGGTAGTCAAAATAATAATTGAAAGTTGTTGCCAATAGGTCTAATAATAATATATAGTATGCAGTGAGGTCCTTAAGGGCAGAAGACCCCGGCCTGCCGAGTCATTCCAATATATTAATGATGTGTCTATTACAAACCTTTATGACAAGTAGAAGATCCAAAACGGGTAATGAAACTTAATAAATTATAAAAAATGTAAATGACTGGGAATGTTAGTCAAAGAGTCTATAATTAGAAATGAAGTCTACTGTATTAGATATTTTGTCAGCAAACCACGTATATCAAGGTACACATTTTGATATTTTGGACAAATTAAAAGAAATACCTATTCCTTTTGTTGGGTGTGATCAACACGAAAAAAATTTACAACTACGATCATTGAGTTGTACCTTGTCAGTGAATGCGCTTTATTTGTAAAGAGGTTTACTGAATAGATAAAGCTAAAAGAAAGGTGCTTGAAGAAACAATCAAAATTATTTAATTTTATAATTAAGTTATCACTGTGTTCCTGTAGTCTGTTTTGATAGATTGATGTCTTTCCACAAAGTTAGAAATAAGACCTACAACGGAAACTTGATTTATGAGGATGTTATTTGCTAACACGTTTTTTCTGCTGAAATCATATTTGTTTTCAAACTACATAAAATGTCAATGTCTTCATTTGTGGAAGAATTCTAATAAAGTTTAGTTTAAAAAACTGAAAAACACGCTTTAATAGTAAACTGAACTAAAAAACCCTTTGGACGAGAATAAAGTGATTAACAAGAAAATTAATGTCATTGTGAAAACAGCGTGGGTCTGATATCAGCTATTATAAATATTTTATGGGTATAATTTCTGAAAGTAAAGTCACTATGAATATATGGCATAAAGGCACCCTACGTTTTTTTACAAAAGTTTTTTTGCTTTTTAGTTCAATTTACTATTAAAGCGTGTTTTTTAGTTTTTTAAACTATAATTCTTTTTTCTTTTTAGTTCCGTTTACTATTAGAGCGTGTTTTTTAGTTTTGTCAAACTATAATTTATTCTTCTTCTCTACCTCCCCGTGCCGAATATTGGTAATTTGCGCGCCTGCTGCCTTTCTTTTATATGGTAGCCATTTCCCAGGGTCCCTCTTCGAGATGAAATTTTTTTATTCTGACGATCCTGTTTAGGATAATGGGACAAACTTATCAAATCATTGCATGGTCATCGATTGTAATCTGGCGTTTTAAAGTAGGTGAAAATCAAATGAAACTAATAAAAGCGTTTTAAAACAAGTAAATGTACTCGAGTAATATTTTAATTAACAGGGATCAGAGAAATTTGGTTTTTCTGACTTTATTTTAGTTATTTTGTTTTATATCATACATAGAATGTAACTGATTAGTTAAGTTCCTGTCCTTACTTGAAAAAGTCAACCTAAAATTTCTTATACTTTGATGAAATTTAATCTGAATGAATAATAACCGAATTGAAAAATAAAGATTAATGAATAATCGTTTAACGAAATATAAGTTACTTTAATAGAGGATGCATAAACCTTTCATAGGTGCTAGTTATTTACTCAAAAAAAGATTTTTTTTAAGCAAATATATTTCTTTTCTCCTAAAAGAAAAACAATAATAACTATATTTAAATTTTATGTATAATAGTAAACAGTTGGTAAATTGGGAAAAGAAAAGTACAATACTTGGGAGTAAATGACGATAAGCCTTGATGAAGAGCGAGGAGACATATGCCCCTGCACTATAGTGCATATATTAAAATCTAAAAAAAAATATTTAGGTTCTTGCATCAGTTTCAGGATATTACAAAAGGCTAAATAATCGATCTTTTCAGTAGCAGTTTTTTTATACCATTGGGATAGTCTAATGAAAAATTTGCATCCTGTGAAGGAGGTTTAAAATTATTAGCATAGACGACCGTTATTGAGTTGAAGCAATCATTCCGCGAAATATTTGCATTAAATTTTTTCAGATCATAAATAAATTACAGCTTTTCTGAACTTCAAAATATTGTATTACCACAGAAATTACATATACTTCTAAAATTTCAAGTCGATTGGGCAAGTCTAAGTAGTTCAAAATCAATTTACAAGATTGATCCCAGATGGACAGATAGACTCTTTACTTAACAGAGGTCTCAATGCTAGTGCTATAGTCAGATACATCTGATTGTAGTGAAAAAAAAATCGTGCGGATATGCTCTATTGACAATATATATTTAAAAGTGGTCCACGATAACAACAAATATTAATTTTTTAAACATATTTTTAATAGCATTATCTTGACTGACCGGCTTAACTAACCAGCGCTAAAGACGCATCTGTCACAGCCGTGAGTGTAAGCATTGTTTGCCGATTTACTTTATAATAATATAAAAATATATTAACACGGAGCTAGAGTCACACTACCCAAGGTCATCAACTCTCCGAATGACCTTAACACGAAGTGGAAGATCTCTTGTTAACTTGACCAATTCGAATTGAAAGATTTTCTCACCAACAAGGCACAAACTTCAAGCCTCCATGGCATAGTGATTTTAAGTGACAACTCGTAATCTCCACTCAATCTCGCAAGTGACAACATCATCCTAAAGTCCCATTCAGATCCCGACAAACAAGAACACTGGGCTCAAATGGCACTGTACGGCCGACATCACAATGATTTAATCAACCACAAATAGATAATAGTATCCAACAGGTGGCTGAAGGATGAAAAACTATTCCTAGAGACAACAGGATTTGTGATGGGAATTCAGGACAAAGTTATTAACAAACGAAATCATACGAAATTCATCATCAAGGACCGGTCTGTTGAATACGATAAGTGTCGAAAATGTAGCGGCAGATCAGAGACTACACAGCATATGCCATCTGGCTGCACTTACCTAGCAAACACGGATTACCTCCAGCGACATAACCAGGTGTGTAACATCATACATCAGAAGCTTGCCAATAAATAGGGGCTCCTGAACACCTTTGTACCGTATTATAAATACCAACCAAGTTCAGTGCTTGAGAATAATGCCTTCAAACCGTACTGACCGAACAATTATCACCGAGATACAGGTGACGAATAAAACTATGTTACACATTTTTTGTTTCTGATAAACCAATGTTTTAAACTGTAGTTTTTTATTCATAACTTTTGTGGACAGCACGTTGACATATTAAAACTTAAGTAGTGTAGTCAGTACTTTTTGTATATTTATCATATTTTCGTTATGTTGTCCTTGGTAGCCACGCTCAAAGTCTAGTATATCTTGGTGGAAGCGCTCGCCTTGCTCCTCAGAGTACGTCCCCATATTCTCTTTGAATTTATCAAGGTGACTATCAAGTATATAAAGGACTTTACGAGATTTTCAACCAGCTGTACATAGTTTTCGTCTTTGTGATTACCCAAGAAACCTCTTACCACGTGTGCGGCTTCGGTTGAATTAAGCATTTTGCGAAAATTCCTGACACTTCATGATTTTTCTTATTTGCGGGTCGACAAAAACTCCAGCTTTAACCTTTGCCTCAGACAGCTTTGGGAAAATCCTTGTAAGTACTTTAATGCTGATGATTCTGTGTCTAAGGCTTTGACAAATTGCTTCATAAGACCCAATTTGATGTGCAGTGGTGGCATTAACACTTTTCTGGGGTCAGCCAATGGTTCTCACTAGACATTATGTTTCCCCACAGAGAACTTCGTCCGTTGGGTCCAAACTTTTTTGTAGTAATGATATTTAGTATCCCTACTGTCCCAGAGACATAGGTAACATGGAAACTTGGTAAAGCCTCCTTGGAGACCCATTAAAAATCCCACCATTTTAAAGTCTCCAATAACATCCCAAGAATATTCTTTATACTTTAAGACTTCTAGCAAAATCTTGACGCTGGTATAATCCTCTTTAAGGTGAACGGAATGTACCAGTGGAAGAGATGGATACTTGTTGCCATTATGCAGTAATACAGCTTTGAAACTTCTCGACGAGCTATCGATAAAGAGGCGCCACTAGTGGATTGCAGGGAATTCCAATTTCCTCGAACAGACCGGTCACATTATGACAAAAACAAAGCTTTTCTTGACATGTAAAAAAGCTGGCGAAAGATCGGTGGCGCTTTCTTTGACTTACGACCTGCACACTTTCATGTAATAAGTTCTATTGTTTTAGCCTTGATGTTAAAAGCTTGCCATTAGATTTGGTGAGACCAAGGTCTCTTATTAGAACGTTCAGGTATTCTTGATTGGGATAGTATGGCTTTCTTTCCTGGGAATCAGCTTCTAACTTGTACTCTGGATCTTCAACTTCGTCGTCTTCGGATTGGCTACTTTCTTCTGAAGAGAATAGCATTCTCGGTGGAGGTTTGGGTACAAGGAGCTCAGGAGAATTTGGTGCTGTAGACGATGGAATATCTGGATATATAATAGCGGGTGCGTGTTTACCAGTTCGGCGTTTGGAAGGATCTACCATGCAAAAATAACAGTTGAGTAAGTGATCAGTGGGTTCCCGCCAAATCCTTGGAACAGCAAATTTTTAAGCTTTCTTTTCTCTTCTAAACCACCCTGCAAAAAAATCAAAGTTATAAATCTAATTTTATTGAAACAGATTTTTACAATGACATATTACCTTCCAGAGTTTTTTTGCAATTCTCCCAAGTGTAATGAGGTGCCCACGGTTTGTCCTGAGCCTGTCGTAAGTCTGAGTCGGTAAGCCTCACACGTTTTAACTGATGCAATCACAGAGTACTTTCTTCCTCTCGTCTTAATAAATTCACCACAAACATAACAAAACGAGTCTACAGGACGCTTGCAAACTCTTGACGACATCTTTTTATTGTGCACGCACGTGTGTTGACTTTAGTAACAGAAAATATACCAGAGCTAAGTTGCAGTGAAGTGCGTTCCGAAGTTGCAAGTACGTTCATATTTTCAGCTTGGAATGAAGTAAAGGGAAAAGACGTAAGTTCACCGATTTTGAAAGAGGCCAAATTTTGTAAAGTCGATGTCTTGATCTCAGAAGCAAAGTTTCTGTAGAAAACTAAAGTTATTTTATATTTGTGAGTCAAAAGAAATCGGGAAAACACATGTTGAACCCAAGAACAACATTTTTGATAAAATATGTTACATAGTGTAATCGGCCTGTTGTGGTACTGTTTGTTGAGAAATTGATTGTCAATTTCGATAATAATAATAGTTAATATATATTTAATTAATTTCGAAAATAATAATAATTAGCGGCACCTAACAGGACTCTTCAACAAATAAGCATAATTATAAGGAAATATATGAAGAAAAGTTAATCAGAATAATAATGCTTACAAGAATTTTGGAGAAACAAGAGGCTGTCACATACACAGTGAAAAAGAAAAAAAAACTGATTTTGGAGGTTAAATAAATACTTTTTGAATTCCAATTTAAATTTTTCTTTGTTAAGCAACGTTAATTCATCAGGTAATACATTTTATGGTGTTATAGGTAAAAGTTCTCCGAAACATAGCAGTCAGATGATGAGGTATTGTAATTTTATTAGGAGCACAATTATTTTTAACAGACCTGGGCAATAAAGGTGTATATAATATTTTTACTAAGAAGTTAGCCAAGTGATGCGGCTTACGATTTTCGATCTTTAACGAGTTAAGACCATTAAAGGTGCGCGAGATATGGTCGTACTTTCTCAAACCAAAGATAAGACGGTAACAGAAGTTCTGAATTTTTTGAACGCCATTTATATCTAACCTGTCCAGATAGGAGCCATAAATAAAATCACAGTAATTGAAGTTTGACAAGACAAGTGTTTCGCAAACCGCTACTATATAACACATTTAATGATAAATATGATCTTTGAATTGTTTTACCTTAATTCTGTAATCAATATAATTTCCTAAGTTATTGACAAATGGAATTAATTATTGTCACTTAAAAAATTGCTCTTTGGATCAAAAAGTATCATCTGCGCCTTTAAGGGATTTAGTTTTGGATTGTGATCCAAAGAGAGCTGGCTCAAAAGAATAAAGAGGAGTGGACCAAGAATTGACCCCTGTGGCACAACCGAAAAAATTTGCATTTATTCTGAAAAAGAATTATTCGATGATACTTTCTGAAATCTATTAGAAAAATGTCAATTTATAAGATCCACTGATTGATCAAGAATTAACATTGGCACTATAAGTTCGTGATTAATAGTATCGAACGCCTTTGAAAAATCAAGGAAAACCAATGCAGTAGAAAGTCACCTATCAATAGCCGAGCCGACATCATCTGTAGTACAAACTAAAGCAACAGATGTACCAAAATACTTTCTAAAGCCACATTGATTATCAGGTATAATATTACTCTCTTTACATTATTTAATCAACTGATTATGTAAAACTTTTTCAAAGATCTTAGGCAAGATACTAATAATTCTGAAATCACCAAAATTTGTTGGATTTTTGTTTTTCCAGTGATCTGGAAAATAATTTGCTTTCGATACAACAGTTAATCATGTGTAACATATTAATTTGTAAATGGGCTATAGTATTTAAGCATTTTAGCATTAATGCGATCTATACCTGCAGCATTAGTATTTAATGGATTTTAAAATTTCACTACTTTGCTATTTTTTCATAAACAGATTTGCGTTTTTAAAGTTTTATAAAAATTTATTTCGTACAATTCGAGTTTCACATATCTTACGATATCTGTGTTATCTGTTCGAGTACGTCAAAAAAATCAAGTATGCATTAAAATTTGACAATTGTCACGCCGTTGTGAAGAATACACAAGATACATCAATTTTAAAGAGTGTGAATATGCTTAACATAGTGCTACTGATTCGAATTGGTGAAGTGGAAAGGTGTAGACCTTTAAAGATACATTTTTCCGAAAATCAAAAGCAAGATTGTATATTTAAGTTGATTATACATTGTCTTTCAACATAGTCTTAACAAGCTGCAAATTTGGCTGGTCTCAAGCCACACCTAAATAATTTACAGCTACGCCCTCAAAATAACGTTCATATTCCCCGAAAATTAACTGAAACAACCGTATTGTTGCTCTCTGTACCATCTGTTTGAGCTGCGTCGCTCAGTAAACAATGCTGGCAGGAATAGAGCAAACAAATCAAGTATGCATCAATCTTTGGCAACCGCCGCCACGCCGTTTAGAATACACAGCCCAGGGCCCAAAACTCGTTCTCCCGCTCCTGTCGAAAAAGATCCTTTTCGAAGGTCTACTGAGGGGCACCACGAACAATGACAGCAGAACAACGAATGCTAGTTTAATTTTTAGAATAGGTTATTATTTTATAATTTAGCAGTTTATTTAGCAAGCCTAGACGTCTTTGCATTCTTGATATACAGGGTTGGGTTCGTAAATAAGGTTTCGCTTTGTATGCCGCCTAAAACTTTAAGTTAGTATATTTACTATATAAAATAGTATAATCAACACTACTTTGAAATGTCCCGTCCTTTTAAATGGAATGGCCGTTATCTGATGAATGAATGCGATGATTTAGCTATATTTATTATGTATATATATATATATATATATATATATATATATATATATATATATATATATATATATATATATATATATATATATATATATATATATATATATATATATACATCTATACAGTGTGGGCCATTTTGATGATGCACGTATTGAGATCAAGAAAACTATAAGAGATACAAAAATGATTAAATGAGTAAAGTTTTACAGAATTTTATTGGTAATTTAAAAACGTCAGCGGTGTGCTTTTAACTGTTTTGGTTTTCCAGATATTTTGAAAAAACTAAAAAGTGGCATTTTCTGTAAAGCCGTGTGACTTCTTTATTTGTATTTTGTTTCAATATCTATGAACACTTTTTTATAACCATTTTTTGTGTAGAAAGCGGTTATTGCATTCGATTTTAATTACGACTTTTCGGTTATCCTTCATCACCACCAATTTTATTTTTTCTTACAGACGCGATATTGGATTTATGTCTCTTTAAAATAAGCAAGAAAAATTCTATTCATTGATGTACAACAAGTTTACATTTCCTAAAGAAAAACCATCAAAATATTCAACAATCGATTTTATTCTAGTAGTCTTTGGATCGCCATTGTAACAATATTTTTTGTAATGTTTAATAAATATTTAATGTAGTAATCAGAAGAAATACGGAAAAATAATAATAAGCTTTAATTAGAAACATACACATGTACACAAAAAAATACAATATTTGGTATATTAAACAAAATGCTGTTCCATTTTTAGCAACGCAAGTATGACATTTTTAAAACATTATTCCTCGCTCATCTAGGTGTGTTTCTGTTAATATTAGCAAACACTTCCTGAGCTCTCTCTCCGAGTACGGCCAATGTCTCCGGAGGTTGAATTTCAAAAACTTCATTTTTAACATGCCCCCACAAAAAGGAATCGAAGGGTGTAATATCTAGCGACCAAGCAGGCCATTGGAAATTAATTTCAAAAGTTCTTCTTAATAAATCTCTGACAGCCCTGGAATTGTGGGCTGGGCAGCCATCCTGCTGAAACCAAACATTATGCAATTCGTATTGTGCTGCATCTCTAATTGCTGGTAGAATTTAGTTTTCTAGCATATCTAAATATCTTTCAACAGTTAAAGTATGCTGGTAAAAAAATGGACCTATAAATCGATTACCTGAAAATACAAGATTTTGTATAAAGCAGTTAAACCAGCTAATATGAAAAACTATTTTACCGTAAATGCCACACCAACCGTTCATGCCAAATCAAGTTTGCAACCTACGTTGTGCCAACAATCTAGGATTCTCTGTTGCCCAATGGTGACGTTGAGATTGTTAAAGATTCCACAGCTACTAAAATATATTTCGTCAGTCCATGTAATGGCACTGCTAAAATTTACATTTTCCTGGCATTTGTTTACGTACCAGTTACAAAAGGTAAGTCTCCTTAGAAAATCTCCTTCAATGAGCCCTTGAACAATGGTCGGCTTGTATGGATGGTGCTTATTTTTCTTTAAAATCCCTCTATGTTGTTCTAGGAATGTCTAGCTCTGCACTGCTTATTCTTGTCGATGAAGTTGAGTTTTCGGTAAAGTAATTTATAACTTGATTATCTTAAATTAACCAGAAGTTTTAAAAAATGCTTTTGGTTTGGATGTTGCCTCTCTGGGTAAGTATCAACGTAATTATTAAAGGCTATAACCGTATTTCTATTGTTTTTAATATAACACTCCAGCATATCAAATTTCTCTTCGTTGGCATAAGGCAAAGCCATTTTTAAGAATTTAAAATAAACGATAACAGAAAATAACTCACAAACTTTGAAACGTCTAAAAATCAAACAGTCCAAAACAAAAAAATAATATTGTTACAATGGCGATCCAAAGCCTGCTGGAATAAAATCGATTTTTGGACATTTTCATGGTTTTTCTTTAGGAAATGTAAACTTGTTATACGTTAATGAATAGGATTTTTTCTGCTTATTTTCAAGAGATACAAATCCAATATGGCGTCCGTAAGAAAAAATAAAGTTGGTGATGGTGAAGGATAGCCGAAACGTCATAATTAAAATTTAATGCAATAACCATTTTCTACACAAAAAATGGCTATGAATGTTCATAGATTTTGAAACAAAATACAAATAAAGAAGTTACAGGACTTTACAGAAAATGCAATTTTTTAGTTTTTTCAAAATATCTCGAAAACCAAAAAACTTAAAAGCACGCCGCTGGCGTTTTTAAATTACCGATAAAATTCTGTAAAGCTTTGCCCATGTAATCATTTTTGTATCTCTTATAGTTTCCGAGATCCCAATACATGCATCACCAAAATTGTCCACACTGTATATTGGGAACTTTTTTGAGTTAGCTAAACTTTAGATTGGCAATTATGTAAAAATAAGAAATTAACAAAATGATATCTTGAAAAAAATTAGATATTATTTTTTAATATTTATATACGGATTTAAAAGCCTAAATACATCGACAGAGCAAGTGATAATTAGTTTTTAAAGTACACCACACGGATATAAAACATCGACGAAAGGGGGAGGGGGTATGTCAAAAGCAGGCCGTTTCCATGGATATACAGAGTTGTAGCCAACAGCGAATGATCATTGCACCGTTTCCATAGTTACTCACGTTCTTTTCACAAACTCAGATTCGTGTGCCAAACTTTACTTGCAAACATATTAATTTGTATTTTGATCAATATTTTTGGAGATCTGCCAATCTAAAGTTTAGCTAGCTCAAAAAAGTTCCCACAGGACTACAATTACATTAAAAAAAATTCTAAGAGTTTTATCTTCTAATAATTGGGCCTGTATGTAATTATGCCCTTTCTGTTGTATTAGGAGTGGTAACTTTTGCAGCTGGACAAATGATAATATTTCTGCGGTTTTGTTTCCACTTTGATCGTAAGTTCCCAATCCTAGGAGAGGTAATTACACATTTCACCCTCTCCGTCTGTATGCCAATGCGGTACAGAATACGTTGGCAGCTGCGTAGAATGTTAAATTTCTCCTCTACTTGCGCAGATGTGAATTTGTCTAAGATATAACTCGAAAACATCATCGTCTTAAAGTCGAAACTTTATGACAAATATGTTAATGTTTGTTTCTAGTTTAAAATGATCTAAACTCTAAAATCATTTTGTTTGAGGAACCGTTCTCAAACATTTAAAAATACCTAACGTATTAATTGTGCGCCATTGTACATTATGTTCCTATCTAAAATTAATTTAAATAAAAAATTTACCCCGGCTAAAGTGCCACGCTCTTTTCAAAAAATATCAAATCTTATTTCTACAGTCCCTTTTCATAAAGTTTAAAATGATCAAATCTATTTTTGTCCGCTAAATCAATCCTCTAAGCAAAACTGTTCAATGTTACTGCCACGAAAAATTACTACATATAAAAACTTTTTCGTCGCCTCTAAAAGCAATTAGCTACCAATTGTAATCCTGCAAAAGAAATGAACGCTGCTGAACACATGTCAAAAGAGACCGGGTACTCTCTCTATTTGGACGCGAGAAAGTAAGGTTCGAAAATGCAAAATGTGATTTTGGCGAAACGTCAGCAAAACTGTTCTATTCAGAACGACAGTAGTGAACGGATGTACACCCGGAATGAAAACACATTGTTTTTTTCCATCCTTGAAGGACTAAAAATCAACATTTTTCATGGCCTCCTCGATCATAAGGAAATCTGTCGATGCACGCATCAACAATGATAATATTGTAGGCATGATTCCATCAATTTGCCAAAAATCAATTTATTTTTTGTTTTAATAAAAAAATTCAAATTAAAATTGCATAGGTACATGGTCCTTGATTAATAATAACCAGTATCGAGTGTCCGGGAGATATTTCAGTGACCTCTTATGAAGCAGCTGAACACATGACAAATTCACAAATTTCAAATTGTCTCCGAATAAAATAGAAATAGCTGGCGAATCTTTACGAAGTATTATTTAAAATATCACTGTTGGCTTTACTAAGGAGATTCTGAATCAGCAATGTATTTTTCGAAATTGATTTTTTTATGGCAAAAGATTGATTTTTATTTTTTTTTCTCATATTTTTTTCAAAACTCAAAACAAATAACATTTTTCGATATTTTTTTTTTAATTTCCCACCAAACATGAACGGCGCTATACAACATTTTTTGGGGTTTCCTTTGATGCAGAAACGATTACACGTATCGAAATTCTTCTAAATTTATTAATAAAAAATTTCCCCTATGATGCGTACTTTCTGCCGATCACTATATGTATATATATATATATATATATATATATATATATATATATATATATATATATATATATATATATATATATATATATATATATATATATATATATATATATATATATATATATATATATATATATATATATATGTATATATGTATATATATATACATATATATATGTTCAATATCTAACAATACTAGAATAATACGACTTTGTTTTATGTGGCAGTGATTTTTTTTCCCCTTAAATACTTTGGTTGGTTTTTATTTTATATACAAGGACGGTATAATAAATTGGTGTATTTTGGAACCTACTGGGGTTGTTTATTACATGGCGCACATTTTATTTTAAAAGGGTGTGGTATATTTTATTTAAATTTTTTGTATCTGTTTTTGCATTTACCCATTATAATCTTTTTAGATGTAAACCATTACGTAAAACTATCTTTTTTTTTAAGTTGGTTTCAGTAATAAGTATTTTAGTGTCACTATAGTAAAAAGTATGGTTGGTTTCAGTTGTGTGGTTTGTGAGAGCTGTTTTGTTTTTTATCGTACTTGTGACAATCCGATTTTTTAGGTACTGACTAGTTTGCCAAATACATATTTTATTGCAGTCATTGCACGGTATCTTATATTCAATGTTGCTCTTTTTGTCTTTTGGTATTGTTGTTTTTAATTTACTGAAATTTTTATTAAGTAAGTTAAAACCTTTGTGACTTACTTTTATGTTTGCCCCCGTAAATACACTTTTTATTTTTTCAGACAAACTAGGAACGTATGACAAGGTTACGTATTTTGGTGTATTCTGGTTTGGATTACTATTATTATACCTTATAGATTCGATTTAAAAAAAAAATCATAAACTGTACAACAACCTTAAACAAATACAACATAACAAATTCCAACAATATACAAGAAAGGTCCAAGAAAATAACCCCACTTACTATATGTATATACATGTATTATATGTATATATATATATATATATATATATATATATATATATATATATATATATATATAGGTGGCGCTATGTGTTCTCTTATTTGAGGTCCTCTGGATACAAGCCTGCCTGATTAGGGTAAAGGCTCAGAAATCAATTGCAGGAGGATATCCTGAGAATAATTTTAAAACGGGAAGAAACAAGCATCTCTAAAAGAAAAAAGGGGGTATGAAAGGATTACCTCAAAGGTGAAGAACAGCTATTAGTGGAGTTAATGTTAGCCATGGGTGGGAAAAGATTTTCAGTTCATTCAACAAATTTGCATTTAACTGTCCAGAAAATTATCAATGAAATAGGTTAAGCAACCATGTTTAAAGAGAGGAAGCCTGGGAAAGGCTTGGCTTGTTATATTTCTGCGAACACGTCCAGAAATTAGAAAACATCAGATTGAATCTGTGTCCCAGTTAAAAGTTGCAGTATTCAAAATTGATATAGAGAAGTAATTCGATGAGATAGAGGCGTACTTAAAACCGAAGGAATTTATGAAATCGTGCAAAATCCAAGTAGAATACAATAAACAACTTTATCTAGGTAAGTTTCAAAACTAGAAGCTTATCCACAATGTAATTTTGAAAAACACACACTTTTTAAATTGTACTATTATTTTATTACTTTTGATTTCAATTTGATAGTTTTAAATAACTAAGTTGTTGTAGCGAAATATGCAAAAAAAAGAAAGTAAACCCGGAAGGAGCAGAAATTCCCTCTATCGTGAATGCTGGCGATGACTGAAAATGACAAACGAAAAGAGGCCGACTCACTGTGGTCAATTTTGTCAAATTAACAGGAAGATATTTAAAAAACTGATGGGGCTAAGCGGCGTCAAAAACTGCATAAGTAGGCTTTGGAATAGTTGCTAAGAACATTTTGATAAACAAACATGTCAAAGGTCGTCGCGAATTTACTGTTATTTTTATCGAAAATGTAGTATAGTTGATAAATGAATTACATGATTTTGATAATTTAAATTTGTAAATTCCGTGCAAAGAGTTATTTGTCATTAATACTGTCTAAAATGGAAAGAGCAACTATTCTTGGTAAGTCTTTTGACATTAATGTTCTTCTGTATTAAATATGAGTAAATAATTTTGAGATGGTTAGATTTTTTTAAAACTGTTAAAACATACATTTTCTTTAATGAACTAAGAGAAAAAAGTCTTATGAGGTTTCAGTTTTAAATAAAGTTAAGTTGGAAGGCAAACCATTAGATAATTTTACCAAACCTACAAATTTACCGTCCTAGCCCGTCTGTTAAGTCCAGGCCATTTTTTAGGACGTATTGCCCATATTAAACGGTCGGAGGTTGTTGAGTTCTTAAAAGCAAACAAGCTTATTTCAAAATCCACCAGTCCACCAGTAGTACAGAAAATATCTCAACGTATTAAAGAAGTAGTAGGAGACGATAGCGTAATAGAAGAAACAGAAACAGAAATGCTGAGTTTATATAAAGCAGTTTTGCAGCAATTTACTGTCAAGATATAATGCGTGCTATCAAAATTATAACAAATTTGCAAAAAAGTACTCTTGTGGGTTACAAACAAACCTGTTTAATCATTTAAGCGATTATCAGTACAAACCTGTTGGCCGTCCAATAAAATCTTTTCCTGAATGTAGTTTTAAGAGTCAAAAAAAAAAGGTTGCAAATTTGGTTGAATCGAACACTGCTCAAGAACTTGCGCTGGCTGCAGAAATTAGTTTTAGATCAGACGGAAAAAGAAGTATTGCTAGCCTTATAAATAAAGTAGTGACCACTAATAGCTCGGATAAATTGAAAAAAGCCAAATCTCTTTTTGATCAATCGGTTGGTAAAGAAGCAATTCCTAAAGCCTATTCGCCGGATGAGGCATTAGCATTAATCGTGGATGCAAAGTTGACAAAGCACCAATATGTTTTAATGCAAAAAGGCGCACAAGAACGAAGTGCAAATCTTTATCCACCATATTATTTAGTTTTAAAATCTAAATCTCAATATTATCCATTAAATATAAGCATTTCGGAAGCTATTGCTGTAGTAAAATTACAAGATTTGTTAGATCATACTAGTCAGCGTTTACTTAAAGTTCAAGATAATATTAGTACAGATACTAAACCAAATGCCTGCAAATGATACAAACTTTAAGCTTGATTGTAAATGGGGCTTCTGGTCACTCACTATACAAACAAAAATTTACCCAAAACATCGACCTTAACGATTCTAATATCTTGTTAACGTCATTAGTGCCTCTACGACTTCATTTTAGTAATAATTTTAATTCACTTCAAAAAATTATTTGGCAAAATCCAAGAAGTTCATCAACCAGATTTTGCAGACCCCTTCGTTTTGCATTTACAAAAAAGATAACCGAAATGCAATTAGAAGTAAGTATATAGTAGAAAGTGAAATAGCAACCTTAACACCAACAAAGGTGCTGCTATCTTCAGGCCAAGAAATTTTTGTTAAATAATCTATGTTCAAAACCATGGTTGATGGAAAAATTTGCAACAATTTAATGAAAAACAAAATTGTTATGTTTGTGCTGCACGTCCAAAAGATATGAACAACATTGATGAAATTCTAAAACGCCCAATAAATAATAATGCATATGAATTGGGACTTTCAACGTTACATGCTCACATACGGTTTTTTGAATGTATTCTTCATATGTCATATAGATTGGACATTAAGAAATGGCAGGTGCGGGGTTCACAAAATGAAAAAGCTGCTTTTGAATTAAGAAAAAAAAGTATAATTAGTAAGTTTAAATCTGAATTGGGTCTTCTGGTTGATGTTGTAAAACAAGGTTATGGAAGCACTAATGACGGTAACACCGCTCGTAGATTTTTTGACAATTACAAAAAATCTAGCGAAATAACAGATATTGATGAAGAACTAATTTATAAATTTTCAATTTTACTTCAGGCATTATCCTCTGGTTTTGATATAGATGTTGATTCGTTTAGAACGTATGCTCTAGAAACAGCAAGGTATTTTGTCCAACTGTATCCTTGGTTTTTTATGCCAGCTTCCGTGCATAAAATATATATGATATCATAAAGTCTTTGTCTTTGCCAATTGGACAACTATCTGAGGATGTTCAAGAGGCGAGGCACAAGGAATATAGGCATTATCGTGAACACAACACTCGAAAAATATCTAGAGTAAAGACAAATGAAGACCTGTTTCACATGTTCTTGATATCTTCGGATCCCTTAATATCAAGTATTCGGAAGCTTCCATCTAAAAATGCTAGTGTGTTATCCCGCGAATTGCTTAGTCTGCTAAAAGAACCGGATGTACAAGAGACATTTTAATCTTATTAAACCTTATTTTTTAAAATTATTATTCTCTTTTTTAAAAGTATATGTGTGAAGCCATCATAACCGAAAAAAAAAACTTCAGTTAAAATGCATGACACTCCCCTTTCTTGTTCGTTACAATCTGTAGTGTCTTAATTTTTTTTGTGTAAAAAAAATTAAATAAAGTTTCAATTATAATCTCTGTATTCCAATTTCAAATACGTATAACAAATTAATGAAATACATCAAGATAATTAATTTAAAGTAATAAAGTATTCAAGTATAAAGATTTCAAACTTTAAATTGATTTTTTGAAAATGAACGTTTTTGACATTCCCCTCTTTTTAGCTTGTACCCTTATTATAGTATAGTAGTATAAGATGTAGTATATAAGATCAGCTTATTGTTCAGCATTTAAGTTGTAATTAGGTAGGTAATCAAGCAATGATATTTAATGTCTTCTTCCGTTTAATAATATTTAAACACTATTGCCCTCAAATATTTTTTTATAATTTTAAACATGTCACAACAATCAGCAAAATCTGTAAGATACATAGTATTAGTCTTATAATACGATTATTTTTAAATACCTAACATATCATGCATATAATCGCGACCAAAACCTAATTAAAATAAAGAAATATTAGAAATACTACACCAAGTTTTTAATTATACACCCTGTATGATCTCTGTTCTTATTATTTATATTATTAATACAATTTTAGGATACCTAACATATAAAATCAGATATAGTTATCAATCAGAGTTAAGTAATTTTCACCAAAAATTTTTTCCGGTTAATTTGACGAAATTGACCACAGTGCGACTGTTTTATTTCTTTGAAGGCATTAAGGAAGTTAATAAAAGAATCGCCAATTAAAAACACAAGGTGTCTTAACTCTGTACCAACACTAACAAATTATTACTTAAACCTGGGAAATACATCATTTTGAACAAATAATTATTTGGAAAATTATTTGAATAAATTATATTCTTTTTTATTATAGTTTACTACCTGGAAATAAAATTAGTAAAATAGTAAATAAGTATATAAAACCCATATCAAAAATTTTGACTTTAAACAAATGAAATTGAACAGTAGGAGAAAAATGGAAACCATTTACAGGTGTTCAATTTTGGAGGCAGCTGTGACCATTAGTGGCGATTTTGACACTTTTTTTGTTAATAATAATAATAGTAATAAAAAAATATTTTCTTCTTTAAAATTTTAAACTCAGATACTAAATACCTATATTTCATATATTCAGGATCAAAAATGCTATTCCAAAATAACACATGTTTCAATTAATATTGTTAAATTACAGTCAGAACGTCCTCTTTGGTGTTCATTACTGGTGCCCACCCTAGGCATACAGTTAATAAATTGTATTAGAAAAACGATCAAGGGCATTATATTTATATATTAATATTTTCGTCCTTCAGCAAACACGGTCTGATGTTTATAAGCGTGTAATTACAGAGTTCCCTGCGTTAGACAAATACCGAAGCGAAACTGACAAACAAGACACGTTCTTGTTTGAATAACAATTAAAATACGATCAGTGAATTATATGGCGTGTAGGAGGTAATTCTGATACGATCGATGACAGATACGTAGCCGGAAGGGTTCCAGGGGATCAGGATCCCCCCCTTGAGACTCTGAAAATATCATGTGTGTTTGTATTAAACATAGCTTGACCTATTAAATATTTTTCTGTTAGTTTTCGTAGCATTTTTTTAAAATTTTTTTCTATAAGTTCTATAGCACCGTCAAACGGGGCCACAATGACTTTTTGAGGTCAATTTGACCACCAGATTAAATTTAAAAGTTCTTGAACTTCCACTGGCAACACAGAACTTTGACGTCCACCGGCGATTTGTGATTTTTCTAAAGTAATTGCGCCCTGTTTGGCATGTAAGTTAGACTTTTTATTCGATGAGTTTCGAATGAAATTATAAGGATATGGGGCGCATTCACCACATTGTCCAGAAATGTTATCGAAGAAAAACATCGTGTTGAAAGGTCTCGGTAACCAGACTATCATTAAAAAAAAATTCATGTAAATTGGTGCAGTACAACTATCTCACGAACTTGCTGAAAAAGTTGACTTAGTGTTTCAAACCACTATTTCCGTATGTCTAGAAATATGCTGCATGCAAGAAAATGGAAATAGCAATAAAAGTTTTACTATAATACATTACTTAAAACTGTGATGTTTCTTGAAAATTAAAAATATCCCTCGGGGGCTCAAAATTAATCAGTACGGTCGGGCGAGGTTGATCGTGATCAATTGCACTTTATACACTTCTTTTAGATTATGATTTGGAAAGTATACCTGCTTTTAATCTAATGTGAAACAAGAAACAACTCAATGTAACGATATTATTTGAAAAAAACTCATAATGTAAAAAACGAGTCTTTGGTAAAGAAATAAACTATGTTTGTATGTCAAATGTGAGGTATAAGGATTTCCGCAAACATTTCGTACTTTCATTACTGGGATAACTTCAAAAAAATTTTTGACAGTTAAATTATATAAAAGCAATTTTATAGGAAAGAGCTTTAAATCCGTAAAGGACGATTACTTCAGTGTGGATCTAGATTTTATTATGGCTATTCTTCCACAGCCGCAAACTGAAGTCGACTCTGATGATAATAGTTTACATAATTTTCTCCAGAAGTAGATTGAAATTCAAGTTCAAAATTTACTTATATCCAAAAAATTTCACTGTCTTAAATTACCCAAATTCCTATTTTAAAAGAAATAAGTAAAGAGACCCATTGAAATCAATCTGGATTTGATCGTGGATTTTTATGATGTTTCTTATGTGATACATACATACTATTTTTTAAATTTAACTCCCAACTATGGGATTGACTAGTACTAACAATCGGTATATAGGTAAAAAGATTTATTTAATTTTCTTTTATATTATTAAATTAATATAGTCTAAGCAAGTTTGTCTATTTAGATCCAGCATCAATTTTTTAAGTTTTTCGAATGTCGTGTGGAATAAAGTGGAAAATATAGTATTCTAAAATTTTGTAGTAAAAATGTTTTTTAATGTCTTTTGAGTTTAGCTTTTTATATAGCATTGTTAACATTTTAAAACAAAATATTTGGTGAATATCCAATAGGTTACTCTCTTTATACAATATATCACTGTGGTAGGTTTTCTTGTTATTGAACATGATTTTGACTAAGAGTTTTTGAATTATTTCTTGTATTTTATGTGTATTTCATAGGCACCTCCCCATCTCAAAATTCCATATTGAATATGAGAATAGACCACAGAGTAGTATAATATTTTTTTATCTGATCTTCATCCAATATTTGTCTTATTTTTTGAAACCTGCATATAATTGATCTTATTTTTTTTGACAATATTGCCAATATGGATATTCCACTTTAATAGGATTTCAATATACACTCCTAGATATTGAACGTGCTGTGTTTCCACTATAATAGTTTGATATTGGTCTATTTGTAAATTTGAAAATTTTTTCGATATTTATAGTTAAGGACATCTCATCAAGCCAATCCTTTATCTGAAGCATATCATGTTCCGCTATTGATTTTACTACTCTCCAAATGCAGCTCTCAGAGTAAATGATACTATCATCGGCAAAGGATGAGATATGTCCACCGTAATTACCTTGCAATAGCCCGTTTATATAAATGGAAAATAGTATTTAAAAAACATCTTGTATATTAATATGTTATTTAAGAATTTATTTACCTTACTTAAAAGAAGAATAAGTCGTTTTCTACGAATTTATCTTTTTGTATTGTCTCTAATGGCCTTTCTACTGTTTATCATACTACATCATTTTTCAACTGGCTAATTTCACCCCTCAACCTTTAGTTGGCCATAATTTTTTGTTGTTGTCGGTATATGCCCAGGATTAAATTGTCCACAATGACATTGTCATAAGTTTATTTTGTTGCTGTAGAAGATATCTTATCAATTTAACCCCACTCATGGCATGAAATTGTTTACCCATTTTTTGTAATATTTATTATTACAGAGGAATAAATTGGGTCATTGGGTTTCATTTGTGAGTTAATATTAACGTACAGTCAAAAATTATTTTCAAAATGTCCAGGGTACATAGATAAAGTGTTGATCACTGTTCTAATCTTTTATATTAATTTATAGAAAGGCAAATTTTATTTAAAAAAAATATATTCGCTCGTCATCAAATGGGTAGGCGGAGGCACGCTTCTTTATTAATACGCTAAAATTATCTCTCAAATAGTCAATAGCGGCTCTTCCATAGGGTCATTTGGTCAATGACCTCCTAAAAATATTTCAGAAAATAAATTATTCGTTTGGCCGTCCTTCCTAAGAGTTGTAATAAAACGCAAACCTTGGGAAAAGTTAAATACGCTACACTATTAGCCGCGCGGCGCCGGTTCGAATGGTCTCGTTGCGTTCCTTAGGCATAATAAAATGCGCTATACTAAGCTAGGCTGGGCACTCCGAATTGCCCTGATTACCTTAAAGCTTGACGAAAGTACTCGAAGATTTCACAGCTACCGAGCGGCAGCCGAACGTGATAGCAAATGGAATATGAAATCGCGGTTTGGGTCATCAGCCGGTATCTTCTCATAGGTCGATCGATCGGTCGCGGCACACGTTGGCATGTGGGAGTTCAATTGTTCAGAGGTCGAGCGGTCGTTATTCTAACTCGATATTGTTTCGGACGTTTTTAATCGATGAAAATTGATTTATTTACTGTTTTTTGTAATATATATTTTTTATTTTTATGATTCATGTGTGAGTTGGAAATATACAGAAAAAAAAATGTTGGTATGTGACTAGTGCAAAAAAATAAACAACTAAAAAGTGCTTACGAACCTAATTTTGCAAAAATAACCAATTTAAAGGTGGTCTATGTTTGAGTTGTGAATGTATATGAAATAAAATGTCGGTATTGCAAAAAATTAGACAACTAAAGAGTGCTAACGTACCTAATTTTGAGAAAATAACCGAATTCAAGATCAGTGGTCGCGATTTGCCAGAACTTAGTATGCGAGAAACTAGTAAAGACAAAAATAAAGAGGTTCATCGAAACTTTCGCCAAAGTATGTACGATTTAGCTAACTGGATATGTGGTTGTGAAGTTTCTAACTCATTTTACTGTTGTTTGTTTGTTGTCTTCTAAGGACTCGTGGGACTCATTAGGGTGCAAAACCGGTGTTAAAGACTTAAAACACTTAAAAGAAAAAAATAAAAACATACGTTTTCTGCAGATCACATGAAATGTTCGGTGAACTATGGTACGATCGGAAGTGTTGATATTCGCACTCAGCTAGACAGCTTATAGAAAATCCCTTAGAGATTTTAATGAAAATGTATCCAAAAATCGTTATATATTAAACCAAATTATAGATTGGGTAAAATTTTGTGGGCCATTCGAGCTGGCACTACGTGGCCATGATGAAACGGCTTTGTCTGAAAATCCAAGGTTTTTCGAGGGCTTATAAATTTTGTTGAGGAGTTGGGCCAAGATTAGACTATCCGCTTTAGCAACGTTAAGTATCGAGAAATCTTTTATAAAAAGAATGTGCGTGCAATTTTAACGAACGTGTCATTCATTTTTCCAATTCTAAAGAACGAAGAGTAGACCTGAACTTCAAGAGAATTTAAAGCTCAATTTACAGAAAAGATATTTATTTTTATTTTAAGTATGCCTATTTTTAAATTTGACTTCCCAATATAATTATTCACGAGCCGCCACTGCAAATAGTATTGTTCGGATCCAGCGATAAACTGTAAGTCCCCTAATGTTGATGATTCTGTTTAAAAACATTGCGTTTTTTATTTTTTCAGGTGGTACTTGTAGGACCGATTCATGATCTAATGAAAATGAGAATACACACGTCAATTTATAAGAAGAAAATATTCAGATCAAAATTGCATTACAGAAGTGGTCTTTTCTGATAACGCATTCAAGTATATTGAAGATCATTAAATAATTTTGGACTTCTGATAGGAAAACCATAATTTTCTATTCAATGTCGGTTTGTATAACTAGCAATCTTCTGGTCATAATTGAGTATCACAATTCCCACAGAAAAAAGCTGTTTTCTTGAGAATTCACTTCATGTATAAAAATGTCAATACTAAACGTGATATTTTCGCTGAATTGATGTGAAAATCGCTCAATAGGTGGACTACAAAACTAAAAATTAACCTCCGATGACATAATTATTGTAGTTTTAATAATAAATAAGTAAAATCATGTTCAATATTTTTATTGGGCAAATTCTCCACAGAAAACCATTCGTTCATAATTTTTTATAAAAGTTGTGTTGCCTGAAAAATCACATTCGTTTATTTTCTTGATTGGTTAATACTCTATATTCTCTATTCTATTTTAACTTTAGTGGCAAATTTAAAATGCCTTCTTGGGTGGAGAGGCAAGCATTTACATTTGGCGACAAATAAAATGGTTCTAGGTTTTTCTTTGTTACCACAACATAAGCTTGATACCCTCATAAAATATAAAGTTAGCGACGATGGCTAAAAAAAAACTCACACTTATAATAATCGGGAGGGAGGGGAGGGTAAAATAATTTTAATTTGAAACATTTTGCTTGGGTTATTAGCTCTAGGGAGCATTTGCCCCCCCCCATAAATACGGTCCTGTTTAATTTTGAAACAAAAAATAAATGTATGCAGTTGTCAGGCAACACTCATAACATGCAATAATGGGGCAGATGTCTTATAACTTAAATGTTGGTTCGAACATTTTGGGGGAGAGGGAGAGAGGTAATATTTTAGTCTGCTGAAAAAATTTCATTTTATAATATGCAGATCTGTTGACACTTAAAGTATATTTTAAAAGGATTTTATTTATATTCTGATTTTTTAGTATTTAATAGTATTTTTGTAAAAATAAGTAAATGGCTTTTCTTGCTTTTCCAATTAAAAAGCGTAATTCACTTCCAACCATTGCCAAACGATGAAGAGCTAAGATTCGCACGTCTGCTTTTTTAAGGAAAATTCATTTTCCCCACAACAGAATCCATTACAGAAAGGATATAAAAGTTCGAATGAAAATTGATATTTGCTCGAAACTCATAAACCCCGTATAGCAAACATACCAAGAAAACCTTTGTCTAAAAGCAAAATTTATCACAAAGACAAATGTAATATTTTTATACGTGCCGTTGCTCCTATAACGTTACCGGATCGGGACCACCGTACATACATCATAATAAAACCCAGCCGCGACTGAAATAAAAATATTACCTCCGACAAACCACAATACCATCCCCCCTCGCGCCCACCCGACCGGCTCGACAACCGGCCTGTCCCCTCTTTATCCGCCAGGCTCATCCCCCAAGAAGATCCTTGTCTCCCCACCGCTCTAACCCTATCGACCCGTTTTGAAATCGGCAGGATTCTCTTATCTAGGCTGCTCTATGTATTCCTGCGAGGAGCCGGTGGCAGCAACGCGCGCGCATGAAACAACAGACAATCGCGCCGCAGTGACAAAACATGACAGCGGCCGCCGATTGGCCGCGAGCAACGTCGCAGGAGAAGAAGAAGAAAAAAAAAAGTCGGCGGCGTGCGAGTGACAAGTGCGCGGGGATCCTGCCAGGCTAACGTCTTATTGTCTCTATAGTCCTGCAAGTTGTCGGGGTTGGGCAAAAGGATTGTCGGGAAGATACTTTTGTTTGTACATTGTTAACTCCCTACCTGACTTTTTTTTTGATATTTTTTTTACAATAGACAATAATTATTTTTATATGTAACCTTTTTATGTTGTATATATTGTTCTTTTTACGTTTAACTGGCCGGATTTATGTTTTATTGACTTTTTCACTGATTTGATATTTCCTGTCGCGTGTGATGGGAATGCAAAAAAGGTTTTAAATCTTTGGACTACTATACCTGTGTCATAAGATGCGCTCGAAATCTGTGGCTAGACGAGTTACATCTCAAGGTAAGTTATACAATTAGCTTTTTAATAATTTATTTACTTTATATACTATTAATACTGTATCACAGCATGAATGATAATTATTTATGTTAGATACGGTAAAAGTACTATATTGTTAGGAAAACATTACAAATTTTTAGGGCAAGTTAATAACTATGAGACTATAAGTTTTATGAATTAATAATATGGCTATTATTGTGGGATGGGTAGAACAGTGTTTTGGCAATTGTTCAACGTCTTAATTCAGTGCTATTTAAAAACAATATGTTAGTTTTTGTATAAATAACATCAAAACGTGGTTTTTAAAATTAATCTATTCATATAATGTATAAAATTAAATAATACAAAAAAGTGTATTTAGACAGGGACGTAGTCAGAAATCTTTAGAACTACGGAATTTTATGCGGCATCGGCAACCCAATTAATACATGTTCAAAATTATTATACTCGCTCTGTCCGATTTGCATTGTCTTTATTATTTTGTTTTCACAACGTTTCGAATAATAACTATCTCCAATCATTATCAAATGTAAACGATTGGAGATGGTTACTACTTGAAACGTTGTGAAACAAAAATAATTGGAACAATGCATGTCCGTCAGAATGAGTTTAGTGAACATTTTACATTGTCTACCACCTTCAAAGAAAGGCTTAAAATGCTTCGCACGCTGATTTTTTTGGCATAATGTTAAGGCATTCTAAATGAATCAAAATATGTTTTGTTTGTTAAGCAGGGGTTTAATATAGTCTAGAGGAATTACTACTTGTTGTGTGCTATGTAGGGGCCTACAAAGATATTATATATGCAATCGGATATTTTTTCATTTTTGAGAGGAAGCCCTTCGATATTTTTGTATTACCTGCTTTGCCAGAAAAAAAAACCAAATTGATTTTAAAAACATGTTACATATTCTAAAAATCGTATAGCCATTTTCACTAAAGAGCTTTAAACTTTTAACCCTAGGTCTAAGTCTTATTGCGGTTTAAGGGGGTAAACCGCAATTTACAAAGCAAATTTAGACCTCCGGTCAGATCTAAATTTAGACTATCGCGAAAACCGGTACTAAACACTTAAGGGTTCTAAAGTCACCCTAGACAGATAAATGTCAAATTTAGACCTAAAATTTAGTGCTATCTTTTAGGTATATACAATTTTATATGAAACAATATATTCTAAATATTTTTTAGACTGGACATAATGGCTGAAACCCTTTTTCTATAAGAACTATTTTTTTGTGCCCCTTGAATAAACACTATTTTGGTTTCAAATAAAGCGACACTCTCGTAGTTTGGTCATTCTTCCAATAGAAAAAGGTCGTTTAGAGCATTATCCGAGCGATCAACTTTTCTACCAGACTTGAGATTGTTTGAGACTACTTCCCTGCTACTTAACTACCTGATTAAATATCTTAAGTTGCAAACAAAATAATGAATCATCTAGCAGATTAAAAAAAAATTATAAGGGAATAAAAAAAATCGTTGGATTGGACAGACTTATAATTAAAGACTTGTTCTTCTTCTTTCAAGAGCAGCTTATGCTACTTGTTCCATGTTTCTTCTATTATGCCGACAAGATCCTTTCCCTTGTTTAAGGATAACCAGTAATTGTTGTATAGGGTTAAGGCCGGACGAGCAAGGAGCCTATCCATATCTTCTGGATCTGTATAGTGTCCATCAATTGTACTGGCATATGGAGACGCATCATCAAGCATAAAAACATTTATAAGGCATATTTTTGATTGATTGATTGATTACAAATCAACTACGAGTTCTTGTTTTTTTTTAAGGAAGTGTTCTAATAACACAAAATAATGTAACAAATATATAATTACCTCTGGCTGCTAGTAACATTGCTTTTTTGAATTGGGTTTCTAATCTGCCCATAAACAAATTTGCAAGGAAAAAAAAGAGGAAAATAAAGAAAAAAATTTTGATTCATACGTAAATACTCATCAACAATTTCTTTCTTCAAATTATTGGGATCCTACTAGGAAACAAGGCTAATGTCTTATTGATATTTAATTTCTCTAACCATAAAATTCTGCAAGTTATCGGAGTTGGGCAAAAGGATTGTAGCTGGATTTATGGTTTATTGACTTTTTTACGTTATCTGATTTGAAACTTCTTATCGCGCGTGAAGGGAATGTATTATATATTCTCGTGTCATAAGATTTGAAATCTGTACTAAGAAGAGTTACATCCCGAGGTAAGTTATACACTAGCTTTGTATTAATGTATTAACTTTATGAATTAATTATACGAATATTATTTTGACTACGGTAAAAGCCCTGCATTAATATAAAAACTATACATTTTTTCTGTAAAGTCAAAAGCAGTCTTATCGTGCGGGACATACGATTTATCAACGACAAACTTTTTAAGTTTGTTTTTATTTTACTACGTGTAATCATATCCTTCGCATAAAATCTGGAAGATGAATTAGATAGATCTATGATGTTTTTATATGAAAAAAGAGAATAAACATATAAATACTATCCTTTGCAAAAATCTTTGAGCGATGTCGCTTCAAAGTCAGATTGACAAGTCAGTGACAAAATGAGTAACAGAAAACAATTTTCGGGTTTTTTGCATCCACAAGCGAAAAAAATAGTATTAAATCTAATAAAATATTACGAAAATGAAAATTCACCGGCCAATATCCAGGAGACAGTAGCAAAAGCTCTGGGAATCAGTATAAGGACTGTGTAGGAAATTGTGCATAAAAAAAGCATATTTACTGCCTAAGAAGATTAAGAAATATACACGAAAAAAGACAGAAGACTTAAGTAACAATGTAAAAAGGGATGTTCGTAATGCAATTTACGATTTATACACATCAAAAACTAGTATAACCCTTCAAGTTTTAAAAGAAGCATTAAAAAATCGAGGCATATTGGAAATTGGACTAAAATCGTTGTCAAAATTAATAAAAATGTTGGGTTTTCGATATAAAAAGGACCGTAATCGAAGATATTTATGCGAGTTGCCACATATCGCAAGTCAGCGTCCAGTTTTTAAAGAAATACACGGAAAATGTTAATTCAAAATTTAGAAAAGTGGTATTTTTAGACGAGATATTTTCTAATGGAAGTGGTTCGAAATCTTGACGAATCAGGACGAGTCTGTAAAAAGTGTCAAGAGAAAAAAGGGATGTGGGACGGGAAAACGGTTCATCATTTTGCATGCAGGTTCTTCAACAGGATTTCTTCCAGGTGCAAGTTTACTGTTTTCTTCAACATCTAAAAGTATAGACTACCATGATAATATGAACTGTGAAATGTTTGAAAAGTGGTTAAAAGAATAACTGATTCTAAATTTCGATGCTTCATCTTTAATCATTCTGGACAATGCATCTTATCATTCAAGAATCTTAAATAAACAACCTACTTCATCCTGGAAGAAAAGTGATATTTATGACTGGCGAATAAAACAAAAACAAAATCCTTTACCCAATATACTGAAACTAGAACTTCTTTTAATGGCAAAATCTATTAAAAAACCAACAATATATGCCGTAGATGAAATATTACGGGAAAATGGACATGAGGTTTTACGACTGCCATTGCCAGTTTAACACAATAGAATTAATATGGGCTGAGGCAAAATCATATTACGAAAAACACGTGAACGATGGTCTTACATCAGGTGAAGTGCAAATTGTTTGGCAAGATTCATTAAATTATATTACGCCGGAGTACTGGAAGAAATCTGTGGAACATACGGAGAAATTAATATGGGATTGGTGGAATCGAGAATGAGTTCTAGATGTTGAAATAGCACCAATGATCATTGCGCCATTTGAGGACGCCTCAGAAGATGAGGACCTTTTTAAGAGATGATGATATTTTTTAGTCTATAATATTAAAAAGTTTCTGAAGTATTATATTAGTCTTTGACGTATATAAGTCATAAATTGCATTATGAATATTCATTTTTGCATTGTAACTTAAGTCTTTTGCCTTTGGATTTTTTCGTGTAACATTTCTATTTTTAATCTTCTTCGGAAGTAAATTATGTTTTTTTTTCATGAACAAGTTTCTGAACATTCCTTATACCGATTCTCAGAGCTCTGGCCACTGGCTCCCAGCCAGTGAATTTTAATTTAAATTTTTTTTATTAGATTTGACAGCATTTTTTTGCTTACTTTTTTAGTACGTTTGTAATTTTGTAGGTAATAAATAAATAATTATAGAATACTTGTTCCAATTTTAAGTAAAAAAATTTTTTTTATTAATTATAAGACAAAATTTGATATATAAAAATATAGGCTATATATATATATATATATATATATATATATATATATATATATATATATATATATATATATATATATATATATATATATATATATATATATATATATATATATATATATATATATATATATATATATATATATATATATATATATATATATATATATATATCCTGGCATCTATGGCCCTTAATTTTAACACTGAAAAAATTTGAAGAAATAATAATTAGTGTTTTTAACAAAATGTATAATATTTTTGAAAAATAGAATTTTTACAGTTATCAAAATACAAAAAAAAACATGTTTTCCGGCACAGGGGGGCCTTTAAATAAATGACACTGTATAAAAATTTTAGGGAAGTAATAACTAATTATTTGTGTTTTTAAAAAAATAATATTTTTGCAAAATAAAATTTTTTTGTTATCACAATACAATAAAAAACAAGTTTTCCTTGCACAACCGTCTTCCGACTTTATTAAGGCGCTTGCAATTTTGTGTATTCTTGTTTTTGCCAACCAAAAACTTTTAACCAAATACATATTTAGCGAATTTTCTTATTTAGTTCCTCGGTATTTAATATATAAAATAATATTAAGTGGCTGTCTTAATAATATATGTAATATAATAAAGAAAATTTTTCTTTCTCTCTGTATATTTGTAAATAGCCCATCGAGATTTAACAGCTCGAAAAAAGAATCATAAAACATTTTGGTATTCACTGTATTTTCTGATTTGATTCATAATGTTAGTGACCTTTGGACCCGCACGATAAAACCGCATTCGACTATATCAATAGTCTCGCAGTTACTGTTGTAATAGCAGAGAATGAGTTGGGTAAAACAGTTTTTGAACTAATGATAAAATATCCCATCAGTTATAAAACGTGGTTCTAAAATTCCTCGATTCATATAATATATAAAGTATTGTATTCAGATGTAAGGAAGTTTTAAACAGCGACCCAATTAAAAAAGGTGAAAATGTTTTTCATATTTTTTTTTCTTAAATTGGGGGTTTCTAAACTTCTTAAACAAAGTTTTTTGCAACTCCATCTACGGACTTGTGTATCATTTTTTTTATTGAAAGAAGCCATGCCTTTTTTTCCATTAACTGATTTGCTAGAAAAGGTTTGTTATATCTCTGCCAGATTTGCCGTTAGTTTCAGTTACAGAAAGTGACAATTATTTTGACGTTTAGGAATATAATTTGTTTAAAACGAAATCGCTGTTAAGAGGAGGACACATTTTAAAAAATTTGAGACTATTCATAAAATATAAATTTAAAACAGCACCTAATGCTACTTGAAACATGTTTCTGCTACTATCCCGACAAACTCTTCCTTTGTTTAACCATATCAGATGTAAGTTCTAAAGGGTTAAGGTCGAATGTGCAAGGAGGCTACTATCTATCTTTTAGAGCTGTAAAGTTCTCACCAGTTCTATTAGATAAGGAGATGCATCATTAAGCATAAAATACATTAATTGGATATTTCTTTGATCTACGATTCTACTCTGAGTTCGTGCTTTATTTAATAACATATAAAGAGGTAACAAAAGTAAAATTACCTCTTCATCAATGCTCGAGCATGTCCCAACTGAGAATCGCGCCACAGTGACAAGACATGACAGCGGTCGCCGATTGGCTCCGACCTACGTCGCAGGCCAAAAAGATCAGGATACTTTTTTCTGTAACTGTTAACTCCATACATGATTTTCTTTGATAACTTTAGACAATAATTCAATTTGTATGTAATCTTTTTACAATATTTTTTTCTTTTTGTTTAATTGTCCGGATTTAAGGTTAGTTGACTTTATCGATAATTTAATTTCCTGTCGCACGTGATTGAAATCTAAAGGAAGTTATAAATCTTTGCATTAACTGTGTTAGAAGATGCGCTCGAAATCTGTGGCTAGAAGAATTACATCTCAAGGTAAGTTATACGTAAGTTTGCTAAATTTTAAAACTTATTAAATATTAGAACATTAATTATGAAGATGCAGGAAGGTGAATCTGTAATTTTATCTGTAGTATGTTTTTCTTAACCAGTCCTATTTATTAGAACTAACTATTCTTGGTGTCTCACTATTTCTCAAAATGATAATGTATTTAAATCTTTATTAATTTAAATCAGGAACAAAGTAATGGTTGCCAATCTGTCTGATTCCGATCTCCAAACTAACGATGATGTTAAACAAAAAACAACTTTAACTGTTTTACAAATATTATAGAAATTACTTATTGATCCACCGTTGAATACTGATCTACTTTTGATTTGGTGACATCTTTGCTTCATTTGGACATCCAGAGCAAATAAACCATTAATGTTAAATATGTTTAATGATTTTTAGCAATATTTGATCAACACTAAAAGTTATGGTCCGAGCGAGGATCGACCCTGGATCTCTAGTCCATTGTTCTATCCAATTTCGCTATCGTACCACTGATAATAATCAATCCGTTATTTTATAATTTTTACGTTATGACAGTATAAGCCAAATTTTTATTAGAAGTATTTTATCAGTTTTTTTTTAAACTGTAACAGTAAAAGTTATGATACGAGCGTATTTTCAAATGTATAAGATGATTTCTTATACATATTTTATGTAACTATACAAGGTGTTTTATTTAGGTCATACTAATTACTATCTCCGAAACGGTAAAAGCTACAAGGAAGATAAATTTAGGGAAAATATACCATTTTTAAATCCTATTTATAATCTATTTACAGACTTTGCAAAATCTTCATTCATGAAAAGTATTAAACGTTAGAATAAAACTTTAATAGTCAATTTTTGTAATAACATGTTGATGTCTCAATTGATGTTTAAATGCATGTAGTGGATACACAATTTAACTCGAGTATAATGACCGATAACTCTGACTTAGAACACTGACTAGACTTTGACCTCGTGTATTTTAGTCCAAGTTATACTCTGCTTCAATAATATACTATGAACTCAATTGTGCAAAAATAATATAAAATATATATACCTGGAATATCTAAGCGTATCTCACCTGCCTGGTACGACATCGGTAGGAAATGTATTTCACAAATACGAAACCAATCGTACATTTCCTCTAGACTCTATGCCTCGTAATTATAAGGTTTTATTCGTTCCGATCAGGCGGTTAATAAATCTGAAAACTTTTTTGTACTTGGAAAGCGATATCACTTGCTTTCCCGATTTCAAAACACAAAGTTTTACTTTCGATATTTGTTGCTATGCGAAATTACTAGTACCAAAGACGACAGTGCTAATTAATTACTCTTGTAAATAAAAACTCCTCAAAAAAATTGTACTATAAATTATACAGAACAGCCAAACACAACGTGAAACTTCAACTTCAAAATTTCAAATACAAAATGGCTGGGCGCCAAAGAGCGCTATGATTGCAGGACATATGATTTCGCTGCAGAGCCCTCTCTGGTCCGAGTACCCGAACCTAATAGGCAACGAGCCGCGCCCCTTAGTGATTTTACTAAAAAAAATCCGTGTACTGTGTGAACACGGCGCCATAAGGTTAGAATATTTGGCAGGACCAACAATGGTTATGATAAAGTGCCGGACACGAAAGAAAATCAGGCGGTCCTTAAAATAAAGGTTCATAGTCTTAAGCAAGCTAAAAAGTAAAATTTGTGTACGCAAATAAATTGTATGTTATTCTAATTGTTGTAATAGTTTGCCGCTTCACTTATAAAGTGAGTCAGCTATGCGGTACGGAAAATTAATCGAGGATTTAGTAAATTTCGCACTGGTCCACTTATAATTGGGATGTGCCTAGTTCCAGTGGCGCCTATACATTTCGAGCATTTGTTTTCATTTCTATATAAATGCGTTGCGTTGAATTTGAATTATTATTTCGAAGTAACGATGGCGAGCAAAAGAGGTTCCAATTCAAAATCGAACAGAACACGCTGCATTTTACACTGGTGTTTCAGAAAGTAGTGTAAGAGAAATTCAAAGAGAACATAATGATCGCTCATGTTCTACTTCACCTTTAAAATCTCCTGGTAAAAAAGACCCCGATTATCATACAACGATAAAATTGACGATGATGATTTTCAAGTCATTCGACGAACAATAGAGGATTTTTATATAAACTTGAAGAAGGTTCCGACATGCAAACCCCTACTTCGTGCTGTAAAGAACAAAATAGATTTTCCGTACGGGTATAAAACCTTAAATCGGCTTTTACGATCAAATGGTTTTTTAGCGCAAGTGCCAAAATAAACGAAAATTGCTCATTGAGAGATCAAATATTTTTCACTGGAGGGTGAAATATCTATCAACTGTAAGGCAATATAGGCAAGAAGGACGTAATATAGTGTATCTAGACGAAACCTGGGTAGATAATGATATGACAGTAAACAAATGCTGGCAAAGTGAAAGTCTTACAGGTGTTGTTCAGGGAATCCGCTGTAGTAGTCGCTTTATTATAGTTTATGCTGGTTCAGAAGCCGGATTTGTTCCATGTGCTGGTTTAGTTTTTCGCTCGGGACTAACAACTGGAGACTATCATGGACAGATGAATATAGATAATTTTGAAAAGTGGTTTCTCGAGAAGCTTCTACCTAACATTTCTCCCAAATCACTCGTGTAATGGATAATGCGTCTTATCATTCTCACGTAGAAGATAAAGTGCCAACTAAATACTCTACAGAAGCTCATATGATATCGTGGCTTAAATCGAAACAATCTTGTATGTGATCCAACATGGAGAAAATATCAATTATATGAAGTAATATCAGCCAACAAGCCTGGCTGCCTCAATACATGTGCGACCTCAACCCTATTGAACTTGTATGGGCAGGAGTAAACAAATATATTCGAGAGCGAATATATTTTTTTACACCGATGAACTTTTAATTAAAGATTTAAATAAAATAACATTAGAAGCGATTGACTTAGTATCGGCTGAAAATTGGAAATCGTATGTTAAACATGTTCGTTCTATTGAAGATAAATACTGGGAAGTAGATGGCAAAATTGAAACGGTTATTGATGATTTAGTTATCACACTGGGATCTTCAAGTAGTGACGACGAAACCTCATCATTTTCAGAGGAAGACAACGATTTAGAAGAAATCGAACCATTAGAATCACAGCCGTCAAACTCAAAAATGGCTTAGTTTTTTTTTCGTATTTTTTGTAGAATTGTTCATAAATAAACTGCTTCTTAATAATAAATTATTTTCTGTTCAATACCGGGTGTCAAAAAATATCTAATATTGCAATTAATATTTGAAAAACTACAGAATTCATATTTTTCCACAATTAACACATTAACGTAGTTATAGTAGGGGAGCCAGCACTGATTCCAGTGAACAAGTTTTATCAAAATTTTAACCGATGCAGTTCGACTTTGGGCTATTCGGGTATGCCAAAAGTGACCGTTTGTCTTCGCCTGTCATATTACTTTGTACAGGGGGCGTCATTGTGAAGTACTATACAGGGCGTTTCCTTATTGCGTGCTAATGTTAAAGTGGGGTGATTCTTGGACCTTTTTAAGAAAAAAGTTTAATATGAACCTAAAAGTCTTAACTTTGGAGATACAAGGTTTTAAAAAAACATTTTTTTTAATCCTAATTCTGATGCTATTATAGATAAAGAACTGTGAATATTGATACACGTCTTTTATGCATAAAAGGGCATTTTTTATTAACAATCAATTTTTGAAATTTCTACCAGTGGCGTGCATATGTAATTAACCGAGGTAAATCCGTATGCTCCTTAATGCATAGAAGACGTGTATCAAATTTCATGCAGTTATCTACAATAGCATCAGAATTGGGATGAAAAAAAATTTTTTCATTTCATCCCAATTTAACATCAGCTCGCAATTAGGAAACGTCCTGTATAGTACTTCACAATGACGGCCCCTGTATAAAGTAATATGACAATCGGAGACAGACGGCCACTTTAGTCCATGCCCGAGTAGCCCAAAGTCGAACTGCATAAATTAAAAATTTTGATAAATCTCGTTCACTGGATCTGATGCTGGCTGCTCTTGTAAAATCTGGACTTGTAAATCGTGTATCACTATACTGGGTGGTCCAATAATAGTGGACGTAGGCAGTAGCCCGGGAACCGCTAATGACAGAGCTCAAGAAAAAATTAAATCATTTTAAAATTCGAAAGTTTGCTGTTTTTGCAGCACAAAAGAGATATAGAAGAAGGTTCATTAAGCATAGTTACATTTTTTAATTATCTGAAGTACGTATAGTCAAAAAGGAGTGCCATATTATTTAAAGAACAACGGGAAACCACTGGTTTAAAGACATTTCTTGGCCGACCTTCCTAAACCGATTGACTGTTCCCGGTTTTCTTTCGTGTCCCGCACTTTACTGGTGGGTCTGATTATGTACAAGCTCTAACGAATTGCTCGTCAGTGGCACGCTAGCGCAGTTGATCATTATTATTGATGAAATTTATCTAAAAAAAAATTTCACGGTAAAAAAATCGGTAAATTTCCTCTACCCGGAACTTCCCTCGTTACGAATATTTCCTTTTATAAGGAACAGTCGAGTGTTAACCAATTTAATTCAGTAGATAGTTATTTAGGAACACATATTATATACTGTCTTTTCAAATATATTTATTGGACGTCATTTTGTCCTAACATATTGGATTTCTACCAATACTTTACCAGTTTCTACCTATGCCACACTTGATTTTTGAGCATAATTTAAAATAAATTCAATAAGTAGTTTTTATGTATACATTATGCTTACATCATATTTAATTTTTCTCCGAAATTTAAAGCCAATGAATAAGAAGATTCTTTTACACGGATTTTTTATTTGGCCGTCATTTTGTTCCGTAATCTTGAATTCGTAATACACATTTCACCATTTATTTCTATATCACAATCAATGTTTGCACAAAATTTGGAATTAATCTAATATGTAGTTTTTTCAGACTGGTTTTTTAAATATTTTATTAGGCCGCCATTTTGTTTTGCTATCTTATATTCATACCAAAATGTTACTAGTTATTTTTTGTGCAAAATTTGAGGTTCATTGGATAATTAGTTTTTATAGTAATAATTTTTTAAACGTTTCATTATGTCGCCATCTTGTTCCGGCATATTGGATTTTCAGTCAATCTGATGAGTAGTTTTTAACTTATGCTGCGAATTGACAGACGGACTGATGGAATTGATAAAAAACACAATTTTTGGCATCTAGGGATGTTAAAACGCAAAGACATGTAAAACCTGAGAATGTGATTTTTTCAGATTATAAAAAATTAATTTGGCCGTCGTTCTGTTCCGCCATCTTGAATTAGTACCACAGTTTTACTAGTTCATTTCCATACCTATATTTGTAAATATTTTATTACGCACCATTGTTCCGCCATCTTGGATTCGTACCAAAATTTTTCTAGTTGATTCTTACATAATATTGGATTTTTTTTTACTTTTACTTTTACCAGGTCATCCCCATATGACCCCTAATTTTTGACCAAAATTTGAAGTCAATCGTTTAAGTAATTTTTTAGCTATTCCGCGAACAGACAGATCAACATGGTTTTCATAATCTGATGGGGACCCTGAAACGTAATAATGACGTAAACGATGAAAATTGAACAACAAAAAAAAAAGGTCCTTACTATAGATAAAACTGGGACTCTGGGGGGGGGGGGAGATTACTCCAATTCCGAAAAAAAAGTCTTTAGTTTATATTATTTTTAACATTTCAACTTAAATAAAAGAGGCTCTGGGGAAAAGGGATTAACCCCCAACCCCCCTCCTTATATACGCCACTTCGTAACAGTCTTAAAAATATTATAGTAGAGAGGCTTAGTGTTTTCTTAAACATAACTTTCGCAAATTTTCAGTTAATTAAAAGTTCTCTGCATCTTTATAAAAAAAAACCGAGCGGATGTCTAGTTTCCTTTTAAATAATGGACAACGCGATGGCAAAACGGTCACTTGGTAGTTATACTACCTATTTCTGTATTAATTTGTGAATTTTAATACTATGTCAAAGCATGGATAATTATTATTATGTTAATTACAGTAAACGCCGCCGTTAAATTAACGCCCTCGTGCAAATATTGATGTGCGCAGATGCGTACTGGGCAATGCCCGGTATGCCCTTGAAAAACCTCACCAATGCCCTTACCTTCTTTAAAATTTGAATTTAAATAAAATAGTTTGTTGTACAGCCTTCGATTGCACGAGGTGTCTTCAACGACCTTTACTTCACGTTCACGAAATCGGAATACGATTCAGTGTTCTTTTATTAATTTGCTTTATGGACCCTAGGATCGCACCACTAGCGGCTGCTATGTCGCCAATCTGGAATATTCTTTGTGGTCGCTTCGCTCTTCACTAGGGGAAAGTGGATTTACTTAAATGTTTACAGTTACAATGAAATGTTAAAATTCTGGCCACGAAAAATGGCAAATCAAATAGAGATGTGTTTAGAATTCTAGAACGTTTTAAAATATGTAAGAGTATACAAGGTCTCCTATTTTAAATAATTATGTCTGTCAAAGCCTATGAAAGTTATTAGAGCCATAGAAACTACGAAAATTTCAATTTTCTTGAGACCGGGACTACTATTTTTCACGACCAGCCTCGCAAATAGTTGATTATAGATGGCTCTTGTGCCAGTGTTAGTAGTAATTACTAGAGTGATGAAATAGGCAAAAATAACTGAGAAATGGCGAATACCCATTGCCAACCATAATATAATAATTAGCAAAAAGAGATTTCTGTGAACAGCATAAATATGTTTTATGAGCAAAATTTGCGCAGTTTTGTTAAATTTCATCACGAATAATCGTAAAACTGGCATCTGACCTCCATCACGTCTTGTTGTCATCAACGAAAACAATTTCAGATACAAAAGGTATTAATTGTGCAACCGCGTCAAATTGCCCTATTCATCTCGAAACAATTACATTTCCAATTTGCTTATCGGGAAAAAACGGGTGATGAATTTTGCAATAAATTATTCAACGTTCCGATGATAACGGTTTATGTTTCTAAAAATAAGTAATACACACGTACTGGTATAGTCTTTTCATCTTTTACGGCTGTTTCTATTTTAATTGGGTTTTGTGAGAGCACTCTTATCACAGGTAAGATTATGGAGCCGCATAATAATGGCAAAAATGGCGTCTACCAGATGCAGTTACCGATTGTTCTCGAACGATGCATTGTAATGTTAATGTAGCATTTTTTTTCGCTATTATTACCGAGGAAATGTTGATAACGACCCACGAGAACAAATAATAATTAGATTGACTAAGGAAATGTTGATAACGAGCCTAGCCCCCCAACCCCAAAAATAGCTCCCCCGCCATGCGACGAGAACAAATAATAATTAGATTGCATCTTCCTAAGAAATAAACATAGGTTTTTTTTCTAATTTAGCATCTTGTATATATTAATTGGAAGAATTTAAAAGTTAGATCATAAAAGTTTGAGAAATAGTGAAAAGTGTAAGCGATATTTTTTAAGGGGTTTAAAAGAGTAAAAAAAGTCATATTTTGATTACGCAAAACGGATAATAGTCAAACTGAAATCAGGAATAGGTGGAGTAAGTGTTCTAATATTGAAAAATTATGGAAGTCATTGATGTAGATACTTAATCTTTCTCGACTATACATATTAAAAATAAAATTGAGGTGATACTCCAAAACACGGCAAAACTTCTGTTATTTAAATGTTCGTCTCCCAAGTAGCACAAATTAGCTGATAAGCTTTTTTGCCTAACAGTTATCCATAAAAAACACATAAAAACCAGAGATTTGTCAAATTTTGGCAAATGATTCTTGGTTTGTTTTCTAGCCATGAAAGCTCGCTTCAAATTAGATTTTTTGGCTCCAAAAGTAGCAGTTTTTAATGTAGATAGGCTATAGCATAATTACTTGGCCAAAAAATATCTTTTATAGGATAATTAAACCTCCAACTTTTTTTTTGTAATATTGGACGGCCAAAAAGTAGAAATATCCGCCAATTTTGTTGCCACAATATAACCAGATGTATTCTAGTAAGTAATGAAGTTAAATTATAGTAAGCATAGCTGTTTAAAATACCAGAATATGACATTTTTAATCAATAGAAATCGAGATCAGAATATAATCAATAAGTAGGCATTTTTCCCAAATGCCAACCAAACATATTTTAGCCAGTATTTAAGTTTAATTATAGTAATAATAGGTATATAAGAATGCCAGATTGTGACATTTTAAGATAACAAAAATTGAAAGAAAAAAATATGGTTTTTATTATCATATTTTTGTTTCAAAATTAAACTAAAATTGGGTAGTTCTATTTGGCTTATTTTTGCTTTAATATTGCCAAAAAATGCCACATTCTCAAATTTACGTTTATAACCTATAAAACTGTACTTAATCAAACTGAAGATGTATTTAGAAAAACGAAATATAAATTATTTACCATACAAAATGTCTAATACAAACATTGAATATTTCACCACATATTATAGAAAAACGCTGGCTCCTGGGTCTTAAATTAGCCATTTTTAGGGAGTACTAAAAGCACACCAAGTAGACATTTTTATTGGCAAAATTTTAATATATGTTGCTACATTTGAAATTTATTCCCATTTGATAAATATTTGCTTACAAGGTGGCCAATTTCAAGGAATATTTGCTTAAAAAATAACTCAAACTTTTTATGATTGAAAATGAAACTAATTTCCTAGCAGCCATTACTTGACCACTTTAAACAAACATATTCTTTCTACCAATAAAAACGTATTTTCATGCATGTTTTTTTACGTTAGGGACACTTTAATGAATTTTCTTAGTAAATTATATCTCAAAAAAAAAAAAATTGTAGACGAAATATTTAGTTTCAAGAAGGGGCGCGTGTTTTACATTCCTATCTTAGATTATTTTAACAGTAAAAGTTCCTACGCAAGTGTTTTTTTGTCCCCACCAACCGTCAAATGAATATTTTACACAATAAGTCATAGTCCTCGTATTTCTATGAAACCGTAATTTGTTATGTTTGCACTTCTTCCTGGCTCATAAATTCTCACACTGATTAGCTCTGTTAATACTATTTCTACATAATTTGAAACAATTCATGATATAAATGAAGAGAAGGCAAAAAATGAGAAATTATTTAGGTAAATTTCGGAAAAAATGTTGCTCAAATTTCGGCTAAAAAAAAATCAGAATTCAGCTAAAAAAGCTCGATTTTAAACTCAAAAAATAGCTAATAAACCCAACCATAAAATCAAAAGACTGGGTTGTATAATTGCCAATTGGCCATTTTTACCCCATTATGGCCAAATTATTATTCCCCACTTTAGCCATATTTCCGTCTTTATTCGGTAATAGAACTGTTATTTTGGTCAGCAATTTTAGCTAATTAGCCAGAGACATTAGCAAATATCACAGCATTTTAGCCCCTATATGATTATATGTGCTACTTGGGCTGGTATACAGGGTAGACCAAAAAGGAAGAGAAACTTTGGCAGGTTTCCTGTTAACAGGTCGATTAAAACATATATTATGTTATACAGGAGAAGTGATAACTTTAAACTCCTTAAAATTTTTATATACGAGTTTCATCGTTCTATGTAACTTTAAGTGTCGTAATTTATTAAAAAAAAATATATTTTTTGACAGCTGTCATAGATATTAATCAAATCGTATACAGCCGAAACATAAAAATTTAGACAATATCAGGAGTTTATAGTTAAATCATAGCCGTACGAAAAAATGGTTAAAATTGGTTTTATCCTACAATCAATATTATCTTATAAGTATCAGGGCTTGAGCCCCCCCAAAAGTCGATGTCCAGTTGCGCCACTGATTAGGACTTTGTAGAATTTGTAAGGAACTAAGTCGAATCTGTCGGATCATGCAGAAAGTTCACCATTAATCTATATATTTAAAATTCAAATTCAAATTCAATTTTTGTATTTGGTTTCGAGCACTATTAATAATAGAAACACGTCAAATAGAAATGAAAATAGACATATAGCAAGTACCTAATATAAACTAACAACAGATATATCAAATACAGAGCACAAAACATAGTAAATATTTTTTTCCTCAAGTTAAAATCTGATCTTCAGTGCGGTGTCCAACAAAACAGGGTAAAAAAAGGTTTTTAGTTTGCATATTATGATGGGTTATTCCTCAAAAAAGTGAAAAATTCAATTGTGGTGTAAAAAGTCTGTGATAAAAGTAAGCTTTTAATTTTATTTTTGAATTTATTTTGACCATTTATTGCTTTAATATTATAAGGTAACACATTATAAATTTTACTCCCAGCGTAGATTGGTGATTTTTTATAAATATTTAAGTTATGCTTGTTTAAGCAGAAGTTATTTTTATTTCATGTATCATACGCATGAAAATTACTGTCAATTTGAATTAGATTTTTATTTCGATGGATATATGATAACAATTTTAAGAGATAAATTGAAGCAACTGTCAAAAGTTTATTTGCTCTGAATGTCTCTCTGCAAGACGTTTTAAAAGGTATACTGAAAATAATTCCAAAGATTCTTTTTTGTATTATAAATACTCTCTCTATATCTGAGACCTGACCCCACACTACTATGTTATAAGCTATTGCAGAGTATATGAAAGCATAATATACGTTAATAATTGTTGTACGGTCAACATAATTACGGAGAAATTACGTAAGCTCCCCTTCTTACAAACATTGTCGATCTAAATGTTCCAATTAAGGTGGAAATCCATAGACAAAACCAAGAAACTAACACATGTGGAAAGCTCAAGATCATGACCATCCAAGGAAATGCTGATATCACAAGATACTCTACGAATAGTTCTTAAGTTCATAGCTACAGTTTTGGTATGGTTAATCATTAGCTTATTAGCAAAGCACCATTGAGAAAACTCATTCAGTACAATGTTGATTTTATTTTTTAAGTGACTTTTTAATGATTCTTTTTTGTATTATAAATACTCTCTCTATATCTGAGACCTGACCCCACACTACTATGTTGACATATCGGTTCCAAGAGAGAGAGAGAGAGAGAGAGAGAGAGAGAGAATACTACGATAGTAGTATCATCTGCATATAGAAAAACCTGGCCCTAACTTATATAGTCAGGAAGATCATTAATGAAAAGTAGAAAAACCAGGGGACCTAAGATACTTCCCTGAGGTGTGCCAATATTTTAATTAAAATCACACGACATTATATTTTTAATTTTTACAGAAAATTTTCTGTTAGTCAAAAATGAAAACTATTAATTCCTTTTATATCACCGCGTAGTCTTAAGGCGTCTAGTTTAGCAAAGACAAACTGTTTATCAATAGTGTCGAATGCACGTGTCAAGTCAAAAGACAATGTAATTACAAATTCACCTTTGTCCATCTTATTAGAAATATACTGTACAAGATCAATACACCCAGTTTCCGTAGACATGCCTCTCCGAAAACCATGTTGCCTGTCGTTTAAGATATTATATTTGAATATTCCACTCATGTACAAATTTTCCCGTAAGACTGGTGGTGTTTTCGAAAAAATTATAGCGGAAATACCACGTCGTCTAGGAAACATGGTGTTTCCACTTACCTGGTTAGGTGTGGTTACATACATTGAGAGACGCTAGAGTCTCTAGAATCTGATTTTTTTTAAGTATCTTTCAAACATTTTTGTAAAGTTGTCAATATGAATAATCGCTTTGGGCTAATTCAAGAAGAGGAAATTGATGAAAATATAATTGGAAGCGAACCAAGAAACACCGTTAAATCTAAGTTTGTGTTCAATTTGTTACAAAATTCAACTTTCTGAACTTGAAATAGGTATGTATTTAATATTCAGTTAATAAAGCTTAGTTTCCCTGTATTTGATTCGTGGAATATTCCTCCTACATACCATTCGTGCTTAAAAATTAACCAGATAATTTTCCACTCATGCGTGTTTTCTCTACAAATTATAAGGAAATACGCATTCGTGAAAAATTATCGGAAATTTTTAAGCACTCGTGGTATTATCCCCGAAAATAAAGTCATAAATACGATTGTAAACAATTTTTTCAAAAATCTTAGAAAAGGAACTCAACATGGAAATAGGCCTGTAGTTTTCCATGCTAAGAGAATCCTCCTCTTAAATATAGGTACAACTATGGATTTCTTTAGCCTGTCCGAAGGTATTAAGAAATTAAGATTTAAAAAAAGGAGTCAAAAAACATTTTAGAAAATAAAAAAAGATATTCTTAAAGATAAATTTTTTTTACATTGATTTTTTTAGACAATTTAATTGGCCGCCATTTTGTTTCTCCGTTGTGAATTCATATCACAATTTCACCAGTTTATCTTATATTTAATGGATGCCTATAATTTAAAATTTATCTAATAAGTAGTTTTTTTAATAACTTATTACGCCGCTATTTTGATTTGCTCTCTTGGATTCGTACCAAAATATCACAGGTCGATTCCTTAGTTTTTGTGCAATATTTGAGTTAATAATAATTAATTAATAATAATACGCCGCCATTTTGTTCCGAAATATTGGATTTTCACCAAAATAATAACAGGTCATCTCCACATAAATTTTTTTATCAAAATTTTAAGTCAATCGGGTAAGTAGTTTTAGATACGCCGCGACCTGACAGAGAAAAATAGAATTGAGAAAACATATTTTTTGGCATCTAGGGACATTAAAAAGTAAATGATATGTTAAACCTATAATTTTTTTGACGATTGCAAATATTTCGTTTATCCGCCATTTTGTTCCAACATCTTGAATTGGTACCACAATTTTACCAGTTCATCTCTATACAACAATTAATTTGAAATCAATCTATTAGGTAGTTTTTTCAGGCTGAATTTTTAAATATTTTATTAAGCCGCCATTTTATTTCGCCATCTTGGATTCGTACCAAAATTTTACGAGTTAATTGCTACCTAACACTTTATTTTTCTGCAAAATTTGAGGTAAATTGGGCAACTAGTTTTTTAGTAATAATTTTTTTTTCTGCAAAATTTGAGGTAAATTGGGCAACTAGTCTTTTAGTAATAATTTTTTTAACATTTGACTAGGCCGCCGTTTTATTTAGATATGAGGTAATTCCGGGAGAGTTGCCCCAGAGTTCTCAAATTTGTTAAAACATTGATAGGTGGCGAGTTACGTTGTGGTCGAAGAAAACACCCTTTTTAAAAAACGTCAAATTTTTATTAAAAGGTAAAATTCAAGATTCAAGATCAAGAGCAGACTAACAAGTGATTCAATCACCGTCCTTTGCTTATATTTATAAGATTTCCTTATCTGTAATTGAATTTGTCACATTCAGCAATATGGGGAACGTAACTCCTCCATCCCTTAATGGGCATATAAACTGGAAGTTTTTATGACCTAATTATTTTAAAATAATTAATTAAATTATTATATCATTTATTTGGTCAGTATTTCTTAGTTTATTAAGTTTTAACTTAGGCCATAAATACTTGTACAAAATATACAATATTATAATTATTAAAATTACATATAGTAAAATTGTCCATAAACTTGTCTTATGATAATATACAGTGTCGGTTAAAAGTTTAGAGGTTTCAATTTTTTGTTTATTTATTTCGTTTTGTAGATCATCAAATTTTTCCAAGTTTATAGAATTTGTTTTCAAAAATCTTATATTATTATAAATAGTTCGGTTTGTAAAATTGAGTTTAATATTAGGCAATGCCACATTTAAATATTCGTTTTTTGAGTTTTTATAACTTTTAAGTATTATATTATTTATCTTAAGACTACATATAGGACTTAATTCAATTAAATAAGTTCCGTTTAGTAAAATAGTATTTTGGGTGTTTTTACAAGTTTCCATTGCTGTAATATCTTTATTTGTTATTACAACCCATTTTCCTTCTTCTATATTTTGAATTTCTAGGCTGTCTATTTTTACAGGAATTTGCTTACAATTCGTGATATTATGATAATATTTTAATAGCTGCATTTCTCAGGGTAATGTTTGAAATATATTTTCAGAATGTATATGACTGCATAAAAATTCATTTTCTGTGACTTTTTTGCATGGATCATTCGAGTATCCAAAATTCTTATCATTAATTATAAGATAATTAAAGTTGGGTATTATTATTTTGTAATATTCGCCATTGGGTGTGGGTATAGGAAACAAATGGAATAAGGTATACTCTTTCTTTTCGACTAAAGGAATTTCTATAATAAAAGTAACTTCGCTATTTATTACGTAACCTTTTATATCTAGGATTGTCTCATATTTTAGGATATTTTCTAAGTTTGGTTCAAATGGCAATTTTTCTGAATTTAAGTATTTTTTAATCATTTTTATTTCTGATAGCAGTTCTTTAGGTTGAATTATAGTATTATGAAAATTATTTAGTTTTGCAAATGATATAGCGATTTCTATATTCGCTAATGTGTCAAAAATATTTTGATATAGCATATATATTTGTGTTAAGATCAATTGAGTTCGGTAATAGTCGAAATCAGATATTTCTTGTAGTTCGATTTTGGTTAGTGTTTGTATAGTCTGATTTACTTGAAATTCTAGAATATTTTGGTTATGGGATATATTTTGTGATATTTCTTGAAAACCTTTTATAGAATTACTGAGTAAGGTCATTTGTTTGTCCATTGACAACTTGATGTTATTTTGATTTTGTTTTAGAATATTTATTTCATTATTTATTAAAATTGCATCGTTGTCGTCTAGATTGCCTGTTATACTTTTAATTATACTTCCTAGTCCGTCAATTAGCCCACGTTTCTGCCTACTTTGTTTAGGGGGTAGTATTTCATTTATTTGGCGTAATATTTTTTGTTTTTGGTTATCAATAATTATATAGGAATTATAGTCAGTTTTATTTTTCAAATGTAATTTTAACATATTATATTTTAAACTCAAGGATTTATATTCCTCAATTATACCTTTTATATTAAACACTTGAACAAATGTCCAGTGATTAATTGTCTTCTGGGCGTGTCCTAGTTTGTAGGGTAAGATGCCAGGGTTCAGATTTAAGTCGTGGTATTTTGGTCTGTCTCCTCGTGTGTAGGACCATCTGTAACAAGAGGTCTTTTTAGTTCTTTTATGTGTATAATTTCTGTCTTTTTTAGGTTTTTGATATTTTCATTCTCTTATTATAAAGGGGCCACTAAATTTGGCTTGATTTTTATTTCTAGGGGACAGTTTTTTATACACTTTTTGATTAAGTTTAAATTCATAGGGTTTGTCACCTTTAGGGTTAGTTTTTTCTAGCAGTATTTCTTTCTGTGTTTCGCTTTTCTCTGTGACAGTATTGTAAATGGCGTCTACTTTTTCTTTATGGGATAGTACATAGTCTGAGTAGAATGTTGTTGATATTAAGTCTAAAGGATCACGTGAGTTTGTGTGTCCTAAAATTAATTCATGGGGTGTATATTTGGTTGTACTATGTATCGAGCTATTATATGCTATAATTGCATAGGGTAATAGTTCGGGAATTGGTTTATTTTTGTCTTTATCTTTTAGAATTCTTAAATGTTCGATTAATGTAGAGTGATATCTTTCTATAGGGCCATTTGACTCATGGTGTCCTGGGGTTGTAAAGTGAATATTTATTTTTTGGGCTTTTAATAATTCCTTTACTAGTTCGTTATTAAATTCAGAGCCATTATCACTAACAATTGTTTCTGAGCATCCAAAGAATGAAAAATAATTTATAAGTTTGTCACATACTGACTTAGCATTTTTATCGTATACATAGGCTTGTCCGTATTTTGAAAATCTGTCAAATATTGTAAGGCAATTATGTTTTTAAAAATAAATGTGTCTAAATGAATTATTTGAAAAGGTTTAGAAGGTGTTTCGGTTTTTACTAAAGGCACATACGATTTTTGTCTGCTATATTTTAGGGTTTGACATGTAACACAGTCATTTATAAATTGAGTGATTTCTTGTTTCATTTCACCCCAATAGTAGTTTTGTTTTAGTCTATCATAGGTTTCTGAAATTCCCCTGTGATTAGTTTTACTTTGATGTTGATGGGTCATCAATAAAATTTTTTCATCCTGTTCTTTAATATTATTGACTAGTTTTGTGCATCGTATTATTTTTGGTTTCTTAAAATTTTGTATATATATATTTGTAAAAATTGGGATAAGTTCTTCATTGTAAAAATATATATAACATGTTTTTTTATTATTCATATAATCGCGAATAAATTCTTTAATGATATCAGGGTTTTCCGGTATTTCTACATTATTAATGTAATTCCTTTCGAATGTTTCGAAATCCACTTTTATTTTATGATGAGGCGATTTCTTTATTAAATATTGCAAAGGCTTATTGTTAATTATTTCGTCTAAGATATTTAATCCGGGGTTTTCTGTCTCATTTTGATTACTATGCACAGTATTGTCAGAAGTAATTAAAGCTGGTTGAATTTAAATGTCAGATAAAATGTTTATTCTTTGTTCATTGTTCGCTTGACCTACGGAAATTGAGGGTAATTCGTTATCTAAGTTTCGAACTTGATCTGAGTCAGGGTTATCTCTACTTGAGCTTGCAACTTGAGAGTCAAGGTTTTGTGTCACGGTTATATTTTCCGAAAGATTACGCAAGTATTCAACTATATCGTTGTCAGCGTCTCCGGGATTATTTAATACGGAATCATTTTCGTATAGATTTAACTGAATTCTCGATAAGGCGTCACAATTACTATTCAAAATGCCTTTCTTATAGATAATCTTAAAGTCATATTCATCTAGACGTAATCTCCATCTAGTTAATTTCGAATTTACATCTTTTTGATTAAATAACCATACTAAAGGTCTATGGTCAACATATACATAAAATTGTCGTCCGAATAAATAAGGGCGAAAATATTTACAGGCCCAGACTACGGCTAAAAGTTCTTTTTCTGTTGTTGAGTATCTAGTCTCGGTTTCATTTAATGTACGCGATGCGTAAGCTACCGGTTTATCATTAGGTAATGTTCCTTGAGATAGGATTGCTCCTAAAGCATAGTTACTCGCGTCTGTAGTTAATATAAATGGTTTTGTAAAGTCAGGGTACTGCAATATTGGCGAATTTATTAGCAGGCTTTTACAATGTTCGAACGCATTTATAAATTCAGGCGTGTGCTCTACTTTAGAGTTCTTTTTTAGACATTTCGTCATTGGTTTTGTTATTTTAGCAAAGTCTTCTATAAAGCGTCTGTAGTACCCAATAAGGCCCAAGAAGGATTTTATTTCTTTTTGAGTTTTAGGTATAGGAAAATTTTTTACAGCTGATATTTTTTCAGGATTTGGTTTACTTCCGTTTGGTGTTACGATATGTCCTAAATATTGTACTTCTTTTTTCAAAAATTCAGATTTGTCTAGTTGTATTTTAAAGTTTGCTTCGCGTAGTCTTATAAATATTTTTCTTAGCTTTAAAATGTGTTCGTCTAGACTCGTACTGAAGACAATTATGTCGTCTAGATATACAAAGCATATTTCGTCCTGTAGACCTCTTAATATGTTGTTCATAACGCGTTGAAATGTTGCGGGGGCGTTCTTTAAACCGAAGGGCATTCTTAAAAATTCATAATGACCAAAGTCTGTACTAAATGCTGTTTTGGGAATGTCCTCTTATCATACTTCGATTTGATGAAAACCGTTAGCAAGGTCTAACGTAGAAAAATATTGTGCTTTCCCTAGTTTATCTAATATTTCGGTAATATTAGGCAACGGAAATTTGTCTGCAACACTTACATCATTGATACGACGTAGATCGCAAACCATGCGATATTTCGGCTTTCCTGAAGCGTCAAGCTTTTTTGGAACTATCCATATTGGTGATGAGTAAGGAGAATTTGATTCTCTTATTATATTTTGGTCTAGAAGCTTCGAAATTTGATCTTTTACTTCTTTTTTATAAATTTCAGGGTATCTATAACTTTTAGTATAGATAGGAGTGTCTGTTGTTAATTTTATTTGATGTTTTATTGCGTATGTAAAAGTTAAAGGTATCCCTTCACAATAAAAAACGTCTCTAAATTCAAAACAAAGTTTACGTATGGTCTAACCTTAAATTTTTTAAATTAGCTTTAAGTTGGTTATCTAGATCTCTATCAGATTTTTGTTCATTTGAATTATAATCGACGAAGTTAAGTTCATTCACATTTAATTTTTCTACTTCGAGAGGTTCAAGAAATTGGATTTTAATTGGGTTTTCTGTTGGATTTAGTATAGTTGTATAAGTAAGGTTATTTTTTATTTCTACCAAACATTCAGGAATTTCTACATTTCCGTATTTTTGGTAAGAAATTATGCCTGTTCCTTCTGTGATATTCACAGGTATTTCTATTTTTTGTATACATCTTGGTGAAATTATATAAGTAAATTTTTTTTTAATAATTTCAGGCGAAAGTTGTTTTTCATTTTTTCCTAAATAGCGTATTGGTATTTCTGTATGCGGCGATTGTAAAGTTCGTGTATTGAAATCTAAATTAGCGTTAAGTTGGATAATAAGATCTAGGCCTATTAATCCATCAAATTTGTTTGAAAAATTAAATAAATAAAATGTAAGGTTGCCTTGCGTTTTAAACGTCTGAAATAATGGAATTATTGCTATTTCATTGTGGAAAGATGTAGCATGCGCTGTTTGAACTTGAAATATTTCTCTTTTTATATTTTCGGGAAAATATCTATAGGCAATTTCTGGTTTTATAAAACTTCGAGTACTTCCAGTATCTAGTAGAAAATTTGCGTCTAATTCGGGTATATGAATATATGGTAATTCGGCTGTGTAGTTATTCAAAAATACTACCTCGTATTGTTGTTCGGGCTCGTTCCCGTAAAATTTACATTATTAGTATTTTCTGGGAAATATTCTGGTTCGTGAGTTTGTTCTTGGTATATGTTTGTGTAACTTGGTTCATATGTATTCATATAACTTTGTTCATAAAATGGATTTTCGAAATTTGGTGTTTCTTGATTATCAGCATAATCAAAGTTTTTAAAAATTGGGAAATTAACATTTGTATTTTCATGATTAACAGTATAATCATATTGAGTATTATTTTGTGGGTTTTGTTCCGAAACTTCTTGATTGTAAAGTTGTTCGGTAATTACTTTTTTATTTTGTATATTATTATTTAAAATTGTGATTCCAGAACTTGTGTCCATAGGTTCTATTTGTCTTGTTCTTATAGAATTTTGTGCAAAATTGGTGTTAGGTCTCATAAAGGGTCTTTCTTGGTAAAAATTGGGTCTTTGAAAATTTTGTTGAAAATTATTAGGTCTTATATTTGAATTTGAATTAAAGTTATTCGCGTTTCTTCCAAAATAATTTGGAGTATTATTTACAGCATTACCGTTTATGTTATTTTGGAATTTTGGAAAATTCGGATTTATTGCATTGGGAAAATTTTGTGAATAATTAGGGTTAAAATTAGGTAATTTGGACTAAAATTATATAAATAAGGTGGTTTATACATTGGTGGCGATTTTTGGTTTTTATTTTGCGAATTTGTTGTACTCATTGGCACAGGTCTATTTTGTGGTATTTGTGAATTTTTAAGGTAAATAAAATTTTCTTCCTCTCGCACAAATGCCATAGCTTCTTCTAAAGCTGTTGGATTTTTTAGTCGAATAACTAATTGCATATTATAAGGTAACCCTCGTATAAATGTTTTTAGAGCAAATTCATCGTAATGGTTAATTTTTATTAATTTGGTTGCGGGATCTTCATTTGTTCCATTTAATTTTGCAGATAATAGGCTTCTAGAATCTTGGATTCTCATGCCGAAATTAATAGGGTGTTCGTTTTTAAAAGGTTTTAGATTAATTAAATCTTGTATAAGCCAATCGATTGATCTTTGATCAGCGAAGGTACTTATAAGGGCTTGTTTTACTAGAGCCCAAGTATTTAATTCTGTTCGAGATACAATAAGTTCGGCGGCCCTATGTGTAAGTTTACTTAATATGGTGTCAAATAAGCAAATATTTATTGGGTCATTTAAATTAACCGTGTTTTGAAAAGCTTTTAAAAGGTTTTCGGAGGCTGCTACAAATCTCTGTAAAAGTTTTGGATTCCCGTCAAAATTTGGAATGTTATCAGCTTGGTAACGTAAAAGAGTAAAATTAGTTGTCATTATTTTATTTTTATTGTCAGTTGAACCAGATTGAATTGATAAATCGTTTAGAGAATTAATTAGATCGTCTAGGTTTACTTCCTTAAAGAGCTCAATTTTGATAAAATATATATAGGCATACTTTTTTTAAAAATATAAAATGGTTAAAGCAAACTATATTTCCAAAAATAAGTTTCAAATTTACGTTTTGAATTATTTATATCAAAAATTATTACTTATTTTTGCAAATAGAGAAAAAAAAATGCTAATATTAAAATGTTTGCAATGACTTACAATACTAGAAGAAAAATTAGCTTCATGGGCTTCTTTTTTCTTTTTTCTTAGCTTAGGTCCTTACTGCTAGGCTGGTTTGGCGATTTTTGTCGTCCCCAGTGTGGTTTGCCTCTGGATCGGCGATTTTTGTCCTCCCCAGTGGTGGTTAGGCTGTTGGTTTGGCGATGTTTGTCCTCCCCAGTAATGCCTTGTGTGACTTGCTAGCTGTCCTGTTCTTATTCCTCGCCGGTTCCCCAAAGTTGGTCCCGTGAAGTCGCCTTAGATCGGCACTGTCTACTTCTTATGAGCTCCAATTTTTCTCAGGGCTTCTTTGATTCGAGCACTCCCTCGAAGTCACCTTAGATCGGTACTATTTACTTTTTAGGACTCGAACCGTCGAAATACGTAGATTTTCTAGTGAATAAATTTTTTGAAAAAACCGTGTTTTTTCAAAAAACACACGTTTCACTATCCGTACGACTGCGCCAGTTACGTTGTGGTCAAAGAAAACACCCTATTTAAAAAACGTCAAATTTTTATTAAAAGGTAAAATACAAGATTCAAGATCAAGAGCAGACTAACAAGTGATTCAATCACCGTCCTTTGCTTATATTTATAAGATTTCCTTATCTGTAATTGAATTTGTCACATTCAGCAATATGGGGAACGTAACTGGCGTGAGTGCTATGATTTAGTTATTGTTTACAAGCCGTAGCATCGAGTGAGTGCCATAATTCGCCCGCAATAACTGTGGTTTTGCTCGCAATCAAGAAAAAAGGTAAATACCTAATTTTTAAGTGGTTATATAATACAAACGGATGTGATTGAGTTGTTGTTTTGCATTAGCTTAAGTTTATAACGTAAATACGTTGTGATTTGGGTCAAAATAGTTCTAAATTGACGTTATGTGTAGAGATACTGGTTTCCGTTTAGCTGTTCCAAGCTAACAGGTGGGGCATCTATACCGGATAAAAAGGATAGATGCCTCGGGGCATCTAACCCGTACAAAAGTATAGATGGCCCATAACGAGCTCAACAAAATATTACTACATGTTTTTTTAGCAGTAGTACAATGCCTACAACGTACACCCGGAAGATTACTGCTCCCCCAAGACGGCAATGAACGCGGGAAAATTTGGAAATAGCACTTACAAACTTGAATAAAGGAGAAATAGGAGTGAATGAAGCTGCACGAATTTATGGAATTCCATCTCGAACTTTGTGTTGTCCTTGGGTCCACAAGCGTTATTGGGAATAGAAAATGAAAAGAGGCTCGTTAAACACGTCCAAAAAATGGAAAAGGCCGGATTTGCGATTGATAGGGAAAGACTGCGGTCGTTGGCGTTTCAGTTCGCTGAAATGTTAGGAATTCGGCACCGCTTTAATCGAGAAACTCGCATGGCAGATTACGACTGACTGTCTTCTTTCTTGAGAAGAAATAAAGTTGAGCGTCAGGCAGTCACAGGGGATGTCGCTTGCACGAAGTGAAGGAATGAACAGAGAAGAAGCTAATGCATTTTTCAATCTACTTTCTGAAGTTTATAGGTAATTTCACTTTTTTGACCACCCCGGAAACATTTTCAACATGGATGAAGTTGGTCCGGTGATTGCAACGTCCGGTGATTGCAACCAAAGGGGCTAAAGATGTCCACACCATAATATCTTCTGAGAGGGGTGAAAATGTGTCTATAGCAGCATGTTGTAGCGCTGAAGGAGTTCGTGAGAAAAGTTTATATGAACTCAAAATCATCATTTATCACGTCTGAGCTGTTCTTCACTTGGCTGAAAGAACATTTGATCCCAAGAAAACCGCCAAGAAAGACAATTTTAATTCTGGATGGACACACATCCCACCGGAATTGTTTTGAAATGCTGCAGTATGCTGAAGAAAACGACGTTATTTTCGTTTGCTTACCAAGTCACACGACGCAAGTGCTCCAGCCTTTAGTTAGATCTTCTCTGAAGAAAGAAGCAAGACAGTGGATGATACACCATCCGGGACGACAGATTAGTCGCCTCCAAGCAAGTGAGCTAATTGGGAACGCTTGGGGCAAAGCAGGTCAAAATTGATTTATCCGGATTCAGAGCGACTGGAATATTTCCGTTGGATCCAGCAGCGATTCCCGATCATATCTACGCTACTGCTGATGCAAACGCTGCCATACCATCTGCAACACCTGAAGCAATTGCTTAGTTGCTGAGAAAGAAATAGGCGTAGGCAGTCACTTGTTCCTGGGCCGTCAGGAGTTTCAACCAATATAGATAATGCAATGGAGGAGATAAGTCCAGTACCTGTGCTTCAGTCGCTAGTCGTGACAAACAAACCCATACATTCAAAAATGGACGGTGAAATCCGAGCAAAGAAACAGATTCGATCTTATAAAACCATCGACGAATACGACGAAACCAGTTCATCTTCTGTTGAAGAATGTTTAGCAGAAAAAGCTAGGAAATTGAAAAAACGTAAGTTGTCAACATTGAAGTAAGGGAGCGACAAGAAATCGCTTTCAAAAGGTAAGGAAACTGAATACAGCAAGAATCATTCAAGTCAACGCAAAGAGGATCATTGTGTAGAATGCCTAGAGACTATCATGAAATCAAAGCAAAAGTCGACTGGATATAATGTATTTATTCCAAAGGATTGCTCCACGAAATATGTACGCCACACGAAAATATATGTATCACATATGGAAACGCAACGCACAGAGTCAGTAATGTGAAAACCAATTGAAGTTACACTTTTTAAACCTAGGGCGTCTCTCCCGTTTTGGCTAGGCAACTGTTTCAAGTTTAGCTTTTTCTTAATGGTTTATGAATAACATTTCTGTTTGATTTCACAGTTTATGTTAGTTTAGATTATGTTCAATCTGATATGTATTTTTTCAGAATAAAAAAAGAATACTTTGAGTCTCTGTTTCAATTTTCACCATAAGAAGGGCATCTCTCCAGGAATTACCTTATTGGAATTTTATCAAAATGTTACCAGGTCATTCCCGATATGTTGTCTGGCATCTAGGGACCCCGAAACGTGAAGATCTGAAAAAAACTCGGGGGGTGATTTTTTCACGATTACAGAACTTCCATTTTACGAGGGAAGTGATAAATTCAATAAGTAGTTTTTATATTGACGTACACTGACGCACACCACTTTTTTGTTATGTCATTTTGAATTCGTGCCAGTTTATTCCTATATGACATTTAATTTTTCTGCAAAATTTAAGGTCGAATTAGATTTTTTTTTAATTTTGTTCCGCCATATTTGTCTCTATATCACACTTAATGCTTGCGCAAAATTGGAAATTATTCTAATAAGTAGTTTTATTTAGGCTCATTTTTTAAATACTTTATTAGAACGCCATTTTGTTTTGCTACCTTATATTCATACCAAAATCTTCACACTTGATTTTTGTGCAAAATTTGACGTAAATTTGATAATTAGTTTTTTATTCACATTTCACTAGGCCTGCATCTTTTTTCGGTATATTGGATTTTTACCAAAATATTACCAGGTTGTCCCCATATGACCCTTAATTTTTGAGTAAAAAATCTGATTAGTAGTTTTTAAGCTAGCCGTGAACTGACAAACAAACCGACAGACGGACCGACGGAATTGATAAAATATATTTTTTGGTACCTAAGGACGGTAAAACGTGAATGTATAAAACCTGAGAGGGTGATTTTTCACGATTACAAACATTTTATATCGCCAGTTTGAACTTTTAGATTTTGGATTCGTACCAAAATGTTACCAGTTGATTTCTACGTAACAAAATGCAAAATGTGAGATAAATTGGATAAGCAGTTTTTTAGTAATAATTTTTTTTAACATTTCATTAGTCCGCCACTTTGTTTTGCCATATTTGGTTTTTATCAAAATGTTACCAGGTCATCCCCATATGTTTCCTAATTTTTGACCAAAATCAGTGCGGTAAGTAATTTTTTAGCTATATTGTGAACAGATAGACAGACAGGCAGACCGATCGATGAGAAAACATGTTTTCCAGCATCTAGGGACTCTGAAACGTAAAGATATGAATAAATCTCGGAGAGTGATTTTTATGCAAGATTTGAAATACAGATTACAATACTTCCATTTTAGGAGGGAAGTATAAAGAAAAGGTATTACTTAGACCCTTCAAGAAACAATATCCCCCTGAATACATTGTTTTTCAGTGATTTTTCACGGAATAAACTCTCTTGTTTTCAAGTGGGATAATTGTTAAACAACAGCCGCTACAATTATTTCGCTTCGTGGAGACTTTATCACAATTATACTATGAGATTGTGACAATGCAATGTTTTTAATTGTTATAATCTATAAGTTATTAATTATAATTGAATATAACAATTTTTTTTAGCCTTTTCATGGTCATGTGGTTCGCTTGCGTTGAACCAAACACTTATTGGAGTGGCGACTAAGAGAAACAAGACGCAGCATAGGAAAGCCTAACGCCAGCTGCCGTAATGATATTCAGAGAGATGCATAAACAAATTGGTTCACATTGATAATAGTTACAAACAGAGAGAGATTGATAAGATTGGGGAAGATCCACACCCACTAGTGGGCGTATATAGGTTTATCGTTATCGTGATCTTTCGTTGCTAAACAAACATAACTCGCTCTTCACAAAATTAGAACAGAACTCTATATAGTGTAGTGGTGACCACTTTTTAAAATTAAGCAAGATACTTTGCTATTGATGATTGCAAAGTGTTAGATGCCTACTTAAACACCCAACAAAAATTATAAATGAAATTGAATAATAAAAGGAATGGCTACAGAAGAATTTAAAAAAAGACTTAATATGCCATACAATAGTATGCTGCAAAAAACTACATTAAACGTAGTGGATAATGAACTGGATGACAAAAAGACGTTTTTTCGATCTCGGATGATAATCAAGTAAAGCATCGCCCCGCGCGGCTAGCACTGGTTTATGTGACCACCCGGAGTTCCTTTTAAAGACGAGATGCTAACAATATATAGTAGTTGTTGTAGATATACAATAACGACCATACCAGTAGGATTGAGTTCTCTATAAAGGTACGGTCAAGTGCAAATGCACGTTTCAATACTTGGAGAACGTCGACGGAAACTCCGATTCCTGTAATTGGAGTCACTAAATTAGGCAACCACGGTTTAATGCAATGGTATATTTTTCTTAGGCTCGAGGCTAAAGGTAAAAAATTAAAAACACATTTCTGATAAATGTGGATACTGCTAAAGAACTCAAAACAAGAAATTATTCATAAGTGCGTTCACTTTTTAATTACTAAACCTTTATTTACATACCAACGCCCAATCAAATTATTAATTAAATAACAAGGGGATATTCTTCTTCTTAATCATAACATCTAGACAGATGTGTTATGACCTATGATATCGCGCGTTTTGATTTCTGATGGCTGTTGTAACAGCGATACGCCATCTATCGTGGTTACTGGACAAGTTACCTAGGGTAATTTTTAATAGCTCTTTTGTAAGATCTACCTAGTGCGTAGGTAACCGGCCCCGTCGTCTCTATTTTCTATCGATCCGCTGAACGACAAGCCTTTCAATGTTGTCTCCTCTGTGAACATGACCAAAGAAGCTTAGAAATCGATGATATATGATACTCGACTAGCGTTGTGTAGGTCGCACTATGCAATAAGAAAAAAATCTAATGAGAAAACGAAATAGATCTATGTCTGTTGAAAGGATCCCGTCAACTCCAAAATGAGTGCTCGTGCAAAAGAGAAAATATAGCCAAATTATGAGAAAATACTTAATCTGAATATTAACCACAATTTTTGGAAGGTTTTGCAAGAGTATGCATTTTATATATGTCCTAAATCGACTAAGAAGTATAGCAAAATACCGCAGTACAGTATTTGGTTTTCTTGTTTGAAGGCAAATATCTTCACTGAAGAAAGAAGTATGCGTGATATACTAGTTCAAATGAAAATTAAAAAATGTTACATCTCACGTGTATTTACAGACATCTAAGATTAATTTTCCATCAATAACACAAAAATATTTTTTGTTTAATACTTTTCTTGGTTTAATTTAATAGAACATTTCAAGAGATCCTCTCACATTACAAGACTTTGTTCAGTTCATCGAGATATCTCGTTTCAAAGGGCCATCTTCCGTCATAAACAATACACAATCCTCCTCTTTTGGACGCGACTTTTGCGTATCCGGCATTTTGTCAGTGGCGCCGAGCACAATTCTCAGTTTAAATATCAATTAAAAAAATTAAAGATAATTTATTATTGCCAGCAACGGCCACCTAGATCTTTACAAAAGTTAGTACAGTCAAATAATTAAATGTTATTATATTTGGCGATTGGTCGTACAAACTCTAGATTAGACCTAAATTTTAAATAAATAATTTCTTTACAAATATTACTTCTTCAATACAGAGTATTTCCTTCTTTTTGGCCATTATTTTGAATGTATGAAGTAGATAGGTTAGTTGAAATACTCCAAAAATCAATGATTTTATGTATCCCATGCTGAATACACATTATTATGCTTAGAATGTGAAAAATTTTATTGTTTGATATTCAATTGCAGAATATTTTGAAAATAGACTTCTGTCCATTGCAAGGCCTGATTCCCCATCGACTTTTGTGATAAGCCTTGAATGATAATGCTTCAGTAGTAGTAGTAGTAAGTTTCTCCCAAATTACCTGGCATTTCAGACCTCTTTAATGGTTTTGTTTTTTGTTCTAATAAAGCTGAACTTGTATTAAATAGTTTAGATATATAAAAGAATTTTAAAACTGTTTGACCAATCTCTGTTCATCAAATATCAATTTTAAAATTGTATTTGGAGTCATTTCTGAAAATATTTTTCCTATGAGCGTGTGGAAAGTAAGCACTTTCGGTACGCATGTTAGTGTGGAAAATTAGTTTTTGAGGCATTAGTGCGAAAAGTAATTTACTTTCCACACTAGTGCTTAAAAAAAACAAATTATTTTTTCTGCTGTATCAAAAGTATTACATATTATTTTTTTCAAAAATAATTAAAAGACCCGCTGAATAGAAAGAAGCAATTCTCATCTAGATTTGTAATTCTTCAATATCCTAAAAAAGTCAAAAATTCATCCCATTATTTATATTATAATTTTAACGTTCATCGTATTATAATTTTATCATTCCAGTTAGCTTAATGCTAAGTAACCTTAGTTACAATTGTTTCAACAATAGTCTTATATGTCTTGGTTGCGATGACACCAAAAAGCAATAACAACAATTTATGCGCCTGTGCGTGATTTAGTCTGCATAGTTGTTTGTAATTTTGTGCTTTTAAAAAACGGTTTCGCTACTCAACATGCAAGACATAGACGAAGATGTAATTCATGAAACTATTTTAGAACAAGCCGCAGCAGTCAGCTTACAGGTATTGCCCGGAAAATCCCGCCGCATAGGTATGAAAAAGAATACAAAGTTATTACACAGTGGTGCGCGAAAAAACATGTAAAATCTCTTAAGGAAGAAGTATTTCTAGCCTATTTTGGCGAAAATTCGAAACCTGCAAATCTTCTACGCTATGGTCAACTTTTTCAATGCTCAAGTTGATCATCACAACAAAGATGTGGATATAGGTAAATATTCAAAATTAACAGCAATTTTGAAACGAGGAAATCTAGGACACCGTCCAAAAAAAATCCAAAGTTTAAAATTAAAGTTGCGACCATTATTGGATTGGCAGGTGCATGTCGTCGTGAAGGTCTTACTAAATTAACTATGGATAACATTGAAGACAAAGAGACTAATCATCAAAATTCCTATTACAAAAACTCATTTTTCCAGAACATTTGTAATTGGTGGAGATGCAGTTCATTTTCAGCTTTATAGAAAATATGTAGCTCTACGTCCTTCTAACACACCTCATCGTCTTTTTTTTTGTAAACTACAAACAAGGAAAATGCACAATAAATGTCGGGATTTGGGAAGATGCCATCCAATATTGCCGGATACCTGGGATTGCCAAATCCAGAAATGTACATGGCATTAAAGCTGGCCTCAAGAATAAAACTTCGTATGAATAGAACTAGAATGTCGCTTGGAATTCATTCTTTTTTACAGTCATGGTGCCCAATATTAAATTCTGAACTATCTTCATTCATTTTTTCGTAGAAATATGATTTGTAATTTTTTTGGATCAGATATAATTTACTAATGAAATATTTTATACATTCTACAATCCATATTCTACTTTTGATCATACGTCTACAATATTAAACGAAAATTCTGTATACTTACAATATTACCTATATTAGCTATATTAATATAAATAGATTTTTGCAAGTTTTAACTTATATTTAGCTTTATATTTGATAAAATACATAAAGTAAATTAGGTACTTAAAACATTTTTTATGAACTTAAGTAGTTTAATATTGAAATACTTACTTTCGAAAAACAGTTGAAACTAAAAGTACTTAAGTATTACAATGCTATTCTACAAAGTACTTTAACTGGATTAGAATTTTGCAGTATATTTTTTAAGTTACCCAAAACTTAAAATTATAAGTACCACTACAAGTATTTTTTTAAAAAAGTACTGAATACACTGTCCCAAGTAACACTGATTCAAAAATTTTAAGTAAAATACTTACAGTATTAAAAGTACTGCTTAATTAACTTAAAGTACATTTTTGTATTCAACTCAACACTTTTTACTTAGGTCTATTGGGGAGAGATGTTTTTTGTTTTGCAAGCATACCTTTACTGTAGCTCCCCACCATGTTCATTTTCAGAGTGTCCCGTGTGTTAGAACTCCTTTTTTCTTTGCTCCAGATAGTTCGTATTGCATTAAAACTCTTAGCACCGTAATTTTTCTGAAACAAAAAAAAATGTGAAAGCAAATTTAAAGTCCTACTCCTATATTGGAAAATTTACTGGGAGGGTAAAATGGTAGACTTTCCTGTAAAACACTGATACAATTGCGAAAAAGAAAGAGAATAATATGTAATTCATAATCTTTAAAACTGAACATAGAAAAATTATTAATTTTTAACTTAGACTTTTTAGCTAAGAAATTAATTACGTATTAGGTGTGTACGCCTCTGCTAAAACACATGATAATCGAGATTGTTAGACAGATTACATTTGGAGCGTTTTTACAACGCATCCTTTAAAAGGTATTATTTTACACTGCTTGGTTTTTAAATTCCCTTCAGTTTTGTCTTCTTCGGTTGTCTTTCAGCCCTTCAATGAACATCCTGGTCATTCAGAAGATAAATTAATTGAAGAATGCAGAGGAAGTACCCAATCTCGTGCAGTATTACTACACCTTTAAAGGAAAAATAGTAATTTGGGTATTATATAAGTATAAATGTTTTTGGAACTTTTGAAAGGCAAATATTGTCGATATAATTAAATTAAAATACATTTTAAGTACTTTGTTTTCTATTAAATATTGTATATTTATAAAATATTGTAGAGTTTTAGTCAGGTAGTGCACACAGTTGTTATTGATTATAAAAAAGCACAATAAACGATTAGACTTTTATTGTATTTAGTACCATGTGTCTAGGTCCTAACACTGGAATATGTGGTGGAAGATAGATCAAAATGCAAGAGTTCTAACTACACTACACCACAACTTGTTAAGTTCTGGACGCGCGTTTCGCTAAACAAGTTAGCATCATCAGCAGATGATATAAACTAAATTAACTTATCCTAACCGAGGATATTTATAGGTAAATGTGGTCACACTTGGTTGCACGCGACTGCACCGTTGTCAAGTAAACAATATAGGGAATATGCCTTCTGTCTTTATTTAGTGCTTTCTTACCACATTTAACTATTTCTATAATCTCAAATGTATCCGATAATCTATTATTAGATACATTTTTTAATCAACTAAGATTATTTATTCCTATTTGGTGATTGTTTTCCAAAGCATGTTGTGCAACGCTTGAGTTTTCTGTTCTTCCGTATCTTAAATGTGCCATTTATTCTTTAAAACGAATGTTTATGGAGCGTTTAGTTTGCCCAACATATTTTAGATCGCAGTCATTACAGCTAATTTCTTAGATGCCCCTCCTCTCCTTCAAGTCGACTTTGTCTTTAGGGTTTCCAAGGAGATTTTTCAAACTGTTCTCCGTTTTGTAGGCTACTCTAAAACCTAAGTTTTTAAATACTTTTTCTAGACCTCTCGCATATTTGGGATCATATAGGATTACTATGAACTTATTGGGAGCCTCAGGTGCTTGAAGAGTAGTGGCATCTTTTAACATTTTCTTAGGCTTATGTCTATTTACTAATTTATGTACAAAATTATTGCTTAATGTTTCTAAGAGAGTGTCCAAATTTTCTGTTTTAGTATCAACAATAGCAAATATATCGTCTACGTATCTACACCACACCCTTAGGAAATACTTGAGTTCTTTTTTGAATTGGGTTTTTAATCTACATATAAACAAATTTGCAACGAACGGAGATGAGCAATTGCCCATCGCAGTACCCTCAGTTGTTTGTAATATTTATTGTTGCACTAAAAAAAAAATAATTCATACATAATTTTGTGAGAAGCAAATATTCATCAATAATTTCTTTCTTCAAATTATTGATTTCAAGTAGTTCCTTTAGGTACTCTAAAGCTAGTGGTATGGATACACTAGGAAACAATGAGGTTACATCAAAAGATATTAAAATATCACCTTCTTTTAAGTGAGCGTTCTTAATTTTATCTAAGAATTCTAACGAGTTAGTAACTTCAAAGTTATCGTACGGGATATTTAATTTGCTGAATTCTTCTACTAACCATTTTGAAATATTGTAATATACGTTGGTGATCCAAGAGCTGAAATAATAGGTCTCATGGACTTCCCAGGTTTATGGATTTTGGGAAGGCAATACAGTTTAGATAACTGTCGATTACTATGTGTTAGTTTGAATTTTAGTTTATCGGACACAAGGATTTTACACTGTTTTTAGGTACTTTTTACTTATGTTATCATTTTTATTAAAGGGTTTTTCTTAATTAAATCGTAAGGACCAGTTTGAATCAAATTGTCTACTCTTTCAAAATAAACTGTTTTGTCTAGTATAACAACCTCATTTCCTATGTCAGCTTTTAAATAAAAACATTCTTTTTTCTTCAGTCCCTGGATAACTTCAATATTATTATAAAAAAGTATTTAAAAACGTAGGTTTTACAGTAGTCTACAAAACGGAGAACAGTTTGAAAAATCTCCTTGGAAACCCTAAAGACAAAGTCGACTTAAAGCAGAGGAGTGGCATCTATGAAATTAGCTATAATGACTGCGATCTAAAATATGTTGGACAAACTAAACGCTCCATAAACATTCGTTTTAAAGAACATATGGCACATTTATGATATAGAAGAACAGAAAAGTCAAGCGTTTCCCAACATGCTTTGGAAAACAATCACCAAATAGGAATAAATAATCTTAAGTTAATTAAAAATGTATCTAATAATAGATTATTGGATACATTTGAGAGTATAGAAATAGTTAAATGTGGTAAGAAAGCACTAAATAAAGACAGCGGGTTTATTCCCTATAGTCTCCTCTATTGTTTACTTGACAACGGTGCAGTGGCGTGAAACCAAGTGTGACCACATTTACCTACAAATATTCTCGGTTAGGATAAGTTACTTTAGTTTATATCATCTGCTGATGGTGCTAACTTGGTTAGCGAAACGCGCGGCCAAAGTGTAACAAGTTGTGGTGTAGTGTGGCTAGAACTCTTGTATTTTGAACCATGTATTTAATTATACAACGTTTCGGCCCCTACTATATGTGACAGTAAGAAGAAGAATCTTGCTTTGTGTAAGTAACACATTGCATTTTTCGATTTGACTCGACTATGTTTTTTTTTTCAGAACTTTCTAGTGCATACAAAAACCTAATAAATTGTAAAAAATCAACTAATATTCGTTTATGGCCTTCGATGCAAAAGGGCCATTTATTGCTTTATTGTATTTGTCACGTAAATGAAGGTGTCCTCTCAAAAATATATATATTATTTTTGTGGTATCAGTCCATAGCCTACTTTTTGGTATCAGTTTATTTTGGCCAAGATTACATATACCCCAGGAGAAAAACTGAGGACATTTTATAAAAATACAATCTTATTTTTCCCTTGCAAAACAGAAGTATTGTAATCGTTAAAATTTCACCCTCCGAGATTTACAAATTTTGGTCAAAAATTAAGGGTCATATGGGAATGACCTGGAAACATTTTGGTAAAGATCCAAGATGGCGGAACAAAATGGTGACAACAAAATATTTAAAAATCAGCCTGAAAAAGCTACTTAATGAACTGATTTCAAATTGTATGCCATAACTAAATATAGTATAGAAATTGTCTATTAATATTATTGTTGAAGCCAATGATACGTTGAAACAATCGTAACTAAAGTTACTTAGCATTAAGCTAACTGGAAATAATATATAATACTATGTAAGTCAAAATTATAGTATAAATAATGGGATGATTTTTGAATTTTTTAGGATATTGAAGAATTATAAATCTATATGCAAAATTGTATCTTTCTGTTAAGCGGGATTTTTAATAATTTTTGAAAAAAAATAATATCTAATCCTTTTGATACAGCTGAAATAAAATTTCTTTTTCAACTGCGGCAAAAACTAATTTTCCATTCGTGCGGAAAGTGCTTACTTTCCACACGCTCAAGAGAAAATAATTAAATAATTTCGTTTCTACGTTCATCTGAAACTGGTGTGACATTTTGTATTTAATGACACGTTAGTTCTTACAATTTCTCTCGAAAACGGTTTATCCTAACGAATTAAACCAAGAATAATTTTCTTATAGTTTGTAATCGTAAATTAAAAGAATCTATGCAGAAAAAAAATAGTGCAACTTTTCCTTCTCCCCCTCGAATTCCGAAATCGGAACGCCCTTGATATATGTATACAGGGTATACAGTATACAGGGTGTTAAAAAAGTACGCTGCCAAACTTCAAGGGACGATTCCTCGCATTATTCTAAGACAAAAAGTTTATATAAACATAGTTCTGAAAACGAATAGTTTTCAAGATACAGGGTGTTAAAGTTCTAAGAAAAAACTTGTTTTTCTATTATAGCTTTTATAATACTCTAGGTATGTTTATCAAATTTGGCGTGCATCTTTTACCCATTAAAGGACAGTGTTTGATGCAAAAGGTTTTTTTTTATTTCTTCCAGTGGCGTCCCTACGGGGTTTGTAATTAATATTTTTTAAGAAAAAAAAGATACGCCACTGCTTCTTTTGAAAACAAAAATTATTTTTGAAATCTCCGTTTAATTTAAAGAAAATTTGGTCTCTAGACTTACTTTTGTACGACACACGGTTTTCGCGTAAAAAAATAAAAATCATTGCAATCCAAATGCAATTTTGCAATGGTAATTTTATGTAAAATCCGCTTCTGTTTATTTTTATTAAACATATTATTTGAAAGTTGGCACGCGTAATGCTGTTAGTAGTATCCATAAAAAGAAATAATTATAAATTTGGAATAATCTACTGAGTGACTCTGGGTCATGTCCCCTTTTATCTCCCAAACTTTTTTGCGCCAACACTTGTGATTTGTATTTGCCATTCGCGAGCTTAATTTTCCTTTTTTAATTTATTACAATTCACTATTAAACCTTCATTTCTAAATGTATTTTTTTTAATAGAACTAACAATTTGGTAGGAAAATTTAAGAAACAAACTGCAATTTAATTCAGTAGTCAAAGAAACCTAAATTGTCAAGGTGGGCTTTGCTTTGCTAAACGACAGTTCTTCGTTTGTTTATAATAATAACATGACAGTTGTCAAAACTATTAATAAAGGTGCACTTGTATAATTTTTAAAAGTTTATTTAATTTTCTTTCGGTAAAAATGGTTCAGTTTACAAACCGTGAAATGGCAGACATGCATTTCGTGTATGGAATGGCTGATGGTAACGCTCGCGCCGCTAGACGGATGTATCAAGAAAGATATCCTGACCGTCCACTACCTAACAGACAATTTTTTGCAAATATTCACTCCAAACTTTGTGAAATGGGTAGTTTTAAGAAGTCTGCTGCTCTTATAGGGAGACCAAGAACAGTAAGAACGGTTCAGATAGAGGAAGCTGTCCTAAATGCAATTGATGAAAACCCAGAAACTAGTACGAGAAAAATTGCGACTGAATTAAACATTACTCACGTATTAGTATGGCAAATTTTAAAGGATCAACAACTTTATCCATATCATTCGCAACGTGTCCAAGCTCTTTTGCCAAGAGATTTTCCGCTAAGAGTGGCTTTTTGTAGATGGGTAGGAAATAAGTTAATGCAAAATCCAAGGTTTTTATCTCAGGTGTTGTTTACGGACGAGGCATGTTTTTCCCGTAACGCAATCATAAACTTTCATAACAATCATGTGTGGGCCGATGAAAATCCTCACGCCATAATTGAAAATCATTTCCAAGAGCAGTTTTCTGTAAATGTTTGGATTGGAGTTGTAGGAGATTTCGTTATCGGGCCTCACTTTCTGCCTAGCAGGTTTACTGGTGAGGAGTATAGACAATTTATTGAACATGTTTTACCTGAACTTTTGGAAGATGTTCCACTAAGGCAAAGGCGTTCTATGTGGTTTATGCATGACGGTGCTCCACCGCACTTCAGTTTAGTGACACGTCAGTACCTAGATCAAAATTATACCGATCGCTGGATTGGGCGTGCAGGACCACAATTTTGGCCACCCAGGTCACCTGATATTAATCCGATAGATTTCTTTCTCTGGGGACACCTTAAAGCATTAGTTTACACAACACCAGTTCGAAGCGAAGACGATCTACGAAATCGGATAGAAGAGTCCTGTGAAATTATTAGGAACACTCCTGGTATTTTCGAAAGGGTTCGCCAGTCGCTAATAAGGCGTACAAACGCATGTATTGAAGTCGGGGGAGGCCATTTCCAGCAGTTACTTTAAAATTAAATTCTGTGAAATTATTATTTGTAAGGTTGGTTAAGTTATGTTTGGTTTACAATTATTTTATTAATAAACGTCTTGGTGTTGTTTAGTTTTTTTTTATTTATTTAATGTTTTATTCTAACCACAGCATTACGCGTGCCCACTTCCAAATAGGTATGTTTCATAAAAATTAAACAGTAGCGGATTTTACAAAAAATTATCCTTGCAAATTGGATTCGGATTGCAGTAGATGTATGAAAATTGTTTTTATTTTTTTACATAAAAATTGTGCGCCGTACGAAGGTAAGTCTAGAGATCAAATTTGCTTAAAATTAAATGGGAATTTCAAAAATAATTTTTGTTTTTAGAAAAAGCAGTGGCGTATAATTTTTTTCTTAATAAACATTCTGTCCAAACTCCGTACGAACGCCACTGGTAGAAATTTAAAAAATACTTTTGCATCAAAAACTGCTCTTTAATAGGTAAAAGATGTACACCAAATTTAATAAAAATATCTAGAGTGGTATAAAAGTTATGATAGAAAAACATTTTTTTTCATAGAAATTTAACACCCTGTATCTTGAAAACTATTCGTTTTCAGAACTATGTTTATATAAACTTTTTGTCTTAGAATAATGCGAGGAATCGTCCCTTGAAGTTTGGCAGCGTACTTTTTTAACACCCTGTATAATATTGTTATTTTTGACTTCTATTAATCTTTGTTATTCGTAAACAAGAAAAATAGCTTCGAAACATTATCAAATTTGTATACACTTCTTTATTAAAAAAAAACGACACATTTTATCGCAGAGGTAATAATTTAAAAAAATGTGCTATAAAAAACCGTACGTCTATATCTAAATGTGTAAGGTAAATTCCACAGCAAAGCATGTGCATGCTTTTCCAAACAATTCATCAAACTTAATTTTACGTGTTTAAGCTTTAAAAGTTGTTCGCCAATAAATTACTCTTGTGACTTGGTCACATAAAGCTCGTAAGCGGCATTTAATCCATAATCGTATTCCTTTATTGACAAAGCAATAAGCAACCTAATACCTTTGTTCTTTGCAATTTCGTTTTATCTCCGGGGCATATCTATGAGGAGTGCCTTTCCAAGCGGTGATGCTAAGTTATGGAAGGGGGTGGCTTTTAAGACGGTGGACATGCGACTGACCGATAGAAAGGCCTGCGAACGTTTATGGGCTGTAGCCCAGATTAGATAAACATTGTTACAATAAATATTTATATACTTTGGTTTATTAAAAAAATATTTATTGGAAAAATCGGTATATATTATTATTTACTTTAGTCAAATCTGATGTTCTTCTTGATTAAATTTAGAGTTTGAGAATTTGGACTTCCACTTCTTACTTAAATTTAGCAAGTTTTTGAGATTTTCAGCAGGATATGCTAATCCATTTTGATGTATTCATTGGTTTTGCAATTTAAAAATATTTTTCTTCCTTTCCGATTTTCTCCTACGGGAAGACATACTGGGGCCCTCTTAGGTTCTTACAAGCAGCAATCTACTTCCAATCAAGTCGAAAACTAAAAAAAAACACTATCCTACTGACTGCGCCAATTATGTACTTTGATTTAAGAAGTATAATTATTAAAAAACATTTATTTCAAAAATAGGTACTTCCAATACCAAAATATCATGTTAAAAGGAAGTTATGAAGCCTGTGAATCTTCGTCAGTAAAAGATACGACTTCATGAATTCGTAATGGCGTTTATCCATGTCACTGGGAATCTGGCAATGTACATAACTAAATAAAACGTCTATAATCTTAATTTCCGTTATATCCCACTGAACCATGACAGTTGTCTTTACACAGCGTGTCCCCTTCGCATGGACGTTTATAATGATGTTTTTATACGTTTCTTGAAAAATAAAACAATAAAAACTAGCAGACTTGATAAGTAATAAACGTGAAAAAATTGAACAAAGAGAATTATGCAAATCAACGTGATCGTTTAGTATTAACCTGGATATTTAGAATTGGTTGATTTTCAACCTTTCTAAAAAATTAAGTTCCTTTGATTTAATTTGGTTGTAAGAATTCTAAAATTATCCTCAAAAGTATGTGCATCAGTAAATGTGTTGCGTAATGGAATAATTTTTTTATGGAACCAGTTTATGTTCTTTTAGTGTTTCAATAATGTTTATTTTGGACCACGAATATATATATATATATATATATATATATATATATATATATATATATATATATATATATATATATATATATATATATATATATATATATATATATATATATATATATATATATATATATATATATATATATATATATATATATATATATATATATATATATATATATATATATATATATATATATATGTATAATATATATATATATATATATATATATATATATATATATATATATATATATATATATATATATATATATATATATATATATATATATATATATATATATATATATATATATATATATATATATATATATATATATATATATATATATATATATATATATATATATTCTAATTTCTTATGCACTTTTTGTTCGGACAACATTTAGATTGATCGGTGACCATGATTTCGCCCTTTTTAGAGATCGTCAGGGTGCATTAGATTACCGAGCCACGTGTGTGTCAAAGCTACAAAATTGAATCACAGAAACAACTACTGCGCTTGCTGATACCACCACCGGGATTTTTTTCTCTCAGAATCGATTTTTTTCTTACAGTTATTTTTATTTTATTTTTATTAACCTACTTTAAATTTCAAAAATTGCACTTTAATTCAAAGTGTTATAATTGATAACATGGATAATTAAATAACGATCGTTATGTGGATTTGTAGGTAAAAGTCGGGGGGCGATCGCCAATCTTATAAACATCTTATATAACTTATCTATAGAAATGCTATTATGAGTAATAATAGTAAGATATTATACAGATCCAAATTTACGAAAACCCTAATAAATTCATAACGCTAAATATGCAATACTAGTTAAACTAAGCTACCAATAACATTGACATATTGATTACAGTGCAATAAAAGAACAGAGTATTTTTAAACAGAAGGTCAAAAATTCAGTTTAAATCAAAACGGATCTCAAAATCTAAAAATGTCTGGTTATTTTTAAAAATATGTATAAAGATTTAATAAGGTATACTTTATAACAAATTTTGAGGAGAGCGGTTTCAAAACTCTGTATGTACTGTAGAAATACATTTTTGCAGGAAGAGCAAAAGCATACGGCTTGATGTATTAATATGCCTACCGTAACTTGTTTTCGCACTTTGTATGTTCGTGCCTGAAGTACCAATAAATATTTATTTTTCAGATATCGATAAAAGTTTTAAAGTTTTGAACCCACATGACCCATTCACTTTAACAAAAAATGCTATTAGTTCAAAAATATTTATTAATTGTAGACTATAATAACTAAAGTGTATACCTACCTAGCAACTATGTTTGTTAACTCCTTTACAATGCTTGTAATTTAAATCTATCCGCCTCACCTTGTTGCAACTTTTCATGCTGTTTATTATGGCTTTTCATGTGCCTAGAAGAGTCACTTTACCAAAACTCCCTTGATCCATATAATATAGCATAAAACTAGTTTAATTCTCTTTAAATTAGAGAAGCATCAAAGACAGACAAAACACAACTGAGTGGTTGTGCCGGTTTTATTTTTGCACATGCGCATAAGCTGTGCGATGTTACCAAATATGGGTTTAAGGTGTTTATCCAGCTGCTGCTCTCGCAAATATGGATATGAACACAATTATAGTTAATAGTTGACCATATTTTGGCAGGATTATAAAGTTAGAGCTTGAAAATGGTTTCGAACTTTTCTGCTGTTTTTTTGTTAATTGAGTTTAACGCCTTACTATCAAATAATATACTTTATTAAGTAATTTATACAAAATATATATACCCTTAAAATATGGAAGCGGAATTCTTAGACACTCTTTATCTAAACTAACAAAACTTTTTCAGGACAAAATGGTGTACTTATATATTACTAATTAACAGATTAATGTTTAAGATTATTAATGATCCGGCCTCCATCGGCAAGCCCCTAACTTGAAGGGCCTTTGCAGTAAGGGCTCTAATCGCCAGCAGGACATGCGACCCGAGTCGCAGGACAATCTCTCATCGGCGACACAAAGGACGACAATATGGCGGAACTCGCGTGCGATGGCCAGATTGCGTGTTTTATATCTTACATGTGCGCTTTATTACCTGACAGTTTTCCTTAGGCGAACGCCTTCGAAGAACTGATGTGCTTTTCTTGGCCCGAGATGGAAAGGGCCATTGAAAATTTTAGCAAGGAAATTCAAGCTGGAGGTGCACTGCGTGTAACTGACAGCATGTGAAGCAACAAGTTATTCTAGTGAAGTTTTACAAGCTTCTCATTTAGAAGACATTTTTGTAAATATTAATATTATTGCATTTTAAACCTATTAGTCTTTAGAAACTTTGCAGTATACAAAAGTCAGTTTTTTTTTATACTGGATGCTGTACCAAGATTCCAAGAAGTCTTGTACGTATAATATAATTAACATTGGTATTAAGGTTAACATCTAATCTACGTGCAGCGTAGCGTTCAAGAGCATATTCCCCACGCTATATTTTTAACGGTCACGATTTGTTATTTAATATATAAACCTTTGTTACTAATATGTGACCAAATAATATAGCAAAACCTTGCAGGCTAATACACAGGGTGTCCCACGACGAACTGCGGCGATCGATTTCTCAGAAAGTAGGCTTTAGAAAAATTTGAAATTTTGGCAGCTAACTAAAGTCGATGGGGGCAATTCGCGCAAAAAATTTTCAAGATGGCGGCACTTCTGGTTATACCGGAAGTAGACGTCAACTGTCTTTTTTTAAATAGAACACCCTATATATTATCGAATTTTTGGATTCCTCGAAAAATTCTAGGTATATTTCACGTATAATATCCTATACCTAAGTTAAACTGTTTTTGAGATATTTTGAATTTTATGTAAAAAATGACGTTTGCAGGTCCAGAGATAACTATAAATATCTGCTTTTCCAAGTCACTATTATTTATTTGCGGGTGGCTTTCTTGTCCAAAAGGATCCACTTTAGTGGCCTGTGCTATATTTTTATAATAAATAAATATAGGGTGATCACAAACTGACATAAATAAAATGATATTACTTTTTTCAAATGGAAACCCCCAATTTTTATAATTTTATCTTATTTAACACTTAAAATAAGGGTAACTTTGTATAAAGTTGTCTATTCCAAAAATTTGTAGTTTTTGAGTTATTGACGATTTAACATTTTTTATTCTAATAATGCCAGACGGCTTCTAAGTTTTCTTGTTAGTTGGCCATGATAGGGAGGCCTGGCGAGAACAAAACCAATTGGTTACTATAGAAACGTAATATTTATTGTCGTTTGACAATTACCTATTAAAATATTATTTATTTATTATAGTAATTATAATAATTATTAAACTATTAATCATGCCGGGGCGATTAAATTACACACACGAGGATTATTTGAATTTGTTTATTATCTATGGGGAATCTAAGAAAGTTTCAACAAGAACATGCCAGATATTTGCTGATAGATATCCAGATAAACAGAAACCGTCAGCGAACAGCGTTATCAAATGTTCGAAAACTATAAACATTTTGGAAACGTTAAGGCAAAAATTAATAAGAGGAAGCCCATTGTTGATAATGAAAATGTCGAGATTGCAATTCTGGGATATTTTGCAGCATATCCAATGACATCCCTAAGAAACGTGGCAAGACAATCAGGAATGTCGAGGAATTCAGTGCATAGGATTCTGTTAAAACATAACTTCCATCCTTACTTAATATCATTGGTTCAACATCTAAAAGACACTGATTTGCCAAAAAGAGTACAGTTTTGCGAGTTTATTTTAACAATGGTACAAGATAACCCTAGATTTTTGGGCAATATAATTTGGACCGATGAAGCAAAATTTGCTAAAAATGGCCTTTTCAATAGACACAATTCCCATTTTTTGAGTGGAACTTTCAAGAATCCTGGCAATTTAATGTATTCTGTGCAGTAAGGAACGATGGAATAATAAAACTGAATTTTTAGATAAAGAAAATTTGAGTGGTAAGTTATACATTACCTAAACACAAGGACTTTTTTAATGAAAAATAATCCATTTAGGTAATATTACAATAATTTCTTTTATCAATTTAGCGTCAATCCAAAATTAGATAAATCATTTAGTAAATATTATTACATAAATAAATTAAATTAAATTATTCATACAGGTCACACTACACTACTTCATACAAATACTGGACCACATAGCGTAACACATTATATCTAAAAAAATATATCGTCCCAAGTTTTATAGAAAAGTTATCTTTAGTTAGATATTTACAAGCTATTTATAGAGGGTACTTTAGAAACTCGTAAAATACTAAACCTTCTTTTTTTATTGAGCACTCTTCAGATTAAATTAATTGAATTTAGATGTATTTTGTTACTTCTTAAATCAATAAATCGATGATTATTATCAAAGCATTTCTTTCCGAAAAATTATGTCTATAAACTTTTGTAGGAGAAAGATATCTGAATATTCTTGAAGAGTAGGACAACGAATATTTAAGTAATTTACCTTTGGCAGAACATAGTCAAATTTTCTACCAACACGATGGCGCCCCACCACATAGAACCGTTGCAGTTACTAACTTTTTACAGGCTACGTTTTACGACAAGTGGACCAACAATAGACCTTTCCTGTGGCCTTCTCGTTCCACCGATCTGACATTTTTAGACTATTTTATATGGGGAACGATAAAAGGAATCGTTTATTTTAATCCAGTAACAACCAAAGAGGACTATATGGCAAGGGGAAGGGACTCGTTCGTAAGTTTATCTCCAGCTTCAATTAGAGCGGCCACCCACGAGGGAATTATTCGGAGATGCGAAAAATGTTTGGAAGTACAAGGTGGACATTTTCAACATTTATTGAAAAAAATAAGTTGTGCTCTATATGTGACTATACTATAATAGGAATAGGCTTTCTTTAATTAATTTTTGTCTTCAGGGTTTCGACATTTTTATAGTTTTCCAACGTTTGTTTAACGCTGTTCGGTGACGGTTTCTGTTTATCTGTTAAAACTCTGTTAGATTCCCCATAGATAATAAACAAATTCAAATAATCCTCGTGTGTGTAATTTAATCGCCCCGGCATGATTATTAGTTTAATAATTATTATAATTACTATAATAAATAAATAATATTTTAGTAGGTAATTGTCAAACGACAACAAATATTACGTTTCTATAGTAACCAATTGGTTTTGTTCTCACCAGGTCTCCCCGTCATGGCCAACTAACAAGAAAACTTAGAAGCCGTCTGGTATTATTAGAATAAAAAATGTTAAATCGTCAATAACTCAAAAACTACAAATTTTTGTAATAGACCTTATGCAAAGTCACCCTTATTTTAAGTGTTAAATAAGATAAAATTATAAAAATTGGGGGTTTCCATTTGAAAAAGTAACTTTTAACCATTTTTTAAAGTATATATATAATGTCAGTTTTTGATCACCCTATATTTATTTATTATAAAAATATCAGCACAGGCCACTAAAGTGTACCCTTTTGGACAAGGAAGCCAACCGGAAATAAATAATAGAGACTTCCATAAGCAGATATTTATAGTTATGTCTAGAGCTGCAAACGTCATTTTTTACATAAAATTCAAAATATCTCAAAAACAGTTGAACTTAGGTATAGGATATTATACATGAAATATACCTAGAATTTTTCGAGAAATCCAAAAATTCGATTATATACAGGGTGTTCCATTTAAAAAAAAAAGTTATAACCGGAAGTGTCGCCATCTTGAAAATATTTAGCGCGAATTGCCCTCATCGACTTTAGTTAGCTGCCAAAATTTCGAAATTTTTCTAAAGCCTACTTTCTGAGAAATCGATCGTCGCAATTCGTCGTGGGACATCCTGAATTTATATATATATATATATATATATATATATATATATATATATATATATATACATATATATATCTTTCACGGATGGAAAAATACAATGTGTTTTCATTCCGGCTAGCGAAGGTAATATCTGAGCGGCCGTAGGACATTATTTTGTTTTCAGGATGGTGCTGTTGATGTTGCGCTAATTGTGCTTGGTTTTTGTTTAATTATTTACATGGTACGCGTCTTGGGATTAGAACGCGTCAAAATCGAATCACTTTCCAATGTTTTGCCTTTAATTGCAATAAATATCTTCACGGATCTTTACTTCACTAGATCGGGACACTGAATGAACTTGAAGAGATTTAAGCCGGCTGTTTATAACCGACCTGTGTTCATGGAACAGTGACCCGGTGTAACGATCGGTTTCCACTTATGATGTGGAATGTAGCCCCTATCTCGATTAAAATTGTTAAGATCCTTACAGATTTGAACAGACTCTCTAATTTTTCGTTTATACAATCCCGAGGGCGAGGCAAAAACATTGGTTTTTTTTTACATTTATGATATTTCCAGTGGAATGCTGATGTTCAGATACAGGATATTGTATAATATGTTTCTATCTACATATCGTCTATGTCGGTGGGATCACCTGTGGCAGTCAATATTTTTATGCCACCTTTTGAGGAGGAAGTTTAGAGTCGTCTCTATTAAAGTCAAAATCGTGGTTCAAATATGTAGATGAGACTTTTGTCATATGGCCTCATGGTCCAGAAAACACGGAGATCATCTGAAACAGCCTAACACAATTACCATGAAAATTGAATCAGAACTTAAGTATTTGTTCTTTTAGTATTTTTAATAAATAAATTTGCTTCTTGTACTTATTTTATTAACATTTCAATCTACTTGTTTTTGTTTCGTTACTTAATTTTTGATCCAATTTTAGCCGCATAGCTTAACATGTTGCTTAAAGGGTCTAAAGCCGGGGTTCCATTCAATTCTTCGATTTTGAGCGATGAAAAAAATTGACGCTAGAGAGAAATAATTGGGTTTAGTGTAAGAATCTAGTATGATTTAAGGTTTTTGACCATTTTTAAATTTTATTAGAAACGTTACCTTAAACCAAATACATTAAATCATTAAAATTGTTTGGACGTATTTTTTTGGAAGGAAAATTCAATAAATAACCTAAACTTAACTAGTAGTCTTAATACATTCCCTATGTAATATATCAAAAATAAGAAGTTATTTCTAGTGTTACCAACTTGGACAAAGTTTCCATGTTTTGCACCAAACGTCGGTGCCTTCGCGTTGTCCCGGTCCGACCCCTAACCCAGAGCTAATCCAGTGAGGATCCACCAACTGCTTCCGCGTTGCCACTTTTCGCCTATGTAACATTATCTATGATTTTCTCCCATCAAAGAAAATCAAAATTTTACCTTGGCAACAGCGCTTGCTGTCTGCATAAATAACAATCGAAAATTACATATAAAAACCTCATATTATTGATATTTATGGTTTACGTTCAGCGCAAAGAGTGCTCATAATTGTCATTGTAAAAAAAAACAATAATAATTATAATAATAGTAACTAAACATATGTTGAAAATCAATAAAACAAAAATAAACAAGATATGATACAATACAATAAAACATGTAATGTAATGACATTTTAAATAAAAATGTACTAAAAATGCAGTAGTATGACTAGCCAATGATTTTAAATTAAATTATTTTAAAAAAATATGTGATCCATCCAGAATTTTTTTCAGTGAGTTTAATTTAAGGTAACCCTACTAACAAAACCACGAAAACTTTAAAAAACGAGGGGGCTGAAATCCTGCCAGAGCCTAGTGTGAAATCGGTCATCATTAAATCAATTTCATCAATAGGGATCAGCTTTTGCACGACTTTTTAATCTTTATTTGAGATCAGAAAGAGCGGTTGCTTTTTTCGTGAATGAATTTTAAAGAAATTTACTAGCCATAGAAATAATTGATTAGTAAAGCCAGCTGCTCATTATTCACGAAATGACGAATATTTTATCCACAGTATTCATCAAATTTTATTTAATTCGTTTGCATGGATTTGATGCGTTTGAATGTTTGACAATACACAAAAAACAAATGGTTTGCTGAATTCAAAACCTACTTTGATGATTCGCCCAAAAGGCGGAATTGCCACTTAACGAATCGCTTGAGCCTCCACACTATGCGGACGAATCAACGAAGAGTGCGTAGCAGGCTTAACGATATTTTCGTTACGCTAGACTTTAGAAATTAGAATTTCAGATTGAATAGTAACGAAATCTCGACCAAGGAGGAAGATAATACTTAAGCCTGCTTGAATAGAAGATCATAGCATATTTATTTTTAATATAATAATTTAATATTTTATAAAAGTCGTCTTGCTTGTAAAGTGCTTCAACTTAATTTAAGCAACATAAACTTATGGCTTTGAAGTAGCAAATTATCCGCTATAGCGTAAAATTTCCTTCTTTTTTTAACTAACTTTGGTTTCGCCTTATTGATGGTATTGACGAGGTTGACATATCCGCACTCGTAGGCAAGTTCCTTCAAATCCAGCCTTACACCTCGGTCCATAGGATTGTAATTTTTAATTTCATCTAAAACTATTTTTCTTCTTTAGCCTGTATTCATCCAATGCTGAGTATAGGTCTCTTCTAATCTTTTCCATTTTTCTCTATCTCTGGCGGTTCTCACCTCACCTGCGTTCCTGTTATGGCTTGTTTGTTATCTACCCATCTTTTCTGGACCTTCCTATAATTCTTTTGGTTTCTTTTGGTCTTCAAAATAATGTTTTATATGTCCTTAGATCTGTGTTTTAGTCTATAGGTATGCCCAACTCACTGCCACTTAGGCCACACGGTCCATGTTATTTAATTGTGTGTGTGTGTGACCTAGAAAGATATTGTGGTCTACTTCTTCCATGATGTTATCGATCTCGAGATTGTGGCTGTTACGAAGAGCTTTTGTTCTGTTTAAATTAATTCTTTATCTTCTTTCTTGGTGTTTAGTTTAGCTTACTAAAGATTATTCTTATTTTTTCTACGTTGGAACTAATTTAGACTATGTCGTCAGCGAACTTCAAATGGCTTAGATACATCCTATCGATATTTAGCTCTTCTATGTCCTAATTTGTTTGTTTAAAGATATTTTCCAATTCCAGCTATATGATAGGTATAACAGATTGACACATAGTAAATTATATTATGGTTAATGCATATTAAAAATGAATATATCAATATTGAACTGTTTACTCTTAATTAAATCAAATATAATTATATCCGAAATTAAAAAAAGTTACTTATACTTTATTGTTACTCTTACTTAGACCACAAGATTAATCGCCCCCATTAAACGTTATATCGTGGGACCATTTTTCGTTAAAATTTAGTGAATTTTGCAGGAAAACAAACAGGCAGCGAACTTTCACGATAACAAGGAAGTGTCTGACATCGATCCCACTTCTGATTGCGGTTGATTACCCCAGATTGCTGGGCGTTTGTGAGGTAATTTAGATACGATCGCGGTTGTCTGTGTGAAACTACCCCTAATGTTCCCTTATTGCCATTAAGTAACGCTGAGTGCCAGAATTAATTTATATTAGGGTTTCTTCTTTATTGTTCCGTCTGATGAAGTGGAGCTCGTAAATATAAATGAAAATCGATCGTGTTTTCATTGCGTTTTTCTTTTCCTCTGTTCCTTTTTTAGCAGTGTTCGTGCAGAATTGTGCAGTCCGAATTAATATAAGGTGCAAGTTCATGTAAATATTACGACTTCATCTGTAGAACTGTGCTGTTATTCAAATTATTATTATATACGGTAATTTAGTAAGTTACTTTAACTATAATGACTGAGATCCACGCCAGAATTCGACGGCAACTACTCTTGAAATCACACATTTACTTTGAAAATATTTTTAGCAGCATTCAACAATATTTTTAACGGAGGACTGCTGTTTTATACGTATATTTACAAAATTTAAAATACCTATTATAGGTAAACATTAAACACATTTAAAATTGTCTGTTTGTACCTACAACAGACGACTTTTTAAATCTTTTTGTACCTAGAAATTATTTCAATCTTATCTATTTTTTTTTGTTTATTGTAAAACTCTTGTCTACAAAATTTGGTGGTCGTAACTAGTTATTGCAGTCATTGAATCAGACCATTTTTCATGAAATTAACTGTACAATAAATATAGTTGTGACTGGTGAGACCCATTGTAACTGGCCTTGAGAAAGGAAATATAATAAAAATTTGGTTTCTTTTACATTCTGACCCACATAACCCAGTAAAATAATCATATTTAATAAAAATAACGTTTAGCAAGTAACTTGCACAAGTCTGGAACATATTTTTACGTTTTATTTCCCTAATAAAAGGGAAGTATTGTAATCGTGAAAAGATCACCCTCCGAGATTTTTTCAGATCTTTACATTTCAGATGACGAAAAACATGTTTTCTCGATTGCGTCAGTCTGTCTGTCTGTCTGTCGGTCTGCCTGTTCGTGGCATAGCTAAACAACTACTTACCCTATTGACTTCAAATTTTGGTCAAGAATTAAGGGTCACATGGGGATGACATGGTCACATTTTGGTAAAAATTCAATATGGCAAAACAAAATAGCGGTATAGTGAAATGTTAAAAAGCTTATTACTCATCCAATTTATCTCAAATTTTGCAGAAAAATGAAGTATTATGTAGGAATCAAGTGGTAAAATTTTGGTACGAATCCAAGATGGCGAACAAAATGGCGGTTTTATAAAATATTTAAAAACTCAGCCTGAAAAAACTACATAATGAACTGATTTCAAATTGTATCCTATAACTAATTGTAGTATAGAAATGAACTAGTAAAAATGTGGTGCTTACTCAAGATGGCCAAATCAAATTTTTGTATTCTGAAAAAACCACCCTCTCAGGTTTTATATATATTCGCGTTTTGGCGTCCCTAGATGCCAAAAATACGTTCGTCAATCCATCTGTCGGTTTGTCTGTCTGTCAGTACGCAGCATAGCTTAAAAACTACCTATCAGATTGACTTCAAATTTTAGGCAAAAATTATGGCTCAATTGGGGATGACCTGGTAATATTTTCGAAAAAATCCAATATGCCGGCCTAATGAAACGTTAAAAAAATTATTACTTAAAAAACCAATTATCCAATTTGCACAAATATCAAGTATTATGTAGGAATCAACTGGTAAAATTTTGGTACTAATACAAGATGGCGCAACGAAATGGCGGCTTAATAAAATACTTAATGAACTAATTTCATATTGTGTGCCATAACTAATTGTAGTATAGAGATGAACTAGTAAAACTGTGGTACTAATTCGAGATAGCAGAACAAAAGGGCGACTAAATAAAATTTTTGTAATCTCAAAAATCACCCTAGCAGGTTTTACATACTACATCCGCGTTTTAGAATCCCTAGATGTCAAAAAATATCTGTCTGTCTGTCAGTTCACGGTATAGCTTAAAAACTACTCATCAGATTGTTTTCAAATTTTAAAATTAAGGCTCATATGGGGATGACCTGGTAAAAATCGAATATGCCGGAACAAGATAGCGGCCTAGTGAAACGTTAAAAAATTATTACTAAAAAAACTAATTATTGTATTTACCTCAAATTGTGCCAAATAATCAAATGTTACATAAAAATGGCATGAATATAAGATAGCAAAACAAAATGGCGGCCTAATACATTATTTAAAAAATCGGTCTGAAGAAAACTACTTATTAAATTAATTTCAAATTTTGCGCAAGCACTAAAAGTGTGATATAGAGATAAACTGGTAAAGTTGTGTTGGGAATTTAAGATAGCGGAACAAAATGGCGGCCAAATAACAAATTAATGTGAAAAAATCTTATTAATCAATTTACTGTAAATTTTGGAGAAATATGATATAAGGATAAACTGGTGCTAATTCAACATGACGTAACAAAATCGCTGTGTGTGTCAATGTGAAAATTACTTATTGAATTGATTTAAACTATGCTCAAAATCAAGTGTGGCATAGAACGAAATTGATAAAATATTGGTATGGATCCAATATATTGGAAAAAAATGGCGCCCAATAAGAACGTTTGAAAAGACATACATATACATATATATATATATATATATATATATATATATATATATATATATATATATGTCTATTATGTATATGTATATATATTCTCTATACAGGGATCTCGGCTCCTATTATACCTACAGCAAAGGTTAAATGGAGAAAATTTTAGAGGAAACTTATTGCATTCGATATCCGGCTTCAGATTTACGATCGATCAATTGTTTTTGGAAATATCGGGGAAAATCCGAAAATGGCGGATTTCGTTTTTGGCCAGTATATCCAGAACGGTAAATTTGACAGCTTCATTGTTTTTTGTTATCCCACAACCCGCCTCAACTTTCATTTTTCTTATGGCCGCCATATTAGATTTTTCAATTTTTGGAAAGAGCCTAAAATTTCCAGTCTAGTGATATCTCACAAGTGCATTAAAGATTTTAGTATCATCGAAATATTACACTTCGTAAAGTTAGATTTCAGTTTTTTCTAAGGAGGTCATGATTTAAAGTAATGTTAGCTCTCAATGATTTTCTAAGGAGGCCATGATTTATCTGTAACAAAATTGGATTTTGACTTTGACGTTAAGTTAAAAAGTTGAAAGTATCAAAGCTGTGTTTTAATAAGTAGTAGGTACGCTTTTATCCTAATAAAATCATAAATCTGACACATAAATTGTCAAAACCTATAGAAAATAGCCCGCATTCCGTATTCAAATGAAAAAAAAAAATTCACATGTTGGCTCTGTACTTTCAATCATACAGAAACGCCGACGTTACCTCAGCAAGGTATTTGGAGATGTACTCCGAACGATGGCAGCCTCATAAAACCCAATTCAGGAAAATCGTAGTTAATTTAATTAAGCCATCGTGGCTTCGAACAACCTAGAAGCGGATACAATAATAACAATGAAAATCGAGACAAAAACATTTTACAAGCTATCAACGAAAACCCTAGTGCATCGGTAAGAACTGTAGAACAGGAAACTAATGTGCCAAAACCAACAGTACAAAGAGTTTTAAAAAAGAATAAGTACCATCCATAAAAACCCATAATAGTACAAGGACTTAAGGAAACTGATTTTCCAAGACGACTACAGTTCTGTGAGTGGTATACTAGGAGATGTAATGAAAATGGACGTCATTTTGCAGATTTGTAAATTAATGTTACCCACTTACAAAATAGTTAGAGCTCATTTAGATTTTTTAATTCGTTATTTACGTTCATGTTGTATTGAAAATTCAATGCGTTCAATGTAATGTAATCTTGTGACAAATAAATCATGGCCTCCTTTAAAAACATTGAAACCTAATTTACGAAGTGTGATATTTTGATGACACTAAAATCTTTAATGCACTTGTGAGATATCACTAGATGGGAAATTTTAGGCTCTTTCCAAAAATCGAAAAATCGAGTACGGCGGTCGTAAGAAAAATTAAAGTTGAGGCGGGTTAACAAAAAACAATGAAGACGTGTCGTATACGCCATTTTATTTGTCTTAAAAATGTGTCCGAATAATGTCACATTTTGACAGCTGACAAATTTACAGTTCTGGATATACTGGGGAAAAACGAAATCCGCCGTTTTCGGTTTTTCGCCGATATTTCTCAAACTTATTGATCGATCGTAAATCTGAAGCCAGATATCGAATATAATAAGTTTCCTCTAAAACTTTTCCCATTTAACCTTTGCTGTATGTATAATAGGAGCCGAGATCCCTACATAGAGAACAGTTTTGCTGACGTTTCGCCAAAATCACATTTGGCATTTTCGAAGCTTTCTTTCTCGCGTCCGAATAGAGACTGAAGACTTCAGTCTCTATTCGTCAGCAAAACTGTTCTTTTCAGAACGACAGTAGTGAACGGACGTACACCCGGAATCAAAACACATTGTATTTCTCCATCCGTGAAGGAGTAAAAATCAACACACATATATATATATATATATATATATATATATATATATATATATAAATATATATATATATATATATATATATATATATATATATAATATATATATATATATATATATATATATATATATATATATATAATATATATATATATATATATATATATATATATATATATATATATATATATATATATATATATATATATATATATATATATATATATATATATATATATATATATATATATATATATATATATATATATATAATATATATATATATATATATATATATATATATATATATATATATATATATATATATATATATATATATATATATAAATATACATATATATATATATATATATATATATATATATATATATATATATATATATCACTATGTAATGAACTAAATTAGTTCCCACTTCACTATTCCTAATGCAAGGAAATATTCATAATGAGTAAGTTCCGGCTAAAGGAAATTTCCCGATTTTTTTACTTTGTAAACTCCAAACAGTATTGCTCAAATAGATAATATTGGAAATTTTATAACGCCGTAAACATAAATTAAAACCTAGATATTTTTGTTAAAAGGCACTTTTTAACATTTAGTGCTATCTCTAACATTCCTTTCGCCACGTAGGAGTAGGTATCTTGCTTGCATGTGGACTATTTCAAGAAATGCATTCATTAAGGCACATGCCATTTTTAAAACTATTCCGATAAGTGACTGCAGTGTTGCATGAGAGCTTGATCTCTAAAAAAACGTATATATTACGACGAACATGCCAATTACTTGCAAGCGGTAAATTCGTGAAATGGGTCAATTGTCTATTTTACGTAATTTACTTCTTGGTGGCTATTTCCAGCCGTGATAAATTCTTTTCGCTAAAGTCAACTTTATTTCTAATCGAAATGATAACTAACAAAATAATTTAATTTAAAAAATGAAGAAGAGAAAGTACCAACTTTGTTCTCGCTATGTGAAAATTAGGTGTATATCAGGATGTAAATTGTATATAAATTGTTTTTATATTTAACCATCATTTCCTTCTGTTTTAATTTTATTCAACAATACAATAAACCGCCAGCCACATTAACTGTCCCAGCATCATCTTGGGTTCAAACTTAAAATGGTATATCTCAAAAATATATAGTATATTACATAACGGAAGTTTTGAAACCAAGAGGTATTTAGTACGAGTCGTACGAGTGCAGAAATCTTTTGGAAACAATCTCTTTTACATGATTAACGTGCACATTCTTCCTACGACTACCATAATCTTTAGTAGGATATTTCTCTTTTTGGAGAATTTATTACAAATTAAGATAGGAACATAGATTTCGCTTGTTTCTTACAGGAATTAATTTTTTATAATACCTGTTGGAAGTTAAGAAAAATTGGAAATTTTACCTTAAATATCTAGAAAACTGTTACAGAATATGTATGAAAAAAAATTGATGACCTCGTATGAAAAAACGGGAGTCATTTTCGGTTTCATCACACCCAAAACCACAAAGACCACGTAAAACAAGAAAAACAACTTTTAATTTCTTTGTTTTCCAGACCTGTTAAAAAGTAGTTTGAGAAAATTAATTTTCTTGTCGTAACTTAAAAAGTTGAATGTTTCAAACATATATTTATCTTTATTCATAGCTGTAATAGTTTTTCTCTTATCTGTTCTTGTAAAAATTATAATATATATGTTAGTTACTTCTATTAACTATTCGTTTTACTACAGAGTAATCACTACAGAAATGGCCCTTAATATTATCGAATTTTTGGTTAACTATTGTATTGGATAATAGGTGTTTTCCAGTATTTGAAAGTTGCATATTTTTTGCTGCTAATTTTTTCATTAAGAACCTTCCTTTAACAAATTAGATTCTTCTATTGAAAAATTAACAAAACTATGGTGGAATTTATGATCTGAGAATACCACGGTTTTATAATTATTAATATAAATATAAGATTTGTTATTTCTTAACTTATTTAATTTATTTAGTTGCTCTAAAAACTTTGTATGAATAATAGAATCTACGTGATTTCCTTGTCGACTTACCAAAAATGTCAAAAAATTCTAAACGGGAGAGCCTATAACTAAGTTTGCTATGGATTACCTCTGGATAAACGTTGTAAATGTCTCTGTTATTGTATTGAATTTTTCGGTCTCTAGAAATCCACTTCCTTAGTCCATAGTGTTAAGTTGTTCTAGCTGTTGTCAGTTTTTAACTTCATGTAACTTGGGAAAACACTAAACTTCAAGCATTGATTGAAAAACCAAATATTTTGGGTACACACTAAAATTTGAAGTCAATATGGTAAGTAGTTTTTAAGCTACGCCGCGAGCTAATAGACAGACAGACCGTCAGACGGACCGACGGAATTGATAAAAATAATTTTTTGACATCGAGGGAAGGTAAAACGTGAGGTATATAAAACCTGAAAGGGTGATTTATCGTGAATAAACACACACACACATTTTATTTGTCCGCCATTTTGTTCCGCCATCTTAAACTAGTATCACAATTTTACTAGTTCTTCTCTATACCATAATTAGTTATGGCACAAAATTTGAAATTAAGTAGTTTTTTCATGCTGGCTGCATTTTTAAATAATCTATTAAGCCGTCTTTTTGTTCCGCCATCTTTGATTCATACCTAAATTTTACCATTTGATTTTTATATAATACTTGATATATGTACAAAAGGTTAGATAAACTGGATAAGTAGTTTTTCAGTAATATTTTTTTTAACATTTAACCAGGCCACCATTTTGTTTCGCCATGTTCGATTTTTACCAAAATGTTACCAGGTCATCTCCATAAGAACCTTAATGTTTCACCAAAAACAAAAGTCAGACGGGTAAGTAGATCTTGAGCTATGCTGCCTACAGATAGACCGCTATATAAAATACATAGTGAAAAGAAGATGACATAAAATTAGTTTATTCAAGGTATTTAGCGTTTAGCGCTTTTCAAAAAAAAAGAAAAAGTGTTATATGAACAACTTATATGGTAAGTCTTATTCGTACTATACGTACGTAACTTTTTTCCTATTTTATATGGGATTTGGACAAAGTTTAACACCCTGTACATTAAAAACTAGTCGTAGCATTAGATCGTGCTCAGAGTATGTTTTCATAGGATGTGGGTGCGGTCCATTGGTATATTATCAAATTCTAACTCTACTGTGGAAAAAAATTCGACAAAATAATCTTCTGATTTACAATATTTCATCTTGGAATCTATCTATATTATGCAGATAAGAAATTAACATAAGTACCTGGTCTATCAATCTCAATAAACATATTCGTAACTTCATTATTTGTCACCCCACTTCAATTTGCAAACTAACCTGGACTAGTTAAGATAGACACAAACCTCTTTTTGTATAACTCGTATCAAGATAATGGACGCCTTAACCGAAAATGATCCCTTGACTGATCTGTATTTAATTGCTAATAAGACCCATGAATAATGTTTAGCCCTTTCGATAAAGATGATATGAAAAGTAATCGATAAAATTAATAAAGAAAATATCTGAGAGAGTTTTCGAATTGATTGTGTAAATAAAGTATTAACGACATATCTAAACCGATATTTAGGTTGTAAAGGGACATATATTAAAGCAGTTTCCTCAAAAGCTTTCATAAATATGTTCGCTATTAAACGAGATAGCGAATATCTGAAATTTGCTCTTGAAATGTCCTTCAAAAATGAAATATGTGGACCTTAAGAATTCTTTAATCAATTCAATTAAGACAGTTCTTAGAGTCTTAGGTTTAAATACCATGTCTTAAATTATACAGAGTGGGGATTTTAAATGGAACGCTGCTTAGGGCGGTTCTAGAAATAAGAATGCTTCAAAATCCCAAAATACGTCCTGAAAGATTTTTCATGGACTTCGTTTTTGTCATGTAAAATCAAATTGGGGCTTCCAAAGAGGAAGCGTACCCCTTACCAACTTTTTTTTTTCAAATTGGAAGCCCCCACTTTTGGCACCTTTTTGGAAATTTAATTGAAAAAGTAATTTGCCAATAATATTTTTTGATATCTGTCAAACCAGGTAACTAATTAAAACTGTAATATCGCCTTTTTAGCGCAGATTTCCAGGTATACATTTTTTGGTATCTGTCAAACCATGTGTCAGAAATTTAATAAAAACTAATTTTTAATACCGCCAACTGTTTTGTGTAAAATAGTTTAAAATTTTTAACGCTTTAATTTAAAATTTTTAAAAATATATTTAACTGAAACGTTAAAAATTGAAATACTGATGATGGCCGGGTATGGAGGAAGAAAACGGAGAAGAGAAGAAGTTGCAGCGTTGTTTTATGAAAGTTATCCCGATTTTCCACCTCTATCTCGAGGAAGCAGTCAGCAAACTTAAAAAGCAGTTGAGAGAATTGGGTCATGTAAAACTTGTTCTTCGAAGAAGAGCCCAAAAGTATTAGATGAAACTATCCTAGTGAGTTATCAAGAAAACCCAATTACATTAGAAATTATCTCGTGAACAAAATATTGATCATAAAACTGTGTTAAAGACCACATAATCTACTCGCATGAAACCATTCGAAATGCAGCCAGTAGATACAAGAGTTATTCGAGGATGACTTAGATAGAAGGCTAGAATTTTGCGAAGTTATGATGGAAGCAATATTTACTTTAGAGGGTCAAGTAAGTTTAAAAGTTAAGCAAAAGTTATTTACGTTTTAAAGGGAATTAACCATTACTCTAGACAATCATTGGGCAAAATCTGAACCTCTAAACCTATTATTAATTCATTTTCATATTAGGTTAATCGTCAAAATTGCCCATATTATGACGACAAAAATTTTCATTCTATTGAATTCGATTCTGGGCAGGAATAATAGCCGAGACAATAATTTATTCATTCTTTTTTGAAGACAGGTTGAATGAACATTGTTAATATTTCAACTCCAAAGAATATTCCTTAATAATGGAAATCTAAATCTAAAGATGTTTTTTTCAGCAGTATGAAGCCCCTCCCCAGTTTTCAAGAAATGAAAGAGATTTTTAAATCATTTCCATATAGATAGATAAAAGCGAGGATTCATAGAGTGGCCGCCCCGATTTCCGGATATTACACTCTTAGATTTTTTTATGGGGCTACGTCACCAGACCTGCTAATCTGGAAGATTTGAAGGCAATTCGGGAGAAATACGTTTAACCACGCCAGAAGTTTTGGGAAGAGTAAGCGACTAGTTCTATCAACTGTGCCAATAGGTTAATGGGCACATTTCCAACAAGTGTTACGCTAAAAGGGTGACATTAAAGTTCTAATATTACTGTTATTGTAATTGTTCATTAAATAGTTAAAAATTTGTTTTTATTAAATTTCTGACACATGGTTTGATAGATATCAAAAAAAAAAAAAAAATATGAATGGCAAATTTCTTTTTCTATAAGCTTTCCAAAAAGGTAACATAAATGATGTCCTCCAATTTGAAAAAAAAAGTTGGGTAGGGCTGCGCCCAGGTTCTTTTTTGGGGGTCTCAATTTTTCTTTACATGATGAAAACGAAGGTCATAAAAATCTTTGAGGACGTATGTTTGGGGTTTAAGGAAATCTCATTCCCAGATCCGCTATAAGCAGCGTTCCATTTAAAATTTCCACCCTGTAGAAACTGAATCGAGAATAGGCATATCTGTATTCAGATATTCAATATCAAAACACACGACTAAAATATCGCCTGATTCTAATTTAAACTCTTTAAACTTGCTTCTCTACGAAAAGTTTGAAATTTTTTCACATATGAATTGGATTAGGCTACTGTTTACGTATTTTGTAAAGTGGTTAATCTATTTCACTGAGAATGGAGCATAACTGTACATTCCTTTATGCCAGCTGTGAAAGATTTCCTACTTTATTAAAAACATACATACATAGCTGATTTCTTCCAAAGTTAGAAATTCAGGTCAAATCTTATCATTATCAAATCATATACCATACATTATTATTTTTCATATTTCCAAAGCCTTTTTCCAACTGTAACATGATGTACTCCAAAATAAATTGCCAATTTCTTTTCCTATTGGGTCATTTGTGTAATAACTGGTGATAAATTGCCAGCTCTCTAAAAATGAATGCAAAAGGCAAAGGCGTCGCTACGGAGAGAAGGGGGCAATTACTCTCTCTATCACAGAGATGTCAAAAAATCATCTATGATTATGCATTCATAATGTCTAAAAATTTGAAAATACAGACATAAGACAGAACCACATTTATTTGCTCATAACAAAAAGTAAGGGACTTTTTTTAGTCGGCCAGGATTTTCCCTTATTTACTAAGAGACAGTCTAAATATGCCACTGTCGTTGTTAGAGTGTACCCTAAACTAAAGCCCCTAACTAATTACACAAATTTTCAAAAAAAAAAATACCCCCCACAGGTTATTTTCGTAGCAAGTCACTGGCAGGCCCATACGGTTTATTTTTTGGACTAACTCTATTCCTGGTACCTAGCTCTATTACCAGAAATGGTTGTATAATAAACGTTTACAATATAAACCCTCGAAAAAATATGAAAATGCAACATACGAAGATGAAAGAACTCTCTTTGATAGTTAGATAGCAAGTAGGGAGACTAAGGATAGGATATTGTGGCCCACAGTAACCAAGTATCTTCATAGCTTATGAGATTATTGTTAACTATTATCTCTGTTAATACAGCTTTAACGCTTCAGTCAAAAGCTTGCTGACAGTCAAAGATGCATATGTACAAGCTTTCTTTTATATTTTACACGGGGCCTAAAATATTAATTTTTAATGAATTATTAGGATAAAGAAACAAATGTTAAATACAAAAGTTTTAAGGTTTTTATCTGAACTGCCAACATTTGCTAATAAAAGTTACCAACACACAATTAGGAAGTAAAAAGTAGCATTGATTTTGTTATTTTAATGTATAATGTTGACTGATTGAAATGGTGTCTTCTTGTTGATTATAAATGTACAATTCGGTTTGATACCATTGTCTTTAAAACAAAAGATAAAACTGACAAAAATCCTGCATTAAGAAGCAATATATTAGAACAAGAAAGAACGTTCTAACATCGCATACATAAATTTGGGGCCAACAGCAATACATTCTTTCTTAAGGTAGGGTCAATTTTCTCAGTTGTGTTTAAATTGAAAGGTATCATATTATGACGGGTATTCTTTTTAAAATAACAAAATGAATGGCTATTTTTTTACATTCCAATTGCCATTGTTTATTTTTTTAGCAAAATCTGGACGGTTTGGATACAGTTTTTAAACCTTACAGGCTCCTTCAAAATATAGACAGAGGTCCTGTACAGCGTTTTTATTTATTCTTGAATATCTACCTAGGACTTTAAGTATAGTAGTACATTAGTTTATCAAAAGTTAGTGGCGGCTATTCAGTAGGTGAAGTGCTACTTCACCAGGAAAAATAAACAAGCAAACATCTAATTATATTAATTACATATCTCTTAAAATTTAAGTTTTTACATTTATTCACCAATCGAACTTTGTTATAACAACTATAACAGTGGCGCAAACCGCTTCGACTTTGCTGGAGGTGCTATGTTTAGTTTACGATTTTCCTACTACGTTGCTATGACAACGGGTTCACGATGACGTCGACCGCATGGAAAATTAATGTTAACAAGCGCCATACAAAGTTCTCGGTGAATTGCTAACGCAGTACACTACATCCACGTGTCGTTCAGTGTGGGGTGGTTGTTTACTTTTATTTTCGCGGATTTCGCTGCAACCGGTTAGTTCCTTTGCAGTTTACTTGAATGTTTTGTGATATAATTATTTATGATGTTGTTCAAAACGAAATAATTAATTAATTGAATACATTTCTGATTATTTAAATGATCATGCAAAAAATGAAATAATGAACACACAGTTTTTTTTCTGTGCAATAAACATGATAACGAACAGTGCTCCATAATTTTAAGATACGTTAATTCAGAATCTGCGAGAGATCTTAGGATTTTATATGTCAGAAGGAGAATTTATATTCCAACAATTACCAATTTGGCTATAAACATAAACGAACGTATGCTCTTACATCTGCATCTACGAGGCGTATACCAACAATTACACAAACTCGTTGATCGTCTTCAAATTCGAACTTAGTAAATGTGATTGTTCAAGCTGCGTTCTTAAAAAAAAATAGTTTGACATTCATTTTTGCATATCCAATATAAAACGCTGTCGTGAGGCGCTCTGTAATTTTTTTTTTTAATACCATGTTTGATAAAGCAAATTCTATTACAGAAATAAGTCATTACAAACGTGGGCTTGCTAAGCTTTCACTTGAAGAAATTAGGACTAAGTATAGAACCCTTTTTTATGAAATATTGGACCATATTTTAAAGAAAATGACAATAAGCTTTCAAGACTCTCAATAACTTACATTTTTATGTTTGGCAGATTCTGCTAACTTTTCCGAATATAGTTTAAATTTTGCGACTGGCCCGTTTGAAAATTTGTTACAGTTATATGGGGAAATATTTTCAAAAATTTCACGACTTAAAAATGATCTTGGTCTTTTTTTGCCACTGACAGCAATTGGAATATATCACTGCAAGAGCAAGTGAAAAAATTAATGAAAAAAAAAAGATATTTTAACCAAAGCATATAAAGTGTTTCCCCTTATTTTGACTATACCGTCGACAAGTGCTTCAGTGGAAAGGAGTTTTTCTTGCCTCAAACGTGTAAAATCTTATTTGAGAAATACAATATTTCAAAAAAGACTTACTTCTCTAGACAATATTTCAGTTCAAAAGGAATGTCTGGAGGAGATTAGGGCAACTCATCTATTTTATGAGGATGTTATAAATAAATTTGCTGCTCTGAAGGACAGGAGAATTGATTTAGTATACACAATTGAGGTAAGTGGTAAAACAATATTCTACCCTTTCCACATATGAAAAAAAATTCTGGAAAAAAAATTATTGCGATATTTTCTTGGTTCATTTGCACTTCACTTACTTTTTCACCCGCGAGCCGCCACTGTCAAAAGTAGGAATATATATAGTAACCCAATTAATGTAATATCATACAAGGAATTTCACGCAAAAAATATAGGTTGTGTCTATATTTCGTCTTTATAATAAGTTTTTTTAACTTTTTGATATTCTTAAAAGATAATACAAGTAAAATCCTACAACTTTTACATTTAATTTTTTTTATTTATATAATTGAAGCAGTAGGATAAGTGTCAGAATGTAAATGAAATCCTTGTACATACATATGTTTTGCTTTCAGAATTTCACGATTTTGTGATGTTACAGTAATACCGTAATAACACGAAACGTAACATATATTGGTAACGAAAACCTGTATGCTGGCGATCACTCCCCATTAAATTCGTCATTGTGGCACATCAAAACTTTATTTTAGCAGATGACAAAAAGTTTCTTCAGCCTTCGATATTCTTTCTGACGTTCGTTATGAATTTATAATGATGAACTCCAGTTTTATGCCACCTAATATGAATAACTGACAAATAACTGGCGTGTAGCCGTGAGATACTTCGTGTTATTGATTAGAATTTGTATTTCCTTCCGAGAAGCTTTGAATGTCAATGCGGAAGTTTTAGAATGTGTTGTACATTTGAAATAATTAAGGGTGTTTGTAACATTTCAGGGAACTTATGTGTTCTATTAATATTAGTCAGAGCTAAAAGTATCTAATATCTAAATTACAATTAATTAGTTACTGCAACTTAGTACTTTTTTAATTACGGAAAAATTGTCTTGTAACTAGATACTTTTGGTGAGTATGTTGTAACCTTTGAGGAAATAGAGTTCATTATTTACGTATTTAGCCACTGCCAAGATTACCTCACAGTATAAGGTCGATTGTACGACGATGCCAAGCCTAGCCAGGAACACCAATGTTTATACTAATTTATATTACGGTAAATATGTTTAAACATGATGCAATAAAATTTTCATATGAAGAATAGTAATGTTTCTCCAGTTTTAGCTTCTAAGCAGTATAAAGAAATAACTTTTATTGCAAAATAGTAAAATACAAGCTAAAATATCCAAAGCCTCAGATCAGATTACATCAGTACCAAGAGTTTTAGTTAGATATGGCAACCCCGATCGACAACTCCACGTATTAGACCATCCCACTGTCGTATTAGAACATGCCACTTTCATTGACAAGGGATCCTTACAATAGAATAGTGCAATAGTCTACAGTAAAGATTGTTACATGGTCACTTTGGCGTGACTTAAAAAATAGTGGGTCGTGGAACTAAAATAAACTTTAACAGTAGAGAAATTAATTTGCTAAAAAATATTTAAATCCAGAAATTAATTCAATTAAAATTGTTATTAGGTACCAAGCTTTTCTTAGCTTCACTACTGCATGTGTTTTAATGTACTATTGTGTAATTGTTGATATGGTTCAAATCTTCTAACAATATGTTGCTTGATTTTTTAAGTTTCATTTCCTTTATCTTGGGAATTGCGAAACTAGGAGCTTTAGTTGACCTAACTATGGTGCGGCAACGTGAGTTTGTAAAAAATGGCCGTTTAGGTTTGGAATTGTCTTATAATCACTAAGTAAACAGCTAAATTTCGTTTTCCAGGGGACTTGTTATGTCTAATGGAAGATGCCTTATTCACTTATTTTGGGTCATATGACGCATTGACCAATCCGGTTCAGTATAATAGAACGTTTATTTCGTCTGGATCATGTGAGAATCTTCAGAAGCAAGATTTTGAATGAAATCTGGGGAAATAAGGTTTCGGATGATTTTGCGTCTTTTATTAATTTTCACTTAAGTTGGGCCAATTTTTTATATAAGTGTTGTGTAAAATAATTTAAATGGTGATTCTTTGGGTAATTAAAAGTAAAAATGTGTTCGTAAACATGTTCTAAACTAGTTAGAATTTAAGATTTAGAATATTGAAAATTAAAAAAAAATCTTTTATTTTTTAAATTTAGCTATTAACATGTAATAAGAATATGACAATTGGCTACTCTATTTTTATCTTATAGCGCTCGCTTTTATTACTTTCCTCGCAAGGGTAAGAATTCTAGTTGCAAAAAAACATGTTTTCTCAGTTCCGTCGGTTAGTCTGTATGTCTGTCCGCGACAAGGCTCAAGAATTGCTTATCCTATTTAATTCAAGTTTTGGTTAAAAATTAAAGGTCATATGATGATGACGTGGTAACATTTTGGTAAAAATCCAATATGGCAGAACAAAATGGCGGCCTGTTGAAATGTTAAAAAATTATTACTTAAAACTGCTTACCTATTTTATCCAAATTTTGCATAAAAATTAGGTTTGACATGACCATAAACTGGTAAGTTTTACTACAAATCCAAAATGGCAGCCTAATAAAATGTTATAAAAGTCAATGCAGAAAACTACTGCATCGATTATGTTCAAATTTTGCTCAAAAATCAGATATTATATAGGGATGAACTGGTAAAAATGTTGAGACAGATTTAAAATGGAGGAACAAAACGGTGGCCTAATTAAATGTATAAAAATATCTGAAAACAGTACTTATCGGATTGATTGATTGATGACATCCCAATTTTGAATATTTATTACTATAAATGTATGAATTGCGCACTTAATATCGATTTTTAATCAAATCTGTATAGATTTTAAAATTCGCTCGCAATCTAAGCATTCCTACTCTCATTTTTTAATTATTTACTAAAAATGTATGATATATATTCTCAAATGCCCCCAGATGCCAACTTTCTTTCAGCCAAATTTATACAAATGTTAAAATTCCGTTGCCATGTTGGCATTACAATGTTGAATTTTTAAAAGACTGACAAAAATTCATGTTGTGCAGTCTTAAATACCCCTAAAAGCCGAATTTTAACCAAATCTGCAAAAATTTTAAAATTAGTCTGCTATTTTGGTGCCGCTATTTTTAATTCTCAAATACTGACTAAAATTTCATAACTTTCATTCTTAAATACTTCTAGATACTAGATCCCCACAAATGTTAAAACCATCCGTCCGACATGTTGACATTGTCATTTTGACACCGCTATTTTGAATTTTTAAATGATGACACTCATACATTTTCCTAAGCACCGATTTTCAGTTTAATTTATACAAGTAACCAAACTCGTCGGCCGTATTGGCGCTACCATTTTGGATTTCTAAACGTTGACTAAAAAAATTCGGATTTTTTATATCCGAAAGTGTATGGATGTCAAATTTGAAAATAATTGGTAATTTGGAAGTGGTGAAAAATCCATTACAAGATTTGTACCATACATACAATCAGACGTGTAGGAAGCCAATAAAAGCGCGTTAAAAGCACTGATTTTAATTTAAAAACTCTAACACCAGTATTCACTAAAGTGGTTTAAATTTAGACAAGGACTAACTTCACAGTTACAGGTTTAAGATGACATTCTTAACAACTGATCAAATAGTTTTAATAAACGTCACACTTACAAAAGGATAGTGACATAAGGCAAACATAACTGGCGAACTAACAGTTTTAAGTACCAAGACAACTAGACTATTGGTCTAATTCTTAAACCTTTTTCGTGAATACGGGGGTAAAAGTTTAATAATATATAAATAACTAATTTCCTTTTAAACTTACCTAACTTAATGGTTTGATTTTAGATAGTGAAGTAACGATGATTTCTTTGAAATTTGTAAAAATACCTATTTGCCTCATTAAGGAATAGGTAAGAATCCTTCCTTTTGTCAACGGTAATGAAGCATGGCCCATTTCTTCATTATCGTACATCAAATATTTTAACAGGTCGTGATTTTGTTTCGCCCTATTGAATTAATACCAATATTTTAAAATCAGATGTAATTTTTGTGGAAAAAAATAAAATTAAATAGTAGTAAGTAGCTTTTTTAAGCTATACCGGAAAGACCGACCCACAGTAGAGCGAGGGATAGGGACTTGCCGCCAAAAAGAGGAAAATTGTATTTTATTTTATCTTGGGGTTGGAATTGAATTATTTTCAAGTATATTGAGTAAAAATACAATTTTAATGATGTTTTGACTCTTTATATACAGAGTGTGTTCCACTCAAGATGAATACAATTCAATATCTCAGTTATTAATAATGTGATTTCGTTGAAATTTGGGTGGTGATTGTATGTTGGGAAAATAACATTTTTCACAGTAAAAATTTTTATTTGTCATTGGCGTGCAGTGTTAGGAGGTGAAGAGGGGTCGATTTTTAGGAAAAAATATATTGGGGTCAATTTCAGATTTAATTTTAAATTTTTAATAATACAAAACATTAAAGTGTAATAGTTATTATTACTTGAAAATGAAGGTTTTTCTTGAAGCAATTTCTTCTTCATTACCTAAGGTACAAAAGTGCTTTTTAGCTCTTAGCTGATATCTAAAAAACAAAACCATAATTAGATATTTCTTCGTCCAAAAACTTAATAAATTGACATAATTATTTCAATTAATGATTGCTTCAAAATGTAGATAGTATTGTGCTGAGTGGTGTGGTGATAAGCGATATGAAATTAGACATTTGCTTGGGACTTGTAGAAGTGCATAAATCGTTTTTGTATCAATAGTTTAAAACCGAAATTCAGTTATGCAGAAAAAAAGTATATTGCTTACCTTTCCAATACTACAGGATATTATTTATACAATTAAAAGTTCTTTCGTCTCTTGATCTAACTCCATATGTTTAATTTGTTTGAATTTGTGGCGCAAAGTTGCCAAATACGGATCAGACGAAATAAGAAGAGAGTGCAAAACATCTTCATTGGTTGCAGTTCTTGAACATTTTCTACTACTGTCCTTTCTAAATATTTTGAAGTATTTATTTCTCGCTTCTGCAGCTTCTTCACTAAGCTGGCCGATTGGTAAACAAGCAGACTGAATAATGGCAGCTTCGTGAATTAAAATTTTGTGTACAGATGAAGGCATATAATACCAATCGTATAAATCGACATAAATTTGAGCAGTTTCATAACAAAATTTTCTAAATTTTCTATCATCAACAGGATGTTCGCTAAGCAAAACTTGCAAAACTGACTCCAGTTCATCTGACTCCGACTGACATCCGAAACAACGTCGATATTTCTAAAAAATCTTCTGGCGGTGTTGCCGTCGTTTGAGCTGCCAACCCCTTGCCGAGGTAAGTCAACTATGATGCCAAGTTTTGTTTTAAAGTCTGTTTGGATTCTCTTTTTGGTATTTTTCATGAGCTCCTTTTCTTCTGAGCTACGAGCACTCCATTTCTTGAAGGGCAATCTATACGCAATGTGTAAAATACATTCCATGAAGCGAATTTGAGCGTGCTAATTCGATAAACCATATTGGTAAGCACTTTCATCCACAGGTCTTCTAACAGCTTCACTAAGGTTGTTCATTTCTAAAGGTTTAACTTTGCAAATGATACAGCACGATGCAGAAGATGTTTCGGTAAGGACTTGGGCGACTTTACCATCTATCATAGTTAACGACAAATTATGAGAAATATGGAGTTGTATATCAGTAGTTGAAGAAATGATGGTATTATTTAAATTTTGAATTTCATTTGTGTACTTACTGGCAATTAGTTTAGTATTTTCTGGTGTTTCTTTTGTAAACTCAAAAAAGATTGGCCTGCAATAATTTGGAGATGACGGGTGAGGGTTCTTCCACAGAACAACGTTATTGTCTGTAGATGCTAACTGAAAAGGAGCCAAAGATACAACAAAAACGCTTTTATCAGAAATTGTTAAATCAACGAAATTTTGTTTGTAGTTGTTATTTCCTGAAGATCCATCACATCCCCATTTAGAATATAACGTAAAAAATCTCGAACCACTTTCTATTGCTTTAATTCTAACTTTCTTTATCAAAAAAATTCTTTCCGTTGTGTGATTCATAATATTTTGTAAAGCCAATGAAGCTCCTCTTTCAGTAATAACAGCATTCAATGGATAACACTCCGCTTTAGCACTAAAAATTTGATAATAGCTTGGAAAAATAAGCGCATTTTTTTCTTTGCACTTTGTTCTTAGACAGTTGTACTGATATCTTGATAGTCTCAAATCTACGATTAATGCTAAAGCCTCATGTTTAGAAAAGCTATAACAAAAATTCGTTTTTTTATAATTACCAATACCTTTGATGGCCTTCCTTGCTTAGGAACATCAGAGAGATACTTGTTGTCAATAAGAAAGTCTTTATCAAGCCAAGACACATTTTTTTTTTATAAAACACTGCCTTAGTCCTTTGGGCTGCCTTCCATTTCTGTCGTAATTGAGGTAAGAAGATTTTCTGTAGGTTTCTTTTTATCATTTTAAAACCATCAGGGGTACAATTATGTTCTGTTTTTTGAAAAAAAACTTAAACCAAAAAACAACAAAATTAACTCAAAAACAACAAAATACTCAACACTACAACTCAAAACAACGCTACAACTCAAAAATAACTAATTTTTAACTTGTTATGAACGGGTTGATATGAACATTAACTATTAAACAGACTATCTGTCAAATCAACAAAACAAACGAATAGGCGCAGCACCATTTAGCTTGTATGTTTTTTTTCAATATTACGAAAATATACGTAACAAATCCGCTTAATCAAATCGAAAAAATAACATTTTATAAGGACTACAGGAATGTTCTTATACGTATACCAGAAACAAGAAAAATAAGATTTTGAAGACAAATATTTATAAGTAGCACGAAAAATAATTTTCTTTTCTTTGGACAAACCTAGAAAAAATATGTATCATTTTAAATTTATTTCACCATCATAAATGACATACTAACTATATTGTGGATAGGGGTCACATTAAATGTATGTAATTATTTTTTTGGTAAACTATTATGAACATTTTACTAACTGAAGTCTCTAGTTTTGAAAAATATGAAGTAACTCAAAAATGCTTTTACTTTTTAAAAATCACTTTTGACCGGAATTTAACATTAGACGCGCCAGTGTGCGACCGGCCGACTGACAGTAATGGAAAAACATGAAGATCTGTAAAAACCCGGAACAATGATTTTTTCATGATTAATGATAGTTCCTTATGCGGGAAATAAAAACTCGCGCCGCCACTGGCATTCGTTAACAAATGGCCACGGCTTGGACATGGGCCATCCCCACTTCTTGTTTTACCGTAAACATTGGTCGATAGAATGTGAAAAATAGGGGAATCATGTTGGCTCATACCCCTAACGTGATTCATGAATGAATTGTGATCTCTACTTTGATTCTTACTCTTAGGGGTTGTAACGGCTACTTCTGAAAAATATCTTTAGTTACAAAATGTAACTTAAGTTACAAAAAGAAACTCTAGTTACAAGAGTATCTACATATTTGCAGTCTGGTCAACTTCAACGAATAAATCCTGTAAAAATATTGCAACACGCGGAAACGGCGTAAGAAAGTTTTAATGGCGCTCAATCTTTGACTTTATGAGCGTCGACACTTTTTTGTTTTTCCGAAAGTTTCACCAACTTTTTATTTCTACCCCTTCTGCCATTTTCACTTCGATATCAGAAGGAAACACAGCTAGCTATTGTTATGTGTTCGTGTTGGTTTTGGCTTAGTTAATTGATTTGAACTAACAAGCTGTAAAGTGTGTATAAGTGAACTTTCTCCTCAAAAAAAAAACCGTAATTATCAAAAAAGTGTGAATTAATAATATATAGTAATTTTTTTAAAGAAAATATATTTTAAATGGCACCATAATTAAATGTTAATATACTCCAGGTGGTAATAATAGTTTAATAATTAATAGCCTAAATTTGATAGGTAAAATAGAAAAATAAAAATTCGTCCACCGAAATCAATTCAGAAATAAGGGTGTCCCATGCAGAAGTTCCATATTACTTTATCTTCGTTTATTTGAAAGCTTAACTCAAGAACTTTCTAAAGGTGTTGCCACATTTATACTAATTGATTTTTGTTAAAGTTTCTAAAAACTGCATTTTTAGATTACTTCTTAAATGGAATGGTCTTTTTTTTCATTTGACGTCTGTAATATTGGGATTTTTTTTACCAGAAAGTCAAAACAGTTTCTTCAAAAAACCAATTTATTAACCGAGATGATTTACGTTGAAAATGTTCAAATCTAACAGGGACCCCTGTGGTAAGCGTAAGCAGATACCAGTAATCGAGTTTTCGTTACCATAGTTTTTCATTTTAAATATTTTTTTTTGTCAAAATGGTGGAATCTAATCATCAAGATATTTTCAAAATTTAATCAGATGTACAAGGTCTCCCATTTTCAGCACTTTTGCCGTGTATCTCCCTTATTTTTAAAGATAGAAGGTTGCTGTTTTTATAATAATAATAATGTGGGCTTTCCAAAAATATATTCATGTTTATTTTAAAAAATAAGCTCAAAATTCGAGATTTTCTAAAACTTTCCTTTGCGTCCAATTAGTAGGTAATAGGGGATGGCTAAAATGTATTAAAAACAAAATTCATGTAAGTAATTATTATACTAAGCATGTAATACTTTCAAACTTAATTCATAACGTCTTTTTAATTCTCAACTGTTAATTATTACACCATTTTAACTCAGTTATGATAAAATTATTGAATTTTATTCAAAACAAAACAATAATTATTTATCTTACTTGAGTATTAAGTTACACAATTTTGAAAAAGCAAAACGTGTTCAAAGCTGGTTTTCAAAAGAATTATAGGGTTTCTTTGGAAATTTTGAAAATTTAAATCGATTGGCACACGAAGCTCCGCTACACACTGATATCGTGTTTTATAAATTTTATTTTGCATGAAATTCCATAAGAAAAAATCTTAAATCAAAATTACCGAAGATCGAGGGGGCATCTTGCAGGTCCGTGGATACCCATCCATCTCTGAGGAAAGTTATCGTGTAAAATGCCTTTAAAAGCACATAGTTGTGACTTGGGGCAACGTCTTGTTGAAGATAAACGACATTATAAAGTGCCAATGGAACTTTCTATCAGTTGTGGAATAATTTCCTCAAGAATTTCTAGGTACCGACACGCGCTGTGAGAGCGCTGTCAAAAATTTTATAGACTATGCGTCTTCTAAAAATGAAACATAAGACCTGAACCCCTAAGCGTCCTTATCGTGTTCTCTCAAAAATTAAATGATGATTTTCCAGTTTCCTGTATTAGGGGATTGAAAATTCCCGTATTTGAAAAATAAGATTCATCGAATCAGATAACGAGTGTGTCAAAAAATTAATCAGTATGGATTTGTTGTAAATACCATCGGCAAAATATTATTCGGCGCTCGGCAGCAATTAAAATATATAATAAAAAATAAAATATTCATATATACTTTTAAAAGCAATACAAATGCTAAAACTATAACTAAAAACAACAAACATAAACTACAAACTAAAATCTTTATCGGTGGCGCCTTCAGATAATCATTCACAGAGTAAAAACAGTTCTTTATTAAAAATGTTTTGATATTTATTTTAAAAACGGAAAAGTTTAAGGACTTAATATTTTTCCTGATCACATTATACAGTTTAAGATGAAGAGAATTACGTAGAGAGTTTGTAAGGCGACGTCTGTGTAACAGAAGAGTGTTCGAAGATCGAGTATTATAGTCATGATTACAAGAAAGCTAAGGCAGAGTTCTGGAGTTTATGTATTTCAAATAAAGTTTGATATATAAATATACAAGGAAAGGGCATGATACCATATTTAACAAACAAAGGTTTACAAGACACAAGAGAGCACATTCCCTAAATTGTTCTAATAGCTCTCTTTTGAAGCCTAAAAGCTGTTTCGGAATACGTTGAGGTACCCCATAACTTAGCAGAGAATGAATATTGAAATACACTGTAATAACACATCCATAGGTCTTTTTAACTGCCTTAAAAGATATATCTGATTACTCAATCTCTTACATAAATCATCAATGTAATAGTGCCATTTCAGACCATCATCCAAAATGATCCCTTAAAGCTTAACATGCTCACCCGTTATAAACCTATTATTAAAGCTAAAGTTAATTATTTGCGTCTTGCTGCCATTTAGTTTAAGCCGATTACTGGTAAATCAGTTTTCGGCGGTTGACAAAGAAAGTGCAGTGGTACCTTTAATTTCTGTTTGAGTCTCGCCGGAAATTCAAAGAGTTGCGTCATCAGCGTATAGTATAGTGCGACAAGGTAACATAATAATACTAAAGTCGTTAATATAAATGATAGAGTAGAGGGTCCAGAATAGAACCCTGAGGTATGCCATTGGCAATTACTTGTGTATCCGGTGCCTTAAATACGATTTTATTAAGGCAAGGGGTGGACCATCTATACCAATTAATTGTAACTTGTCCATCAAGATAGGGTGAGATACACAGTCAAAGGCCTTACTAAGGTCGCATAAAACCGCAGTTGGCAAATCACGCTTATCAGGCTCTTGACTATGTAGCTCACAACCTCAAGAATTGCCTGAATTGTGGACCTACCACCTATAAAGCCAAATTGATCATTGGACAGTAAAAAAACTTATTCAACTAAGAGACAAGTCTATCTTCAAGAACTGCTTTAATCACTTTACCAAATAGCGGAACAATAGGAATCGATCGGTAATTGTCTATGTTATTTTTGTTACCCTTTTTGACCACTGGCAAAAACCTTACTTATTTTAAGGACATTGGGAAAGTTGCCTTCTACAAAACATTTATTTATTAATATTGTGAGTAATGGAGCAACAATATGCAAAGCATTTTTTAAAATAGTGGTATTTATATCGTATATATCAAAACATTTAGAATTATTAAGTTTATTTATAACAGTTAAAATTTCATTTTCGCAGACGGGCAGCAAAAAAAAGAAGTTCGATGTAATTTACTTAGGTACTGAGAATGATTGGCAGCTGCGGTTGGGAAAGAGCCTATAATTGTACTAATAATAGTACAAAAATAGTTATTGAAAGTTTCTGGGTCAATATTACAAGTTATATCATTTTTATAACTGTTGCATTCACTCTTTATAAGCCTCCAAGAATGTCTTGATCTATTCTTAAAATTCATAAGAAATGTATTATATGACGCTGTTTTGGCATTATTAATTTTACTAATATTCAACTATGTGAAATTTTTAAGAGTGATACTTTCGCAACATTATTTGATCATCAGACTTCCTATATTTGCTGGTAGGATGATGAAGGCGTCGCTTCTACATAACCCGATACCAGGGGCGTGCAGCCCATGGAAGCAGTGCTTCCCCAAAAAAAATTACAAAACATCTTCTAAAATGTAATTTTTGAAATAGGAAAAAATTAATTTAGTTTATATTAAAAAAGCTAAAATATTATCTTAATTATCAAGCCCATAATAAATGCGGCCTGGACTCCGACCCAGCGACAATAGAAAATGGAATAAAACCTATGCGGGCCGCTAGCTTCTCTGCAGCCAAGTCCCGTATGGTTGATTTCCTGTGAATAGAGCCAGAGGTTATTGAACTTTCCACCGGCTGTTTGCAATTTTTACATTTCAGTCGCGTGCTTTAAGTGGGGGCGGAAGCTATCGTTGGAGTAGGTTTTTGTTTGAACGGCTGTCCGTGTTTTGTGTGATACGTACGTCGCGTCGTGCATGGTGCGATATGGAAGACAATAATACGGACATGGATATGCAAATACCGTCAACTTCGGCTGTCGGTAATAACATTGAAAATGTTGGAGAATTTAGTAAGAAGAGTGTGTGTGAATGTGTGGTGTGTGTCTTAATAATAAAGGGATTTTTAACATTAAACTTTGCTGATAAGCTTCAAATAATGTCCAAAGGAAGGGCAAAACCGCTTATGAAAAATTTAACCACAAAAATGAAAAACTGTATTAGACATTTTTATCCGGAAAAACAATACGAACAATTTAAATGGCTAATAGGATGTGAAAATATAAGTAAATTATTTTGTTGGCCATGTTTACTTTTTGAAAATGAAAAAGGTCTTTGGAATAAAACTGGTTTTTCCGATTTAAACAATTTCCATAAAGCTGTAAAAAGACACATTATCTCCAAAGAGCATTTGCAAGCCGTCATAAAAGAAAAAGTGTTCCGTAAAACCAGAATTGAACACGCCCTTAATAAAAAGTTGGAAATTAGTCACAGCCAACACAATGAACTAGTCGATAAAAATAGGCAAATATTAAGAAGACTTATCGATGTTGTTTGTTTTCTCGGACAGCACGAATTTGGTTTTAGAGGTCAGGACGAAACAAGGGTTTCTTCAAATATAGGAAATTTTCAAGATTTACTTAGTTTAATGTCCAAATATGATGATTACTTAAAAAAACATTTAGAGCAATCTAGCGTTTTTCGCGGAACGTCGAATCGAATCCGGAATGATTTAATTTTCGCTGTTGCAACCATTATTCTAAAAAGAATTAAACAGGAGATTGGCAAGGCGCGGTTCATTGCTATTGTTCTGGACGAAACAACTGATATCACTAATTTTAGCCAATTATCTATAGTAATACGCTACGTTAAAACAGACAGAGGTATTCAAGAACGATTTTTAGGTTTTAAGAATGTGTCCGAAAATCGTACAGCAGATGCATTATATACCGTAGTTTATAACGTTACTAAAGAAATTAATGGAGAGCAAATATTTGTTGCTCAAAGCTATGATGGAGCTGCAGTGATGGCAGGACAATTAGGAGGTCTGCAAGCTAAAGTTCGAGAAACTTTCCCAAGTGCTGTGTTTGTCCATTGTTTTGCTCATAAATTAAATTTAGTTCCCAGTCCATCAATCACATTAAAGAGTGTAAAGTATTTTTCGTTACTTTAAGTGGCATGGCTGCTTTTTTTTTCAAGTCAACAAAGCGTACACAAGCTTTGGACTCCATTGTCCAGAAACGATTGCCCAAAGTAGCTCCTACTAGGGGAACTATAATGAAGTGTTAACCGTATCTGAAAATCGTGAATCACTGATTGAACTATTTGAGAATATAATAGAAAATAATGAAACGTGGGACTCAGAAGCAAAAAATAGTTCGAGGGGGTTTTTGGACTGTTTGAAACGAGTTTAATTTTAATTATTTGTTGAACATATTTTCAGAAATATTTCCATTCTCGGACAATTTTTTTAATATATTACAAACTAAAACAAATTGCCTAAAAAAAGTGGATGATTTTAAGTCCATGTTAAGCCAAAAAGAGATGACTTTGACCTATTCTGGGAGAAAACGATGACGTTAAATGTAGAGCCACAAGCCAAACGTCTTCGAACAGACAAGGTGGGAGATGCTCAAACATCATACAGACGTCTCTTTTATGAAATAATGGATCAAATACAGCAACAAATAAACTATAGATTTAACGGTTTAAATGATTTTAAATTCCTCGAGCTCTGCAATTTTTATGCGTTTAAAGGAAAAACGTTTCCAAAAGATGCGTTTAAATCTCTTCTTCTTTATTATGGCCAGTTCTTCGACCGAGTGGTACTGCGATCTGAACTAAAAGTGATTTACGAAACTGATGACAGTAGCGCAAAAAATAACGCTAAGGAACCAATGCAGTTTTTAAAAGACAAGGAGCTGGAAGATGCCTACACCGAAGTGTCGAAATTGTGTACATTAGTATTGACAATACCTGCCACAAGTTCATCAGTAGAACGCAATTTTTCAACACTTAAACGTATAAAAAATTTCGTGAGAAATTCAACGGGGCAGGAGAGACTTTCGCATACATCGCTGTTGTCCTTTGAAAATAAACTTCTCCAAAATATGTCGGAGGATCGACGTTTTTATGATGACGTCAAAAATTGCTTCCCTTTCTTAAAATTTCACCGCACGCCCCTGCCCGATACGTTAATTTCTTTTCTCTCTCTATCTTGTTTGGTGTATGCTTTGGGACGGGGTTGGATAAATTTGATTTAAGACGGGCAAATATGTCTCGAAAAGGTTGCCTTCTCTTTGGGGATTTTCATTAGATTGTATGAAACAAACCAACATATTATCATACTTTTCATAATTTTTGTAGACCGCCATTATTGTAAAAAAGTAAATTAAAAACAGTATAGTAAAACCATTTTGCCAAAATATTTTTTTGCCATTTTTCTGATACGCTTTGCTTTAGTGCTGACTTTCGTATGGTACACCGTGTTTTCCAAAAATCCCCAAAGAAAGAAATCGGTTGGCAAGAGATCCCGGCTCCATGCTGACCAGAAAAAGTGCCCAGTTGTCTTCATCCAACGGTCCTCAAATATATTTCATAATTTTTAATAGACCATACCATAATTATAAGCTGTTGCATCACCCTGCTGGAACCAATTTTTATCAATGGCAGCCAAAGGAACCGTTCTCAGGAAAGTAGCCAAGACGCCATTGACAATTTGTTCTATGTACCATTCGCCATGAAAGGTCCGCCTGTCGTTGAAATTAAAATTCCATACCAAACGTTGAATCCCCACTTTCTTTTACCACATCTGATGTGCAAAATGAGTTCATTTTGTTGTGCATAATAATGCTAATGCCAATTAAACATATCATTAAAAGTAAATCCCGATTCGTTGCTCCAAATAATATTACTTTGAAAAATTTAATCGTAGATTTGTTTCGAAAGTTATAAAAACATTCGTGCCGTAAATTCAAGGCCAACGTATAGTAAAATACCGTGACAATCGAACTGATCATTAGGGGTGATTTTCTTTTATAATGTACCAACCCCTTCCTATATACCGAAAATTCAAACCCTTGTACTAGATAAAACCACTTGAGATCGAAAATCAAAAGCCCCAGTTAAAAGAACCGACTTTGCATTTTATTTTATAATAGTCTATAATAATCAGTCTGAAAAATAAATCAGTTAATTGAACTCTTGTGCATGTAAGAGCATTTTTGGTGTCCGCATTTACGCATTAGTTGGACCCTTTATAAATAAACTCATTGTTTAAAACAACCTTATCAACGAAAAAGATCTTTAAACGGTTCTTGAAATATTTATTGTCTTATAGCGCAGCTGCATTTGAACAAGTTGATGAAATTTGTATGGACAATAATTTCAAAGTCAGTGTGCTTTTAATTTAAAGTTTAAGAATAAAAAAATATTTTTATAGTACTTTTTGTTCTTCTAATCATTTTATATACTCTATTAGATAGGATGACAGAGCAACGGATTATTGAAATTATTATACATATTTTTTTTTAGCTTTTTTATGAATTAGGACATCTACTTATGATGTTCTGTCTTAAGTTTTCCGCATTTCTTAATTTTCAGCAGTTGGTAAAAGTGTCAACAATGTGAGATGAATAAGTTGTATCAGTTATGAAGTTTGCAGCCTTAGAAATTGCTCGGGTAAAATATTTTGCATTGCATATTTGGATTTTAAGCAAAGCCCCCTAATCTCAATTTATGTTTAGGACCTTTCTTTGTAATATTTATTAAGTAAGTTTTTTGTTTATGAATATAGGGGGTAGGTCAAGTTTCCCTCCCGAATCAAACGAATTTCAAAAATAGATCATTTTGTACACATTTTGCACAATTTTGCACAAAATAAATACAAGTTTGCACACTCACCCGAGAGAAACTAAACCATTTTTTTAAACGGGGGGCAAACTTGACCGTTCCCCTCCATCTTTCAAAATATCTAAATATGTTTATATCAACTGTCCCATCTAATTTTCTAAAATTTTACACACTAATTTTCAAATTTTGCACACCATCCTTGAAAAAGTTAAGGGGGGTCAAAAATTTGCATTTTCCCCGCGTTTCTTACGAAATTGAAAAACTTCTATGCTGCTTTATTAACCTAATTTTGCACAATTTTGCACACCTATATTTAAAGTTTGCACACTCTCCTAGAGAAAGTTATGAGTGGTCGAAAATTTGTATTTTCCACTCCGTCTGTCACAAAATTGAAAAACTGTTGTGCTACCCGTTTCACCTAATTTTGCACAATTTTGCACACCTATTTTTTAATTTTGCACACTTTCCTAGAGAAATTTATGGGTCGTCGAAAATTTGTATTTCCCTCCCGTCAGTCACAAAATTGAAAAACTATTCTGCTCTTCGTTTCACCTACTTTTGTACAATTTTGCACACCTATTTTCTCATTTTGCACACTCTCCTGGAAAAAGTTATAGGGATTCCAAAATTTGCGTTTCCACCCGTCTGTCGCAAAATTGAAATATTTTTATGCTACTCGGATCACCTAATTTTGCACACTAATTTTTAAATTTTGCACATCTGTACTAGTTGCTAAGACAACACAGCACTTGCAGAAAAAAGCACCGGAGCGCTTAAATATCTTATGTTAATTGGAATATCCTGTTTATTTTTATTACATTGAATTCATCGTCTCAAATTTAGTAAGATCCCAAATTTGCGACTTTAAAATCAGTATCTATTCTGTTAAGTTATTGTTGCTTTAGTTCGTTGACTTTTAATCTCTTTATCTCAGCAGTATTGGTGTTTAGTCGTTGTTGTCTCGCCCGTTTTTAAACACGCTTCAAGTATCAACCATTGGTAGAAGTTAGACCAGTCTCAAGCCGGGATAAAGTGTGAAGGAAAGGTCTCAATATCAGTTTGAACAAAACGCGTCAATATCACTTATAAAAAAATAGCTTTCATAAATTAAAAGTCATTAATTTCAATAAAAATCATAGGGGCCTTCCATTTAAGATAAAAAACGACCACGTGTAGCACAAAACTGGGAAAATCTTACAACAGTACTGATACCATTTTTCAATTCCGCTTGTAGAAAAAAAAAGTCGGTGTTGGTCTATCTGGAGACCGTCTATGATATTCGTTACGAGCTATCCATGCATTTTTACCATGCAAATAAAATAATTTCATCATATCGAATTTCTCTTCTTCGGAATAACCCTTCGTCCAACTTATTAGATATTAAAAATACTCGTAAATAATTACTTCTGACCGGTAAACGTCAAAAAGGCATCGTTCATTGCAATTGTCTTCGCCATGGCTCACTATGTTTTAGCGCAAATAACCTTACCATTTCTTTAATGTTTAAACGCTTATATATCCAAAACTAATTAACAGAATATATTAAAAGTATATATATTTGAAATTAGAAAAAAAAAGATCTTCAAGAATATGATTTAATATACAGGGTGTTTCATTTAAAAAAACCGACAAATTTGACATTTCCAATAATATTGTCGCACTTATGATACAATATTCCAAAACTTCATAAAAAACCCAACAACTTTTGTAATTACGATATTTCCGTATCTATTCAAATAAACTCTCTAGGTGGGTGGAAAAATATACGGGAAAACCCTGTACATCATTTGAATTTACGCAGGAGTACCTTAACAATTCCTCGTTATAAAACTAAAATATTTAAGAGATGCTTCTCCTATAAAATTGCTTTAAATATAAATTCGTTACCTCCAGATTTATCACAAATGTCACAATCTTCTATGAAATTACAAAGTTTTAAAAAGAAAATTATTACACACTACTTTCACTTTTCTTTCTTTATATTTCTGTTCCCTCCTTGTAACCGTATCCTCCGCATAAAATCCGGAAGATGAATTAGATAGACCTATGATATTTTCATATGAAAAAAGAGGATAAACATATAAATACCAGCAGTTGCAAAAATCTTTGAGCGATATCACTTCAGAGTCAGATTGACAAGTCAGTGACAAAATGAGCAATAGAAAACAATTTTCGGGTTTTTTGCATCCACAAGCAAAAAAAATGGTATTAAATCTAATAAAATATTACGAAAATGAAAATTCACCGGCCAATATCCAGGAGATAGTAATAAAAGCTCTGTGAATCAGTATAAGGACTGTGCAGAAAATTGTGGATGAAAAAAAGCATAATTTACTACCGGAGAAGATTAAGAAATGTACACGAAAAAAGCCAAAGACAGAAGACTTAAGTGACAATGTGAAAATGGATATTCTTAATGCAATTTACGATTTATTCACATCAAAAACTAATATAACTCTTCAAGTTTTAAAAGAAGCTTTAAAAAATCGAGGCGTATTGGAAATTGGACTAAAATCGTTGTCAAAATTAATAAAAATGTTGGGTTTTCGATATAAAAAGGACTGTAATCGAAGATTTTTATGCGAGTTGCCAGATATAGCAAGTCAGCGTATCCAGTTTTTAAAAAATACACCAAAAATGTTAATTCAAAATTTAGAAAAGTGGTATTTTTAGACGAGACTTGGATATTTTCTAATGGAAGTGGTTCGAAATCTTGGCAGGACGAGTCTGTAAAAAGTGTCAAGAGAAAAAAGGGATGTGGGACGGGAAAAGGGTTCATTATTTTGCATGCAGGTTCTTCAACGGGATTTCTCCCAGGTGCAAGTTTATTGTTTTCTTCAACATCCAAAAGTATAAACTACCATGATAATATGAAATGTGAACGGTTTGAAAAGTGGTTAAAAGAACAACTGATTCCAAATTTAGATGCTCCAGCTTTATTCATCTGGACAATGCATCTTATCATTCAAGAATCTTAAATAAACAACCTACTTCATCCTGGAAGAAAAGTGATATTTGTGACTGGCTAATAAAACAAAAACAAAATCTTTTACCCAATATGATAAAACTAGAACTTCTTTTAACGGCAAAATCTATTAAAAAACTAACAATATATGCCGTAAATGAAATATTACGGGAAAATGAACATGAGATTTTACGACTGCCGCCTTAAATGGGCTGGGGCAAAATCATATTACGAAAAACACGTGAACGATGGTCTTACATCAGATGAAGTGTAAATTGTTTGGTAAGATTCATTAAATTATATAACGCCGGAGGACTGGAAGAAATCTGTTGAACATACGGAGAAATTCATAGAATTGGTGGAATCGAGAACGAGTTCTAGATGTCGAAATAGCACCAATGATCATTGCGCCATTTGAGGACGACTCAGAAGATGAGGACTTTTTAAGTGATGATGATATTTTTTAGTCTATAATATTAAAAAGTTTCTGAAGGATTATATTAGTCTTTGACGTGTATAAATCATAAATTGCATTATTAATATCCATTTTTGCATTGTAACTTAAGTCTTTTGCCATTGGATTTTTTCGTGTACATTTCTTAATCTTCTTCGGAAGTAAATTATGTTTTTTTTCATGCACAAGTTTCTATACATTCCTTATACCGATTCTCAGAGCTTTTGCCACTGGCTCCTGGATATTAGCCAATGAATTTTAATTTAAAAAATGTTTAATTATTAATTTAGTTTATTAGATTTGACACCATTTTTTTGCTTACTTTTTTAGTACATTTGTAATGTATATATTTAACTATTAAACTATTTTCTTCCTGCCTGTATATTTGTAAATAGCCCATCGAGATTTAATTGCTCGATAAAAGAATCACACAACATTTTGGTATTCACTGTATTTTCTGATTTGATTCATAAAGTTGGTGACCTTTGGACCCGCACGATAAGACCGCATTCGACTATAGAACAGATTCTGGTCTACAGAAGTCTGAAATGCGTGCATTTATTTACCCTTATTTTTATGATTTTCAACTTTGTATTTATATATGTATACATAGGGTAAATAATAAACGTTATTATTATTATTAAAATGTAAATACAAATAAAAGTCCTACTGAAAATTGTTTATGGTCGTAGAAAAAATAGTGTACACTACCCCCACGAAAGTGAACACTTCTTATGTTTTATACTATTATTAAAACATAGACAGAATAGAGCCTTATTTGTGTAAGGATTAATTCTGTTTATACTTACATAAGTAAGCAATTTTTACAATAGATGTTTCTCTGATCACTCTAAAAAATTACTCTTCTTCCATGACCTTTTTATTAGGCACTTTTTACGGACATTAGGTATATACTTCTATCGAACCAGCAAGGATAAATATACAGAAAAGAACAGGATAAAGTACACAGCAGACAGGATAAGACGTTCTGCCGGAAATAGGCCTGTCAAGAATCCCGCTAGTCCCGGAAGTAGGATAGGAAGGCTGTCAGACGCGTGCCACGCGAGCGCTTAACAAAAAAGAATGATAAGAAAACGGTATTATTGCAGTAAGTCGGGGTTAAGATTTGGAATAATGAAAAGGTGCATTATTTTGGGTCATGCTGCAGATGTTTCGATTAACCGACTTTCATAAGTGGGAGGCGCAGAAATTGAATTGAATAGCTTGTACTCTTCAGTTGTAAGTCATTGTTCGTTAAATATGTTAAAGTATTAATGCTATGAATTTAAATGTTTATCTTGCAATCTTTAAATAGGCAAAAATTGGGGGTTAATAGGAAATTAATTTTTACAAATTCTGCCCGGACTATTAAATTCAATGTTTTACGCAATGGACGTTCCAATGTTTTTTTAAAACGTTTGCCTGAAAATAGTCATTTAAATGTTATCAACTAACTTTCGGACAAAAATTTGCGTTGCTCGGGGGTATTTTGTTACAAAATATTGCAAAAGACAAATTATTTTTAAAAAATCCCGACTGCTTATGTATTTGAGTCACCCTGTATACTATGTATGCATGTTATGTATATAACAGTATATACATTCGAAATCGTCTTAACAAGCTCTTTAATTTGACACCCGTCATGATGGAGTTGCGAAAACATTTTCCATGATACACAAAATGGTCCTTCAGTTACGCTTAAACGTCTGGTAAATCTATGTACAGTGCTTCAATTTACATTTTGACACCTTGCTAGAGCTTTGACTCTAGGAGATACAAAAAAATTTAAAAACGAAAGATTATTTTTATATTATCTTTTAAGAATTTCAAAAAAATCACTATAAAGTTAAAAATCTGGTTATGAATATTTCCTTTTATTAGAATTAGTAAAGTGTAACCCAATTTACATCCGCATATAATCATTTAGTACAGTATCCTTTTCAAACATGTTTATTGGGCACTGTTTTGTTTCACCATTTCGTACCAATTTTAACAGTTTTGGGAATGACTTAAAATAATTTGATTTCGTACCAGTTAATCTCTGTATCATATTCAGTCATAAAGTCCATTGAATAAGGAAATTTTCTAACGTTGATTTTTTAGACATTTTATTTGGCCGCGATTTTATACCGCCGCACAGTGGGGCCAGACATCCAAACCTGGCATTAAATGGAAAATCAAAGTTGCTTACATCATATAATGTCATTACTATTAACAGAGTTAACCTATGAGTGCATTATAACATTTAACAAAAATTCTCAGTTGGCCATGATTTTACGTCACCATACGTCAGGCAATTGTTGTTTGTCATTATTAAAATAGGCCCGAATTTAATCGTTCTATTTAGTTAGTATACTGCACCTTCAGGTAAGTTTTAGCATTTTTGTATATTGAACTGTCAAAAGTGTTTACATAACGTTACATAAGTTTGTATAACGCGTCCTTAAAAAACTGTTTGTTATAAAATGATCGTTTACCAAAACTTAAAAAAACATTAGATATTTAGTATCCTTCCAAGCACTTCCAAATGAAAGTTTTCTAAAAATAATAATCTAGACTGTTTATAAAGCCGTAATCTATTGAAAAAAGTTGCCGAATTTTGCCCATTTTGTTTTAATTTGTGCATTATTTTTAGTACTACAAAAATCATGTTTTGCACGTCTGTGATGGGGCACACCATATACGCAGGTGTCTAGTTGCTGAGGGGTACTTTCTTTTAAAAATATAAGTTTAAGCGTTAGTCTGTATACAATATGTTATAAAAATAATTTGGGGATATACAGAGTGCGCCAAAAATAAGTGACGTATAAACCTATATTTTTTGTACAAGGGTTCTTGCTTTTTATTACATTTTTAAATTCTTTGCTTAAAGTTGGGTCAAATTTATTAAATGTTACCTTCATATAACTTAAAAAGTTTTTTTAAAACATCTATATTATCGATTTTTTCCCCAAGAGTAAAGAGCGCCGAAAACAATAAAAATAATCAACTAGACGATACAATGCATACTTAAAATGCTTTGTCTATCAGTATTAAGGTCTCCTCTCAATCATTATTACAAGGGGTCAACAAAAATCAGTGGCGTTCTTTTTCTAAATTCAATCACTTTGTTAATTTAAATGAGACCCCAGTATTCACACACAGAAAAACTTTCATTTAATCAATACTTAAAACACAGAGGATGCGTTAGGTTAAAAAGAATTCGACACTTCACAGCTAGAGACCGATGAATATGAAGTGCTTCACTTTGTATATTATAGGCGCTTTTTTCCTATTACAGGTTCAGGCTCAAAGGAGCTTTTTGTAATTCCGTTTCCAACGGTCTATTTTCTGCGGAAATACCACTACAAGATCTAATGGATTATACTTCTGAATGCTTACTGCGGGTACAAGAAGAAGTTATGTTTTCTTTACGTAACGACCAGCTAAATCAAATTTATTTAATATCAGAATGGGGTTTCGATGGCAGTTCGGGTCATAGTTCTCTTAAGCAGAAGAGTATAGAAACAGATGCAAGTGATGCTAGTGTTTTTATATCGTCACTTGTTCCTCTTCAGTTATCTGTTGGAAATCCGAAGTCTAAAGAAACCACAAGTATAATTTGGCAAAATCCGAGGCCTTCCTCTACAAGATACTGCAGACCTATTAAAATAGAGTTTATCAAAGAAACTACCGAGCATTCGATCGTTGAAGAAGAATATATTGATAGTCAAATAAACACTCTTAATACTAGCAATATTTTATTACAAGGAAAAGAAATTCTAGTAAATCATATTCTTATTTTTGCAATGTTGGATGGAAAAATATGCAATGCTCTCACCGAGACAAAATCTACTCAAAAGTGTTATTTATGCGGCGCGACTTCCAAAGACGTTAATTCGATAGATAGTTTAATTCAAAGAGAAATATCTTCGGCTAGGTCACAATTTGGACTTTCAATATTGCACGGATGGATTAGATTTTTCAAATGTCTTTTGCGTATAGCGTATAAAATTCCAATTCAAAAATGGCAGGCTCGAGGAGAGGAGGAAAAAGAAATAGTAAATCAAAATAAAGCTCGTATCCAAAAACTTTTTAAAGAGCGGATGGGACTTATTGTGGACAAACCTAAGCCCGAATTCGATAGCTTATATGACGATTTTTCGATTATAGTGAACTTTCAGCAGAAATCACAGAGCTAAATTTAAATTTAATTAAAAAAATGCACATAGTTTTAATTACTATATCAAGCGGATTCAATATAAACTTCAAAAAATTTAGAGCATAAACACTAGAAACAGAACGAACTCTTCCTTGGTATTTTATGCCTCCAACTGTCCATAAAATTTTACTTCTCGGACCTCAAGTAATTACAGAAGCGTTGCTACCGATTGGTCGACTTTCCGAGGAGGCTCAGGAGGCCCAAAATAAAGAGTTTAAGAGGTACAGAGAACACCATTCAAGAAAATCTTCTTGTGAAAATTGCATCGACGATATTTTAAATTAAGTTTCAGAAAACTCCCTACAAAAAAACTGAATTCCTTTTCAAAAGAAGTTTTAGAGTTATTATCGCCTCCTAATTTAGGCTTACAAGAGTCTCATGATAATACCGATTTATCTTTTTCTTCCTCATCTGAATCAGAAATTATTGCAACTTTTTGAAAATTATCTCCAAAATTAGGGTAAGTTTTAATCAAATCTTAACTCAGAAAATACTGTGATATTAAATATTATTTTTCCTGTAATTAATACTAGAGAAAACCGACTTCCTAAAATTTGTATTTTCTTTATTCATATTTATGATAAAAAAACACTATAGTTTTTACTTTGCTTATCATAATAATCGGTAAGTTTTAATTAAATCTTAACTCAGAAATTACTGTGATATTAAATATTATTTTTCCTGTAATTAATATCAGAAAAAACCAACTTCCTAAAATTTGTATTTTATTTATCCATATTTATGATAAAAAACACTATAGTTTTTACTTTGCTTATAATAATAATCTAATTCTTTTAAAATTTACCCTGTATAGTTGTTTATCATTTTTTTTAAATTTATGTATTTTCGATTAAGCTTAGGAAGGTTAAAATTTATGATAAAAACACTATAGTTTTTACTTTGTTTAACATAATAATCTAATTCTTTTAAATTACCCTATAGTAGTATAATTGTTTTTTTAATTTTACGTATTGTAGATTAAGTTTAGGAAGGTTAAAAGTACTAAAATCTATGATAAAAAACGCCTTAGTTTTTATTTTACTTACCATAATAATCTAATTCTTTTGAATTACCCTGTACCTATAGTTGCTTATCATTTTTTTAAAATTTATGTTTTCTAGATTAAGTTTAGGAAGTTTAAAAGTACTAAAATTTAAGATAAAAAAACACCGTAGTTTTTACTTTGTTTATTGTAATAATCTAAATCTTTTAAATTACCCTACATAGTTTATCAATTTTTTTTAAATTTATGTATTCTAGATTAAGTTTAGAGAGGTTAAAAGTACTAAAATTTAAGATGAAAAACACCGTAGTTTTTACTTTGTTTATCATAATAATCTAAATCTTTTAAAATACCCTGTATAGTTTATCAATTTTTTTAAATTTATGTATTATAGATTAACTTTAGAAAGGTTAAAAGTACTAAAATTTAAGATAAAAAACACCTTAGTTTTTACTTTGCTTATCATGATAATCTAATTCTTTTAAATTACCCTGTATACATGTTTATAATTTTTTTTTAAATTTATTTTTTCTAAATTAAGTTTAGGAAGGTTAAAAGTACTAAAATTCCAAACATCTATATATCTGAAATGAATATGTATATTTTTAATTGATAATTTAAAGAAATATGAATGAAGCAAAATTTTTTCTGACCCTGTATACTCAATATGTTTGTAAAATTAAATATTTTAAAGTTTATTTACTTTTTTAAACATCTAAGAAAAAATGCTACTAAATTTCTCTCAATAAATTAGGTATAATATCGATTTGACGCCAAATTTGATGGTTCGCGGCACCACTGTGCGCCAAAATTTGAGATTAATCTAAGTAGATTTTCAGGCTAATTTTTTATATAATTTATTAGGCCGCTACTTTGTTCTGATGTCTTCGATTTGTATCAAAATATTTACTGGTTGACTTCTATGTAACACTTGATTTTTGTCAAAATTTCGGGTAAACGAAAATTTATTTTTTATAAATTTTTTTTTATCATTTCACTAGAGCGCCGTTTTATGCCGCCATATTCGAATTTTACCCAAATATTACCAAGTCATCTCCACATAGCCCTTAATTTTTAATCATTTTTAAGCTAAGCCGCGAACTGACAGACATAGACAATAGAATTGAGAAAACATATTTTTTGGCATCTAGGGAAAAAAAAGAAAGAAATGTAAAACCTGTAATTTTTTTCACGGTTACAAATATTTCTTTTGGCCGCCATTTTGTTTCGTCATTTTGAATTCGTACCACAGTTTTACCTGTTCATTTCTATACCACAGCTATTTTTTACACAAAATTTGAAATCAATCAATTAATTAGTTTTTTTAGTTTACATTTTTTAATTTTTCATTACTACGTAATGATTGATTCATTGGCAAAATTTGAGGTAAATTGGATAAGTAGTTTTTTACTAATACATTTTTTAATATTTGACTAGGCTGCCATTTTATTTTGTTTCGTTATATTTGATTTTTACCAAAATATTACAAGGTCATCCTAATATGACTTTTAATTTTTGATCAAAATTTGAAGTTGATCGGGTAAGTAGTTTCTTAGCTATGCCGCGAAAACACAGACCAACAGAAATACAGACACACAGATAGACAGGCAGACAGACCGACGAAATTGAGAAAACATGTTTTCCTGTATCTAGGGACCCCGAAATGCAGAGATCTGAAAAAATCTTGGAGGGTGATTTTTTCACGATTACAATAATCGCTTTTACCCTGTTCATTATTTCATAAAACATATTCTATCTTACCGGATATAAATGTACCAGCTTTGATACTTTTATCTTTAAAGACAACCAAGAAAAATAACAAATACCGTGCCATAAGAGGCAATTTATTCCTTCTAATTCGAACTTATTAACTATGTATATTTTTCAATTTTTTATTGATTTTTAAAAATGTTTGGTATTCGTAAAAGGTAATAAAAGAAAAATTGAACAACTTATATAAGTTTTTTGCATTTCTTGTCATTTAGAAATGTGTCAAATTATAAACCAAAACCTTGTATAGTTTTGACCCGTCATTTACTAAAATCCTTTTAGCCGTTTCACTTCAACAAGGTTAGTTTTTTTTAAATAATGTTTGAACAACGAGAGGTACTTACATTTTCTCCAGAATGATCTTCCAGAACTTATCAGGAAGATTCCTGTATAAATATCCTGGATTGGGAGAAACGATACGATCCATTGGTTCGTGGGGTCCCCAGATATTACGACTTTTTTTTCTGTGGGGACACTTGAAAGGTATTGTTTATACCAGACCACCTATCGATGTTTTAGTTTTATACAAAACAGAGTCCTAGTTGGTTGCCAAGATATTACCCCTGCTATGATTAACAAAGCATGTAGAAGAAACCTTAAAAAAAGGTTTTCTCATTGTATCAATAACGGTGAAAACCAGTTTGAACATTTGTTAGAGTAATATTTTCTTAGATCTTTTTAATTCTGAATGTTTATGTGTAGTTGCTTTCGTTCGAATCATTTTCTTCCTATAGATGTAGTTGCAACTAAAAGTTTTTTTTTACTTGATGATAAACCCATCAAACTTTATATCTTTCAATAAATATGTGAAAATATACGGAATGTAGTTTGATTTGCTACGACTTTGTAAAGCACTCTGTATAATTGAGTTTGCGATTTTAAGTCATGCGTCTCGAGAACCCAAACATATTTTCTTAAGACATTTCTTTTTGAGTCTAGTACATTAACTAAGATATTCGCTATACAAAAGCTTGTGGGACACCCTGTATAACATTTGTGATTTTTGTTTGATTTTATTTGGGATGTCCAAAATTTTATCCTAGGTTTAGTCTACGAAAACTTTAAAGGCTACATTTTTATTGAAACATAAGGGAATGAGCTAAAAAAGATGAATTAAAAGTTTTTAAAACAACAAATAAAACTGACTTCTAAAAAAGCATTACAATGCCTACTTTATTGCAACTTGAAAATTTGACTTTATGAATTCGGAGTCAAACTAAATGAAATTAGTAAATAGATATTACACATAAGAAATCATGGTTCTTGGGAATAGACAGGGTCAAATTGGAATTACTATTTTACATTTCGCCTTCGATTATACGAAGCATCTTCAGGAATTCTTTACTGCACGAGATTTGAACACTAAATGAGCTTGGAGAGGGGCCAACTTGTGCTCGCCGAACCATATTAAGATCGGTTTCCACGTGTGATATAGACCGTAACCTGTATCTCTATTGAAGTTGTATGTATAAAAAAAATATAATCCTGGAACCGATGCTAGAACCTTTCGCGGAGACGAATTACTATCTTTTAATAGAACACGCAATATCTCAAGCGTAATAGCCATTCCCTCTCAGAGCTTCAGTCAGTTTCGATGTTTCCTATCTTAGATAATCTTGATCAGGAGTTAATAACCGATTTCTTTTTTGCTGGATGGTAGTGGGACTTTGCATTTAACTATCGATTTGTATGCGGCGGTTTTCTATACACAGAATATCCTAATGTACCATTTTCCTTCCTTTGAACAAATGCATCTAGAAAGGGAATCGTTGCGTTAGATTAAATTTCCATTGTGAACTTGATATTATGATGTTGTTGATTAAAGTGGTTCAGAAATATGGGGAGATTACCACATATTTCTGAGCCACAGGCGATAGAGGAGATCCCATAGCTGCCTCTGAAGTTTGTTCATGAAAAGTTACTTGAAATATGAAATAAGTGGACTTCAACTTGGTCTATTAAGTTCTTATCAAGATTATTACGATCCAATATGTTTGATATAATGGAAATTGAGACGTTGACAGGAACATTTGTGTATTCTTCATCGAAACTGACCAAAATATCTTCGGGATCCAATTGGATTGCCTGAGGTTTTTCCACAAAATGTGGAGTTTTTTTATAAAAGAATCTTTTTTTTTCAGTAAACGGATTAAGAAAATTTTAAAGTTATTTACCTAGTTTGTATGTGAGCGAGTCTATTGCACTGACAATCGGTCGATGTGGTACATCGTCCTTAGAACCGTAGAACCTAGGAATCTTGGACCAGCTTAGTTTTAATGATATCTTCTCGCTGGTGGTAGACTGGATGCGTTAATCATATTGGTGATGCGTCTCTCTATTCTACTTGTAGGGTCTGCCTGCATAACCTTATAGGTATAGTTGTCCAAAAATTGAGTTATTTTTTCCACGTATTCCGTTTTGTCGATGACGACTGTGGCATTGCCTTTATCTGCTAGAAGGACCAAAATGTTTGTGTTTTTATTTAAGGTCTTTTAAGTGTAAAAGCTGATTTCAGGTGCATTTCTAGTAGTTCACGGGCATTTGTATCTAGATCCGGCGTATTGCCAAAGTTAACGGAATATTTATTCAGTAAACCTAGTATTGCCTTAATCCTTTCTCTAATTAATGCGTTGAGGGCATGCTTATAAATAATCTTAGCAGTTCTAGAAGTAACGTGATGTCTTACCTGTAGTGATTTTGGTACTACATCCTCATCTCGGCATCTAAGGAGAAAAGTCAACTGGCAGAGCAACTTCTTCTTGCATTTTATAAACGAGGTATTTAAATATTTAAATATAAAAGTTATGGGGTTTTTTCCTAGTTTATAGAAAAATATAATTTATTTGCATATGTATCAGTCCATCAAATGAAATTAATGTTCAATGCAGTTCATTCAGCAGTGCAGTAGAACGTTCTTTGTCAATCTCTAACACATTTTCTCTTACGGCAGGATTTTTATCAAATTTCTCCGGCATCTTTGAATATAATGGTATTAAACTTAGTATATTTCAAAACGAGCAAGCCTCAACTCATTTGATGTGCTACACATTTTTGAGACATATTATATGTATACATATTAATAGATCCCGATTTTATAGTCAGATTTTGCATGATAAAATAAAGAAGGTTTTTTTTACTCTCTAGTGCTTTTTTAAGTTAGTTTCGTTTTCTTATAGAATATTTTATTATTTTTTATATTAAATAGATGTTTATTATATTTCTTAGTGTACTTTATACTGAAGGGCAACATTTTAATAATTCTTTGTTACCTTCTGAAATCTATTACTGTTCCTCCAGATTTTTCGTCAAGGAATATAAATGTCATAAATAACTGCTAGCAAGACAATATTTCTCTTAATACAGTGTCCCTTTGTTAGCCTTCCAGCGCCACTTGATGATCTAAAAAGAAGTATCAATTGAATTCGATATAATTTTGTTATCGTAGGAACATCAATATTTATTTGTAACATTCTAAATTACATAAGTTTACTTTGCTCGAAAAAAGTCTAAATCTAGTTAAAATTTCGGGAATTGCCAATATCTAAATATATTTGAAAGTTCTTGGAACTATTGTATGTACACCCAAAAAACTTGCAAAGATAGTAGGTAACTAATAATATTCTATTAGATAGGTATTGATATGATCACTCATATACATATTGGCAATATGAACATATGTTGCGTTAATCAAAATCTTCTATCTCAAACTCAATTATTGTTCTCTATTTTATTTTATTTCTAGGTAAAACACACAAATACTTTGTGGTTATGTCAAACTTTGAATTTCCGTGTATCTCTAAACCTTGGTACTTCACAAGCCTGAATATGATTTCCTAGAAAATATATAACATTTATTTTATTGAATGTACATTCAATACAGTTCTGCAATGAAGATGATATTCTTAGAATAAGGACTTTTTGGAATTGGCAGTGTATTTACAATTTTCGGCAGATATAGTATACTTTTTTAAATAATTTAAAAAGGCCTTGAGCAGATGTTCATAATGTGAACTCAAAGCTTTTTAAAATCAATACATAAATACCTATAACATAATAGTTTCTGCTTATATAACAGCTTATAAAACAATATAAAAAAATCGGTAAATTTCCTTTACCCGGAATTTCCCTAATTATGAATATTTCCTTTTATTAGGAATAGTGAAGTGTAAACCAATTTAGTTCAGTACATAGTTATTTAGGAACACATATATACTGTCTTTTCAAACATTTTTATTAGACACAACCTTGTTCCAATATATTGGAACCCTTTTGCCTTTTGCTACACTTGATCAGTTTATCCTTATATCATATTTAATTTTTCTCCAAAATTTACAGTCAATTGAATAAGATTTTTTACCATGTTATTTAGCCGCCATATTGTTTCCCTATCTTGAATTAGTAACACCACTTTACCAGCTTATGTCTATCACAGTTAATGCTTGCTGATGATGCAACAGTCTTATAGCATGACAAAAACCCCCTGACTCTAAATGAATCAGTTAATAGGGATCTAAACAAACTTAAGAAATGGTGTGTTGCAAATGAACTAACTTTAAATATGAACAAAACTGGTATTATGAATTTTAAATGTACACTTGATATAAGTTTTTAATAACATAATTGTGAAATCTCTAAATGAAAATAAATTCTTAGGACTGTTCGTTGATGATAAGTTAAAGTTTGAGGGTCATATATTAAATTTAAGAAATAAACTTGCTTCTGGCTGCTATGCTCTTCGAGTTTTGAGCCTGCAACTTGATAAGTCAATTGTTCGGAATTCCTATTTTGGATTAAGAGAAGCGCATCTACGATATGGCATTTTCTTCTGGGGAAATTGTACAAGACAACTTTTTAATGCTATATTCACCCTTCAAACATATGCGGTCAAGTATACGTGCAAAGCCAGTGTTCGCGACTCTTGTAGGCCGCTATTTATTGAGAATAAACTGCTGACATTGACCTGTATTTATATCCTGGAGTCCGCATGTCTAATTCACAGAAAATTTCAGAATGAAATCTACTCTGCATCTATCAGGACTACCCGGTCTTCTAATACAATTGCTTTACCTATCCCATCCTCTACCCAAATAAAAAAGTCTCTAATATATACCAGTAAAAACATTTTTAATCATCTGCCATTAAGATTGAGAGGCATTCGACAAGAACGTCACTTTAGAACAACACTAAAATCACTTCTCTTAAACCACGCATTCTAGACAGTGGAGGAGTTTTTTGAATCAAATGTTGTATAGTTAAAATTAAAAAAAAAATAGTTAATACATTTTGTCTTGTATTTGTTTGAATCTATGTGTGTTTATTTAATTTATTTTTGTATATATTGTTTTATAATTTTTGACATTAACATGAACTTTTAAATTAAGATTTACCTATTTATTGTAAATTGTATTGTAAGCATTCATTTTAGGCTTATTACTATTTATTTAACGTAACGGTAAAAAAAAATTAAATCAAAAGCAATAGGGAATGTTAAATTAAATTTAATCCTTATATTGGTCTGCTGTCCGTTTGTTGTTCCTAAGACAGTAAGACACCTAATAAACAGCTGTATAGAAAAAGCCTATTTTCCGGACAAATACCGTTGTAATACCACTTCCGAAAGTTAGCAGCTCTTCTAATCTTTCATCATTTGATCCTAAAGATGCTAAACAAGCTAATGCCTTGATTAACAATGTCTTAGGCCGACTTTTAAAGAATCACAGAATCATCATTTAAAACTTAATCCTAATAAACTGTAGCGCTATTGTTTTGTAGTGAATGAATGCAAGCAGCACAAAATTTGAACATTCAAATCGGTATTGATACAACAGATTTTAAAAATCAAACCAAACATTCGTATGTTAACATGAGCATATATCATTATGAGCATTAAGCCCAAATTCATAGAACATGCTAATCGAAAATTGCGGTTGTGCTACATTAAAAATGCTTCATCCTCCTCGACACTATTTCCGAGTCCCTTTGTCTCTCGCATTTTAATTTTTGCCATAATATTTACGGCCCCGCAATTAATTCTTATGACTCTAGACAAATGCTTCAGAATGCCTATCTTAAATTTATATATGGTATTGGCCGTAGACAGGTAACGCACCAATTAAATGATGCTAAATATACACTATCGTCGTTGTTTCTAGGAGACTTATTTTTACTTGCTTTATATTTATATTTATAAAATTTTAAAATGTAATAAAGGGCTCCTTACCCAAAGGATACAATTTTGCTCTAATGTTCATGATTGGAACCTTCAACATCGCTGTAAGTTAACCATTTCCAAACATCATAAACAACTTTTTAAACAGCCTTTTTCATATAGAATTAAAATAAATATATTCTTTTTTAATTTTTGTTTTTGTCGAACTTGATGTAAAAAAAAACAAAATAATTAATGCCACGTTCGTCATGATATTAGTTAAAAATACTAGTTAATACCTGTTTCAAATCTTCTATTTATTTTATTATTAATGATTTCTTCTTAATTTATTTATTTATTTACCAAAACGATTTTTAAAACAAAATAAGGTAATGAGAGCAATACAGACTGCTCAGCCTAGCTTAGTATAGCGTATTTTATTATTTCTTAATACCAAATTACCGTTTTTATATAAAAACAGTATGGACTCTAGACACTTGTTAAGAAATGTATTTACATGATATTAGGATATCCAGCGTTTGGATATTGGTAATATACCAGGATATCCGCCGTATGGATATCAAGAATAATGTGTAGGGTTTGATTTAGGTATGGAATGTTGTGATGTAAATAAACAAACAACGAAAAACAGTTTTTTTTAAATATTTATTCAGAACATACAATAATAATAAGAATAAAACAAAAGTTCTTATAAATATAAAATGACAAAAATAATCTAATTGTGAAACTGTTGAAAATGTTCCAAACTACATAATCCCGGTTTTTCTGGACACTGAAGGCACATATTCCTTGTTAATTTTCGAATGCCTTGTCTGTGACATACAGCACATACTTTTCTCAGTGCTCTCTTTTTCTCACCCTTAGGCAAATGAGCCATAACATGCTCAAGTTTAGGCTCAGCGTTAAGTGAAGCCTTGGAAGTGGATGGTTTTGATTTACCTGTAGAAACCATATTTTGAAAACCTTCACTATATTTCAACAAAATTCCATTGCAGACTAATTTTATATATTCGTACATAGTAATAGGTGTACCCTCATTGGCGTGAATGTATAGTACTCTTGAATTCAGGAGCATGTGAAGTACGAGCTGCAAGGAGAGTTTTGTAAACCAAGTATAATTTTTGCGAATAGAGTTGTAAGGTTCTAAGTCCTGATCAATGGCATCCACGGAGCCCATATTTTGATTGTAGAAGTCAATGTGCTCGGGCTTTTTGTAATTGAGTTGCTTGGCACCCGATACGTGACGAGTTTTTTCACGAAAACCCGCTGTGTGTTTGCTTGTTAAAAGGTATACATCCTTTTTATCTCTAAATCTCACTATTAGCTGCATATCTTTACGAATAAAACAAGCCTGATATTGTTCCAGTGGTAAATCTGTCAACTGCCTGGGAACTCCACGATTAGATCTTATTGTTCCTGTTACAAATGTGTTTTGAGAAAGCAGAAATTCCGATAGTCTTACGGATGTATACCAGTTGTCTAGTATAATCTCCCTTCCACTGTTTAGTAAATTTTGTGCTAAATGTACCACTATTCGTTCGGATACTGAAAGATTTTCGGTACCCGGAATATGGGATACGTCAAATGTATCTTTTCCAACGTACACACAAAAATTCCATGTGTAGCCTCGTAAATTAGGGGCACTTGGGCATAATGCAAACATTTTTATGCCAAATCTGCTCCTTTTCGACTTTATGTATTGGCGGAAGTGCAACCTTCCTTTATACAGAACAAGGTGCTCGTCGATGGCAAAAACAGGGCCTGGGTCAACCAGATTCATGCAATTGTCTTTTAGCATTGCCATAAAAACGCCAATTCTTGTCAGAGGTTGATTGCGTTTCACCGCTTCCGGAGGGCCAAATCGTATAAACTTCAGAATGGAAAGGTATCTATTCCGGCTCATTACATCCTTATGAAAAACTTTTGGCCCTGAACACAAAATATTAGTACTCCAATAATCTGTTATACGGGGTAATTTTACCAATCCTGTTAGGATGTGAAGAGTAAGGAACACATATAATTCACATTTTTCAAGTTTACGCCACTGGACGCCAAAAACGGTCAAAGCGTTATTGTCTTGAAAATATTTTTCTGCTCTTTTATTGGTCCACTCACATAGTTTATCTACAATTTTCGGAGTTATGAAACACTCAAAACATTTAACAGTATCTCTGCAATCTTGAAAATCTATCGCGGGATGGAAGTCAAAATCACTTGAAAAGTTAGGAACGGGTCTGGGCAATTGATCAGCGAAAGGGTCCGCCAAAATTTGCCAGTCATCTATAACAACATTTTCAATTTTCTCGTCCTCGTCAGTTTCTGAGAAGGTCTCATCACTATCGCTTCCCATGGAAGCGTCACTTAAGTGATATTCTGGATCATCGCTATCATCAGAAGAATACAAAGAAGCCATAGCGCTAAAAATTATTTACATGCAAAACAAAACCAAACAAATATATCTAAAACTTACCGAGAGTTAACACAACAGTCAAAACTAACCTCTAGTGTATACAAATGACGCCTAGAACATGTATATTCACGTAATTTTGCCGAAACAGTCCGTACGACTCCCTACCAGAACAACTAAGCGAACACTGATCGAAGATCGAAGGTTGCACGTAGATATCCCCACCTTACCACCACCACAGTAGTGGAAGGAAGGTTTATTTCTAATACCAGTCTTGACAGTCTTATAGTGAGTGCCTTACCATGAAGTTTTGATATCATATTAGAACGTATGGTGCAATATCCACCATATGGATATCGCGGTACTGGGAAGCTAAACTCAGAATATCCATATGCTGGATATCTGGAGTGGAAGGGGTTAAGATTTAATTTTCAGCTTTGTCAATAAGATAATTTCTTTCGACAATAAAGCACGATTTAAATTTGAATTTGAAATTAATCTGATACAGTGAAACCTCCCTTAATGGACACCTACGAACAATGGACACGGACAGAAAAATTTGGAACATTTTTAATAAAAACAGTAAAATTTACCTTCTCAGAACGGACAGATGTTCAGATAATTTTTGAAAAAACCCTCATTAAATGCCGGTATTTCTATCGCACATTAGGGGCAATATTTAGATCTATGCTAATAAGCGGCGCGGCGCCTACCTATTGTTAATAGCACTATTTTAACAATAGGCTGGCTTATGCTGTCTGGCTTGTAAGTAAATTGCAGTGAATTGCATAATAAATAGATCACCTTATTTTTATAAAATGTAGTCTTCATCAATAGAATATGTTAGTTTTGATGTTACTGTGGTGTGATCAATATGTCTTTAAACAAAAGAAAGTTTTTGAGTATTCAAGAAATAATCCAGTACGCGGAAAAAACCATACTTAGTGTTAGAGTATTAGCCGAAAAATTCTATGCAGGAAAATCTCAATTAGTGATATTTTGAGAAACAAGAGCGATCTTAACAAGCGATTCGCCGAGACTGGTAACATGAAAGAGAAGAAGAAATTTGCGAAAACTGAGGGTGCTGCCATAGACCAAATTGTCTACGACTGGTTTTGTAAAGTACGCTCCAAAAACATTCCAATATCCAGTACAATAATAAAGGAAAAAGCACAAAAAATTGCGAAGAATCTAGAAGTTCATGGTTTTAAAGGATCAAATGGATGGTTGGAGAAGTTCTGTCAACGTCATAATATCTCTTTCAAATCCATCTGTGGCAAAGCAGCGGCTGTAGACTTGATTCAGGTAACTGAATGGCGGACGAAATTATGTGCTATTATCAAAAATTACGCACCGAGAGACATTTATAACGCCGATGAAACGTGACTCTTTTTCCTTGGCGCATTGCCAAATAAAACCTTTTCTTTAAAAGGCGAAACATGTGCGTCCGGGAAAGCGTCCAAGGAGACACTCACTATTATACTTTGCTCCGCTATGAATGAAGAAAAAGAAAATGTACTGGTGCTTGGATCAAGCGTGGAAAAATTGCCACTTGAATGGTTCTATAACAAGAAAGCATGGATGACAAGGGATATAATGTCGGATTGGTTGATGAAATTTGACTGAAAAATGCAAAGGCAAAACCGAAATGTACAGGGTTTTTCCTTATAATTTTCCACCCTCTTAAATCTTTTATTTCACAAGATATAAAAAAGTGGTTAATACGAAAGTCGTAGATTCTGAAGATTTACATCATGCTAAAATCAAAAACAAATGACTATCAGAAAATATAGAAATCACCATGAACTTTGTTATTTTAAATGGAACACCCTGTATATTTTTAAATTTTCAGATGCGCCTCGTTGTCCTTTTTCAAAAATATATAACATATTTAGAACAGTACTTTTGAGCTATTCGTCTTCAAAATAACCCCTTATGAAGTGCTTAACTTACTTTATTGGATCTAGATTGCCGTGAGTGGCCGTGGGTGCAATTCAGCCATTATGTGAATCACTCTAGCCAGGAAATGAAACCAAAATTGCTTAATTAAATAAAGCTTTTCACTGAAGAACAAAAACTAATTTAGTTATACTACGCAAATCAAAATAACGCATCAAGAATAGTGCGTCAATACCGGAAACGAGTGCCATCTAGAAAGATAGTATCATATATAGTAAAAAATTTTGTGGAAAGGAAAAACTTTTTCAGAAAGAAAATCAAACGCAAATTTACAGGAAGAGTTTAATATTTTATTATATTTTGAAAGTAATTTTCTATTTATTTAATAAACATGAAGTTTAAAAGAATTATTTTCTACAAAATCAGCACCGGTCAATTCCCGACGTTTCAAGACTCACAGGGTAATCATGAAAAACAATTCATAGGATTTTGAAAAAGTATGGTTATCATTCTTATAAAATTAGGCCAGTGTAATATTTAACAGAAATTAATATAAATGAAGGAATGAAAGACTTCAATTCGGTCAAGACTAATTTTTTAACAAAATTCTGTGGTCTGGAATTGGATTGGAAGGCAAGGCCCAATCCCGTGACCGGACAATAGCCCCGACCTAACACCCCTAGATAATTTTTTGTGGGGATACTTGAAAGATAAAATCTACTTTAACAGGACTGACAATTTACAAGAATTACGGCAAAAAATCGAGCAAGAAATAGTAATTTTAAATACCGAATATCCCTTCTTTGTTAGCATTGCTATTAATAGAATGGTACACGTGTTCCAAAATTGCTTAACAATGGCGGTGGTACAAAACTTATAATACAGATTTTGTATTTGTTGTTTGTTAATTACATATATTATATTATATCAGAATAAACTAGTTGTTTTTTTATAACTTTTAATATTTAATTTGCTATAAATAAATAAAATTTACGTAAAACATAAATAAAATATATTATTTTTATTAAAAAAGAATAGGTAATTTTGGTTTCATTTGACATGTTAGCTCATGGCTAGAGTGATTCACAAATCATAAAGACCGAATTGCACTGACGACCACTCATGTCTATCTAGATCCGATAAAGTAAGTTAAGCACCTCATAATGTGTTACTTTGAAGGTGAATAGCCGAAAAAATACTGTTCTAAATATAGATATGCTATATATTTTTGAAAAGAGGACAATGAGGCGCATCTAAAAATTTAAAAATATATAGCGTGTTTCATTTAAAATAACAAAGTTCATGCTGATTTCTGTATTTTCCGCTAGTCATTTGTTTTTGATTTTAGCGCTATGTAAATCTTCAGATGAAATTCTACAACTTTCGAATGGCCACTTTTTTGTATCTTTTGAAATAAAAGATTTAAAGGGGTGGCAAAATATGAGGAAAAACCCTGTACTTTTATTTTTGGATAATGCTGCATCTCACCCAAAACTTGAGTTAAAAAATGTTAAAATAATTTTTTTACCGCCAAATACGACATCACATTGCCAGTCATTGGACCAGGGCGTGATTCAAAATTTTAAAAACCACTACAGAAAGTTTTGAATCAAGCGACTTTTGTCATCCATGGAGTATTCTGCCTTGATTTGGATTGTTGCTGCATGGAAAAAAGTCGAATCCAAGACCATCAATAACTGCTTCCGCAAAGCTGGATTCGACGAATTTCTCGAGGAAAACGTTGACTACGATAGTGAAGATGATGTGCCATTATCGGAATTATATAGAAACATCAATGTATTCTCTTCCGGCTTAACTTCATATTCAGAGATTGATGAAAGTTTATTCACGGAAAATCCTAACATAAGTGTACGTGAGTGCATCAGTAATTAACTTTTCTTAATTTTAATTAATTACTAATTAATACATTTAATTACCTTTAATTTTTTAATTTTTAAAAAGTGGCGCTTAAAGGGATTATCCACCCAGTGAAATTCAAAATAGCTGCAAGGCACTCGGAAGCTATAGAAAATGTTCCAAAAATAAACACTGAGAATGGTCAGATTTCATCTGACAGTGATGATAAGGAAATTATTTCTTCCAATATTAAGGACATTAAGGAAGCATATAAAATGTTGAGGGATATTGAAAACTGTTGTATGTTATCTGGAGATTCTGTTTTAGGGGAAAAATCTCAGAAGTTGCGTCTAAAAGGGAATCTTAAATTATTAAAAATAAATTAACTAGTTTAAGACAAACAACACTTGATAACGTTTTTAAATAGAAACTTTTTATCAAGTAGAACTGTATCAAACTGTATATGTAGGTAGTATAATATTTTATATTAGGTAGTATATTTTTATTGTGTATGTATATACGTATGTAAAATATTAACAATTGTATTAATAATTTGTACTAAACATATTATTTTTTTACTTAAAAATAAAATATTTTTTTAAATAAAATTGCTTTTGTATTTAATTTGTTCACTCCCCACAACGGACACCTTTATACAACGGACAGTTCAAGCAAAAGGAATTAAAAATCTCGAAGAATTGGAAGTTGGGATTTTGTTAAAATTTGGGACGATATTTTAACAAAATAAAGTAAATCATTCTGTTGAACTCGATGTTTCTGTGGCACGGCTACTGTCCGTTGTTGAGAACTTTCACTATATGTAGTTTTTTTCAGACTGGTTTTTCAAATATTTTATTATGCCGCCACTTTGTTTTGCTATCTTATATTCATATCAAAATGTTACCAGCTCGTTTTTTTAGTAATAATTTTCTAACTTTTCACGGTCACCTTCATGGCCTGCTTATAGATAAAAGAAAATCACTTAATTTGTAACAAAATGGATTTCATTACTTTTCGTAGTTTTTAATTATCTATTTCCTGACACAAATGTGCGGTTTGACAGGGGGTGTCAAAATTTGACGTTTCCTGTCAAAATAAACATTTGTATCAGAAGATAAATAACCAAAAACCAAGACATTTAAGTACATATCACCACGTATTTATATTTTTTTTTAACGAAAATGTTTTAGGTAATGTTTTTAGATATTTATTGATTTTTGATGTGTTTTGAATAAAGTTATTATTATATACTTTTAAAAAAAGCAGATTAGGGGCCCTAGGTAATTTTTAGCCTAGGGCCTTTTTCAAACGCTAATCCGGCCCTGCATCAATAACTGCTTCCGCAAAGCTGGATTCGACGAACCTCGAGGAAAACGTTGAATACGATAGTGAAGATGCCATTTCGGAATTATTTTTCAATGTATTCTCTTCACGACTTAACTTCATATTCAGAAATGCTGCAACCCATTTTGTTCCGAGTTAAGTCGTTTGGGATTTACAGAGCTCCAAAAGGTCAACAATGTCAATTTTTAGTCGTAATTTTTACGAAAATAGTTGAATTTAGGGATAGGAAACATATCAAACAAAAAAAGTATTTAGAGAGTTTAGGAAATACAAAAATGCAGTAATGTACCATCATCGCCAAAATTAACTGTGACAAACATTACCTATTTTCTCTCCTGAACTATTATTACAAGTTAACATAGAATGGCAATACCAAAGTTAACCTAGGATTGGAATGTCAAAGTCTTTTTTTATTTTGACACTGTCTTTTGCTTTTGATTTCAAAGCAATATTTATCTTTGTTTGAAAGCAAATACCTAATTTGTCTACATTTTATACATTTTGCCGAAGCAAGGAAGCAAAGGAACAAAACTCAATAATTTTTTCGGAATGGAAAAAAATTAGAGATATTACAGCAGAAGTGCATGTAGGCTAAAACACCATTTTGTTAGCCAACCAAAAAATTGCAGAATATGGTAGTATCATTGAGAAACTAAAGGCGGGACGTCCAAAAGTTTCAATACCGAATCAAGACCATGAATTAATGCAGTTCCTTAGAGACAATCTTTTTCAAACAGCAGTAAAGGCTAAAGAAGAAATCAATTTCCCAGGTTCTGTAAACACTGCAAGAAGAAGGATACGATTATCAAACCTAAGGAATCGTGCTGCTTCTAACAAAATATTCCTTACATAATTTAATAAGCAAAAGAGTTTGCTAGGGAATATGAAAATCAAGATAATTTCTGGGAGAATGTGGTATTTTCTGACGAGAAAACTTTTCAATCATGCTATAATGGAACACTGCGCATGTATAGACCTGTTGGGATGAGATATGATGAGAGATATACACGAAAAATAAACCATAGTGGTCGTTTTTCTACAAACGTTTGGGGTTGGATAAGTATCAGCGGTCCAGGAGTGTATGCAGCGATTGAAGAAAGGTTTAATGCAGATGTTTACCGCAACATACTAGAAAACATTATGTTATCTTCTGTGAGGCCAGTTTTTGGAGACAACTTTGTATTTCAACATGATAATTGTACTATATATAGAGCTAGAGTAGTGCAAAATATATTGTGAAATCATAACATCGAACCTTTGCCTTGGATTTCAAAAAGCCCTGATCTGAATCCAATTGAAAACGTCTTGGGGCAAATGACCAAACAAAATTAGAGGGAAGGATTTCGGCCTCGTAATCAAGATGACCTTCGACAATCAATCGTTTGAGTTTGGAACGGAATAACCCCTGAATATACAAGAGACTTATTTTTAAGCATGCCTCAAAGATTGTGCAACGTTATCGAACATAATGGTTCCATGACAAAATATTAACTTGTTTATTTAAGTTTTAGTTTATGGTTATTAGTTGAAAATTGAAAAGAACTCTGTCTAATTTTTTATGAAAGTTTATGGTTAGGTTATATTTGTGAACTATATTTCTTAATTTTACGGGAAAAATATTAGTAAATATGAGTTTTATTTCAATTTTAAATTTAAAAATTTTGTTGGTCGGAAAGCATAAAAATGTGTGATTTGATTACTTTTTATGAGTGATACTAAAGGAGGGTTTATACAGCAGCTAAAATAAAAATTAAGTTAAAATGAGGATTCGGAGGTAGCTTATGCAGAAAATAAAAATTAAATAAGAAAGAAAAATAACTGCTGCTGCCAACATACTTTTTACCAGCTATTCAATTCAATACTGCATATACTAATTATCTTTAACCTAAAATTCATAACTTGACAGAAAAAAGCATATAACAGTTTAAGACAGTGGCGGCTCGTGGATTAAAGAACGGATGAAGCGCAGCGTAGCTAGGTGCATAGCGCAGCAGGTAAAAATAGAAGAAGAATATTTTTCGGGGTGCAACGCCCAAAATGGCTGATCTTTAACCTTTTTATGAGGTTAATTACACAGGCCAACACACATTTTGGTGCCTGCGATTTCTTAACTGTTCCTGAATAATTTTTGGATGCAGAATGTAAAAAAGTTCTCAGATTTTGTCTATCAGATCTAGTTTAAAAAAAAATTGTGTATATAATTTACGTTATAACTGTTATAATATATAATATTACTATTGCCAGTTAAAAAAACAAAGACACATGGATTTAAGTATTTATTGCAAAAACTTAATTTACATAATTACATTAGTCACTAATCACATAAAAATTTTCTTTTATACGACTTTCTAAAATGGTGTTTACTAGGGCAGTCTCGCTGAAGGCTCCAGCAGTAGTCCGCTATCATGTGGCTATCCCATCGTCCTTGATAACGATCTTCCATAGTTTTAATATCCTTATGGAATCTTTCCCCCTGTTCTTCACTACAATCACCTAAGTTTCCTGGAAAACGATGGAGGTAGTGAACTTTTATACTCATATTAAACATAGTTTCTACTAGTTCTACGTAATTCTCTGCTTTATGACTGCCAAGAAAATTTTGTACTACTTGAACAAATGAACACCAAGCGTTAGATTCAGTCTGGTTCATTGATGTGGTGAATTGTGGATCTTTAACAAGTTGCCTTATTTGAGGACCATCAAATATACCAGCTTTTAGTTCTTTCATCTCGATTTAAAGCCTTCACAAATTGCTTCATTAGGCTTAGCTTGATATGCAAGGGCGGAAGTAAGAGTTTTTCTCTTGAAACCAAAGGTTCGTTGATCACGTTTTTTTTTCTTGAATCATGACCTCTCTTGAAGGCTAATTTTTGTTAACCCGGTGCTCATTTTTAGCTCTGCTGTCTCAAAGGCACAAAAAACAAGGATATTTTGTATAAATACTCTGCTGTCCAAGGAGGAAGTTAACCATTTTTAAATCAACACAAATTACCCACTGATGTTCTTCGTATTTAATTTTTCTCAAAACTAATGCAATTGTTTCATATTCTTCCTTCATGGTAGTAGAATGACCAATAAGAATTGAGCCATATTTGTTACCGTTATGTAAAAGAACACATTTTAAACTACGTTTTGAACCGTCAATAAAAAGGCGCCAATCATCTGGAGTGTATTCAGGCAAACCCATTTTTTCTAAGAGCCCTTTTATATTGTTACAGAATACCATGTCATTTTCCTGAGCGAAAAAAGGCAGCAGATCCTTATCTCTTTTACGATAAATGTAATGTACCTGGACAAAGTAGATTTTTTTCTTTTAATCTGGATACAAGTAATTCAGCGAATTCCTTCGAGAGATTCAGGTCTCTTATAAGATCGTTTAGTTCTTCTTGATTGAAGCACTGCGGAGTTGCTAAATCTGCTTCAAATTCGCTGTCGTTTTCTGATTCAATTCTTTGAACTTCGTCAGACGTTGATGTTTCTGTATCATCTTCTGTCAGTTCGGGTAGACTGCTGAATGCAGGCCTTCTTGCCGAATCCAGATCAGGATATGGCCATTTGTGTCTATTGTTTCTATTTATGTCTTTAATATTAGAGAGACAAAAATAGCAGTCGTCATGATGGTTTCACGGTTCTCTTCAAACCATTGGTACACCAAACTTTAGGCACTTCCTCTTTCCAGTTGTCCACTGTTGCAAATGTTCAACACATGTTTTACATATGAAATGTGGGGCCCAAGATTTATCTTGATCTCCTAAATGAACGCCAAAATAGGCAAGATAAGCTCTTTTCACAAAGTCAGAAATCGTTTTTCTGCTCATTTTCAAAGTGTATTCACCACACACATAACAAAAAATATCGGGATGATTTACATAGGTACGTCTGCTTGTGGATGCCATTGTTTCAGTTCAGTGTCTTGATACTACAAAACGACCAAAATTTACACAAAATGATAGCACAATTTTACTTGGGAAAACTCAGTAATATATTAAATCGAGTACAGCCAAGCAGGTATAGAAGGATCGGGTCATAGGCAATTACAGGTATAAAAGTAATTAAGAGCAGTGTATTTAGTAGTTCCTATTATAGGAACATTGGGTCAGGGACAATTCCAGGTATCCATTTGGTTAATTAGATTCTGGGAAATTTCTATTTTGACGATTAAGTACATATTTATCTCTTTATTTGTTGTCCTTTATCAGAAAAAAATATCAATTAACCTGTAACCTATATCTCAAAAACTAGAGCTGATAGAAATAATCTGGTGGCATTTTTGGAATCAGCACATTAAAAACATCTAAAATCAGATGTTAGATTTCCTGCACCAAATTTTTGTTTTCGTTTTGTTACCCTGTGTTATCCATAGCTTTAGACCGTTTTTTAATACTTAGGGGAAGTAATATGAATTTATAAGATTTTAAATATATTTTTTTGCTCCTAAAAAACAGTTATGTAGCTGTATCTTTAAGCTAATTTCAATTCGATTCGATCGAACTGCTTCCGTCTTCGATGATCTGAACGCACTAATTTGCATTAATTCTATAATAAGAGAACAAGCGCCTGCAGCCTGCAGCAGCAGTTTACGCCGCTCCCATCTCTATTCGGTTTACGGAAATTCATTATTGCGTTGCCGTAAACAAATCTAAGCGCGAAAGCCGGCGGCGTGCGTGGGGAGTCTAATGCGGAATTTGTTACTGCTGATTGTGATGTCTCAACAAGTCGCTCTTATGAAAAGGTGTTCAGCGCGCTACGTTTTTCGGTCATTATTACTTTTTTAGTATATAACGCACTCGTTTTGATAGAAAATAATAACATTATTAAGAAAATGTTGTGAATTTGTATAAAACATATTACATTTTTATAATAAAAACGTAGATTATAAAATGCTTACTATTTTAAAAATATTTTTATTTTTAAGTAAATTGATTGGAAAATGTAGGTGAAGAGGCTCTTCACCCGCGTCCCCTGGCGAGCCACCACTGGTTCAAGAGCTAATATGATGCTGTCCCAGTTACATTTGGTGACGATGGTACAGGGCATTCAATCTAGAAAAAGGTTTAAGACAGAAGCGTCAACACCACACAATCTTATATATTTTAAGAAATATTATGTTCACCTAAAATAAAATTTTTTATTGGTTCTCCAGATTCCAATCTAAATTATGTTTTTTCTTCTAAAATATTTTCTAATATGAATTGTACTATATTTTTGTTAATCTTAATGATGACCTTCTTAGGGTGGAGGCGACATCTTACAAAGTTATCCCTTTGCGTAATTCATTTGCTTATGCGAAATTAAAATTGCGGACCAATTTAAGAGCCCGGCGTAGCGAACTGAGTGATCATAACTCCATGACACCATCAGGCGATAATTATAAGCAATAAAAATTAAGATCTGGCAAAATGACGTCTTGGGAGTGACAATAAACTGTGACAGGCTGTTGCTACTAATTAAAATTGGGCAGAGATACGACCAATTTGTGTCAAAAGGGTTCAAGACGCGCCTCGGCTGCTGCTTCGAGAACGACAACTTATGTAGTGCCGGAATTGTCTTAATAATCTTAACGAGCAAAGTTCATTCCGCTTCTTTTGTTTTTCCAATACCAGACCCGCCTGTGGCGTTTGTTTTTTTGCCTAAGAGTAATTCATTACACGGAAAAAATTAAATGTATTACAAGGAAATTTGGTATATAGGTACGGAATCAAAAATGAAACATAATTTTTATGTGACATTTTTTAAGAAATTGTGTAATAAGGGAAGTTTTTTCGCTATTTTTTGAAAAAAAATTTAATTTAACAGATGAGATAAATCAACCTGATGTTCTCACGAATTTAAAATATCTCATAGCGTAAACTGGGGTAAATTTGTACGTTTTTTTTTAATTAAACGCGGATATTCGAAAATACCTGCGATTAGGCTATTAACTATACTGGCCGACAAAAAATTTTTTTTTGTTGTAACACAAATTAGAATAGCATAATCTAATAGAATGGACCTATCCCAATACGAAAATGACAAATAGAAAGTTTTAGCACGTAGGGTTTTCTTGTTAGGGTTGTAGAACCATATCGAATGTTACGATACTTAATATCTATAGAAAAATGATTTCAGAAAATTCTTAACCCTGTTTATTGACTATTTTTACAGTTTTCGCCTATTAAACATACCATACATCTAAGAGAAAAGCAAAAAATCTTCTCTCTTCAAAAACCAACAGTGGTCGCATGGCTGGATCCCATCGTCCATAGTACCGAATTTCCATTGTTCTTGGTGAAATCTTTCACCCTGCTTGTCACTAACAGCCCTGCTGTCTGTCACCAAGCGCTTTATAGGCATCTAAGAGTTCATTAATGTTTATCCATATTGTTGCCTAAAAATCCTCTTACTACATTAACGAATGAATTCCATTCTCTGAGTTCCTGCCTGGTAAGCTTTTCCGTAAAATTGACATCGTCCAGCAATTTTCTAATTTGTGGCTCAATAAAAATGCCTTCTTTTAATTTGGCATCACTTAACTCGGGAAAGACTTGTCTTAGGTATTTAAATCCATCACCATCTTTATTCAAAGCCTTCACAAAGTTTTTCGTCAGCCTGAGTTTAATGTGATGAGGAGGCAAAAGGACATTTTTGGGATCAACAAGAGGTATAAATTTGACATTTTGAGATCCCGGTTGAAATTCGCTTCTTTCTGGCCAAATTTTTGTTACATAATGCCGATTTATTGCACGACTGTCCCATAAACAAAGAAAACAGCAATATTTTGTAAATCCCCCCTGAAGTCCCACTAAAATCGCTGAAACTTTTAAGTCCCCACATATCTGCCATTTCTACCTATTGTAGTTTATTTTATCCAAAATCGTGCGCATATTTTCATAATTTTCTTTCATTGCAACTGAATGGGCAACTGGTTTAGAAGGTTTTAAATTTTTATTATGCAATAACACAGCTTTTAAGCTATATTTAGATGAGTCTATGAATAAGCGCCACTCACGGGAAGAATGCTCAATATCAAGTTCCTGCATTAAACTGTCTATATCAGCACTCGCGCACTCATAATTTTTGTTTCTTTGGCTAATAGGTTGCCATTCCTTAAGACGGGAACCCAGAAGTTCTGACTGTTGCTTGGATAACGCCAAATCACGTACTAAATCATTTAATTCACTTTGAACAATCAAATGTGACTCGCCGGAAATGGGACCTGTGGTACAAGTGGGATCGGTGCACTGTTCTTCTGAGCTGTCTGATGATGCGTTATCTCCATTATCTCCCAAATCAATAGCTTGCCAATTTAAAAGCGCAATCGGCACTGGCAAATTTGCATTATGAGGAACAGGTCATATGGCAGATTGAAAATTTGGATATTCTATATTGTGCTTTCCCTTTTTAAAATAACTTTCAGGTTTTGTCAGGCAAAAATAACAATCATCAGAATGATTGGTGGGTTCTCGCTATACCATTGAAACTGCAAAAGCATACTTTTTCTCTTTCACTTCATCCAGTGCACCAATGATACACTAGAACTACCACAGCACACATGGGGAGCCCACCGCTTATCTTGATCCCCAATTAACACACCAAAATATTTAAAGTAGGCTTTTTTAACATTTTCGGAAAATGGCCTGACTTGTGATTTCACCAGAAATTCTCCACAAATATAACAAAATTTGTCAGAAGAAATTTTGCAACTTTGGCGCGTTTGACTCGACATTCTCGTTTTCACATACGCTTGCTTATCGATACACAGAGAACCACTCAATTCGAAACTCAACAGAAGAGTGATGTTTAACGTTTATTTTATGTCTAATGTTGTAAACAACCCAGTCTAGGTAATTTTTCCGTTGTAAAATGAACCCATTTTAGCCGCCCTACAATAAAATTGTTTACCTGCCAATATAAAAGGTTCTAATTAGACTATTAAAAAATTTTATTAGGGCTTTCCGAATATTTTTTTTATTATTGGGAGGGTATTTCCGTTGTGAAAATAATGAGCTGGCCTGTGTTAGAAAAATCTTGTCGGCTAGTGCTATGCATGTACCAATGCTTCTGAATATAAAAAAGCGCATAACTTACCATTTTTTTTTGTTGTAAGTTGAAATATCGAGCCTCAAAAGTGTCCCAAAGTATTTCAGCAATTTGGGATAACTATTATACGTTGGCTTCTTATAAGAATATATCAACGTTATGGGTATGTGTCCTAAAGATGGAGATTGCATTTATTTTTTAGTTTTTAATTGAAATAGCAACCGAAAAAAAACAACATCAAAACGTATCAGAACATTACAAGGTATCGAAACATTATATAAAAACATAATATAAAAAAGTGAACTCTTTGGAATTTTTAAATATCTAACTTAACCTAAACGAAAACATGTAAACTTACAAATTAGGCTCTATTAAATCGTTCAATTCGAGAACATCGAAAACCTCTCGATGTTAAGAACTTTCGTTATTTGTCCAGGGTAATATTTTTTGGCGTAGATAACTAAAACGTAATCCTCACGAATGGTTTCCACTGAAAATGCAGGTTGTTTGACTGTTTCTGGTTCCTTCTCAAAGTTCAGGGTTGAAAGAGCTTTCATGAGCTGCATATCTTACGCTCTCAAGGCCATCATCTGTGCTCTTTGAATCGTTCTTTGGTCTTTTAGACCTTTGCATTTTTATTTTGGTTAAAGGTAAGCTGTCGTTAGAATTTCTAAAAATACGTGGTGCTGTGGCTTGGTGTTTGGGTAAGATGTCCCAGAAAGCTTTCTCCAACAACTTTTTTAATGCAGGCTCATCAGCGGCAATATTTCCATGCTATCTATTTGTAAAGACCTTACTAAAACAGTAAATTCTATATTTTCTAAATCCAGATTTAAGATTCTCAGGATCCCTCTCTTCCAATTTGGTCAACAGGGTTTTTAAAAGCCTAGGAAAGATATGCTTTGGTATGTCACCGAAACGACATTCTTCAGTATTTTTCCAGTTTTCCAGGATTTGTCACCAGTTTCCCTTTATAGGACGGATATAGGCTATATCTAAATGTTGGAGAAGATGTGTAGAGTTGGGTGGCAGAACAATTAATATTATATTATTTAATTCACACCGTTTAATCACCAAGTTCAGATTCAGACGACAGTTTACCACATTCGGGTCTGAACTAAGATTATCCCTAATCAAAATTTGACAACCCCCTTTCATTTTAATACAGGGAGCATTAAATTGATAAATTAACCCTTGAAAACTTTGAAGTCACGCCATTGACCGCTCACTATCTTCCGTCCAAGTTGATCATAGCTTCTGAGCTTTGTAACTGATATATATGCGAGCAAGTTAGCTCTCGACATTTCCAAATATCATAAGGAATGAGCATGCTTTAGAAGAATTGCGAAAATACTATGAGTACTTTGTCCTCTTCCTTGTAATAATTTTTGATTAGTCTGGATTATCGACGAGATTTGTCTCATCTTAATTATACATATTCGCTGGAGGAACCCCTTCTAGCTCAATTTGCAGGTTATCAAAGTACTCATTAATAATATCGTGTTGCTGCTCGAGGGCAAGTGATGTTTTCGGGAAAACCTTTGACTAAGTTCTGGCCTGCGCCGGAATAATAATGTATCCCAATCAGAACTTGGATAACTGTTTCCAAAACAAAGAATAGCCCTGTTTAGGTAACACTTAACACAAAGTTTTAAATCTTCAGCTATTACTGGAAAACCAATTGAAGATGAAGCAATCAAGTATCCAGCAAAAGATTCTTCTTCTTCCGAAAAGACTCTGGGCTTTCAAGGTCTACGACTATGCCTTCCATGGTGTTTATTCTATAAAATATTTTTTGTTAGTTGGTATTTTTTGGGCTGCATTTCAGATTGCAATCGTTTTGTTTCTTATCTCTGCAACAGCCGGTTGTAATCTTTCTTCACTATATTTTTTAAATTCTCGCTCACCAAACAGTTTCTAATAGATTAGTTTATTGTGTAGCAGCAATTGAAAGTTTGCACACTTTTGAAAATCACGGGTCGACGTCGGGAACGGTTGGAACTGCATTGCACCTGTCAAATCAGATACCTTATTGCCAAATTTACACATTTAACAGATTAATACCTTATTTTGAAGATTGAGTAATACAATTTTTTACGAAGTAAAATGTAAAAATATAGCAACAAATTTACCCTTGCTTGCGATAGTACAAAACATTTTTTGGCCAATAAATTGATAAATTCCTAAACTTTCAGCAACATATTCAATATCCCTAAAAAAATTTAATTAAATTTGTTTTGCAATAAGAAGCGCAAGCAATGTTCTTATTGCATTCTTATTGCTTTGCTTAATAAGGTAGAGAAAAATGATAAATATAGAGGTTTTAGAGTGTATCATGTAGTTTTTTTTATATGGTAGTAGTAAGAAATTTTTTTTTCATCAATTGCCATGTCAGAGGTTTTATTTGATTAAATAATTTGCTCCTGTTAATTTATTTACTGTTATGTAATTTTATCTCTAAATTAAACAGTCTCCAATTATTCCTCTCCATACATTTCGTCATACAAATCTTCGTTCTTGAACAACATCATGTTCTACCGTTTTGGCAATATTATATGCTGATGATAATTTCCGAACAGTGGTACTTGGTTCTTCTTCTAATAAAAGTAATAGTATAGTAATAGTACTTCATGGTCGCCTGACTTTACCGCTTTTTGGCTTGGTAGAAAGAATTGACGCACAATAACATAATTCTACTATTTTGGCATACCAGTCTTCCTCAAACTTCCCTCAACCTGTATAAAAGTTCTTCAATATGGAGCTTTTCTGTTTAAAAAGCGAATGGTGTAAAAGTAAAGCTTCAGCAGCGTTATCTATGCAAGTTCAAACATTAGATATATATCTGCATATTCTTCATTGCTCAACTCATCCAAAATTAATAAATACTGTCAAAATGGTTTATGTTGACTTCAGAAGGTAGTATTTTCGAAGAACTCCATAAAATAAGGTATACCTTTTTTGTAGCAAAATGATGAAGGAATCAAACGATGAGAGAAACATGTAAAATTTGCCATCTCATTCAAAAATGTATATATTTAACTGAAAAATGCCGTCTACCCCTGTATAGGACAGACATTCTGAACAGCAAAAATCATGGTTCTTGAGAGTAGACCGTGTTCAATTGAAATTACTATTCGACCTTTCGTCTTGGATTGCAAGAGGCTTCTTCAGGGATTTTTACTCCACGAGATCTGACGCTGAAAGTTCAGTGTTCAGATCCCGTGAAGTAAGAATCCCTAAAGATACCTCGTGCAATTGAAGGCAAAACGATGGATAGTAATTCCAATTAGATACAGTCAAACAGCCTGTATACTTCTGTTTCGTAGGAAAAGTACATTATCTTGGAGTACTAAAGCAATTTTGCACATTTTCTCCGAAAATATAATTCACATTTCGTCCCCAATCAACAATTTTGCTCCTTGACGCTATACAAACGACATTTATAGAAAATGTTTTGATGGCTAATATTTTTTTGCAGATTATTAATTATTTTCTTACCTCATCCCATCTCTAAAGAAAAGCGATCTTTAAACCGACCAATTCATTGCCGGGCAACCGGCTCTCAATGAGCGTCATTCGATTGTCTCCCGGTTTCCTGGACGACCGAAAAATCCCCGAAGTTGCTAAAACAACTGAGAACCGAATCAAAGCAAGGGCTTCTCTTTGCCGACTCTGTCACTAAGTTTAATTTATTATGGTTTCGCCCTTTCACTTGACAGTCGACCGCTTTCTGTGTGGAGATAATTGAATTCCATTGAAAATTTGCGGTGTGAAACAGTTTTGATTATGGTTTAAGGTTGTTTTAGATGTTGTAGTCTTTCCTATACAGGCGTAGCAGGATGATGGGGACACAAACTGTAAGGAGGAAAATTCAAATTTATTTGTAAATTTCGTCTAAATTACTAAGACAAGATCGCTTATCAATCAATAATTAATAAAAGTATTTTAAATGCATACACAATTTGTCACAAGGAATATTTATAAACAAAGGCCCAAAATAATTGTTTGAAATATTTATATTTAGTTTGTTTAAATCAGTGATAAGTTTAAAAGTTCCCCGCATTCTTTAGTCACGATTTGAACTAGCTACCATTTTTTCCTAGAATGATGAGTCATTAGAGCATAAAGAAAAGAACAAATATGATTATATAACATTCAGTTACTTCCAACGGTCATAAATGAACAAAAAACGGTAAATTTCCTTTACCCGGAACTTTCCCCATTATGGATCTTTCCTTTTATTAGGAATAGTGAAGTGTGACCCAATTTAGTTCCCCACATAGTCATTTATTTAGACATATATAGACATATACTGTCTTTTCAAACATTTTTATTTGGCGCCATTTTGTTTCATAATATTTGATATGTACAAATATTTTACCAGTTTCTACCTACGCTACATTTGATTTTCGGACATAATTTAGAATAAAATGAACAAGTAGTTTTTACACTGATTTTTTTATATTTTGTTTCGTCATGTTGAATTGGTACTAGTTAATTCCTATATCACATTTAATTTTTGTAAAACATTTGAAGTCAATTGAATAAGAAGAATTTTTTACATTGTCCTTTTTACATTTTATTTGGCCGCTATTTTCTCTTACATCTTGAATTCATTCCAGTTTTACTAGTTTACCTCTATATCACACTTAATACTTGCACAAAATTTTAAATTAATCTAATAGCAGCATGTAAACTCCTGACTTCTTCTTTTTATTCTGAGTTTGGTATTTTTAGTGTTTTGTATTAAGAATGTTAAACCACCGAAGTTAAATTTCTCTAGATCCGAAAAATGAAAACAGCGATGAAGACCCGATCTTTCCAATAAATAAAGCTAACTCCACAGTCGTCATGCACAGACCGGAGTACGTGGAAAAGGTAACTTAACTTTTGGACAATAACACCTATGAAGTTACGCAGAAGGCAGACTCTACAAAGATAATAAGGCCAACACACATTTTGGTGCCTGCGATTTTTTAACTGTTCCTGGGTAATTTTTGGATGCAGAATGTAAAAAAGTTCTCAGATTTTGTCTATCAGATCTAGTTTAAAAAAAAATGTGTATATATTTCACGTTATAACTGTTATAACATATAATATTACTATTGCCGATTAAAAAAAAACAAAGACACATGAATTTAAGTTTTTATTGCAAAAACCTAATTTACATAATTACATTAGTCACTAATCACATAAAAATTTCCTTTCATACGACTTTCTAGAATATAGTTTACTAGGGCAGTCTCGCTGAAGGCTCCAGCAGTAGTCAGCCATCATGTGGCTATCCCATCGTCCTTGATGACGATCTTCCATAGTTTTAATATCCTGATGGAATCTTTCCCCCTGTTCTTCACTACAATCACCTAAGTTTTCTGGAAAACGATCTAGGTGGCTGTGGAGGTAGTGAACTTTTATACTCATGTTACAGCCGAGAATATTAAAATTTGAAAGCAGAGTTTCCACTAATTCTACGTAATTCTGTGCTTTATGATTGCCAAGAAAATGTTGTACTACTTGAACAAATGAACACCAAGCGTTAGATCAGTCTCGTTCATTGATGTGGTGAATTGTGGATCTTTAACAAGTTGCCTTATTTGAGGACCATCAAATATACCAGCTTTTAGTTTTTCCGTACTAATGCCAGGAAATTTACGTGACAAATACCCAAAACAATTTCCATCTCGATTTAAAGCCTTCACAAATTGCTTCATTAGGCCTAGCTTGATATGCAAGGGCGGAAGTAAGATTTTTTCTCTTGAAACCAATGGTTCGTTGATCATGTTTTGTTTTCCTTGAATCATGACATCTCTTGAAGGCCAATTTTTGTTAACACAGTGCTCATTTTTAGCTCTGCTGTCCCAAAGGCACAAAAAACAAGGATATTTTGTATAACCACTCTGCTGTCCAAGGAGGAAGTTAACCATTTTTAAATCAACACAAATCGCTCACTGATGTTCTTCGTATTTAATTTTTCTCAAAACTAATGCAATTGTTTCATATTCTTCCTTCATGGTAGTAGAATGACCAATAGGAATTGAGCCATATTTGTTACCGTTATGTAAAAGAACACATTTTAAACTACGTTTTGAACTGTCAATAAAAAGGCGCCAATCATCTGGAGTGTATTCAGGCAAACCCATTTTTTCTAAGAGCCCTTTTATATTGTTACAGAATACCAAGTCATTTTCCTGAGCAAAAAAAGGCAGCAGATCCTTATCTCTTTTACGATAAAATGTAATATTAGTACTTGGACAAAGTAGATTTTTTTCTTTTAATCTGGATGCAAGTAAGTCAGCGGATTCCTTTGAGAGATTCAGGTCTCTTATGAAATCGTTGAGTTCTTCTTGATTGGAACACTGCGGAGTTGCTAAATCTGCTTAAAATTCATTGTCGTTTTCTGATTGAATTCTTTGAACTTCGTCAGACGTTGATGTTTCTGTATCATCTTCTGTCAGTTCGGGTAGACTGCTGAATGATGGAACGGGTATTTCTTCCGAATGCGCTACAGCCCTTCTTGCAGAATCTAGATCAGGATATGTCCATTTGTGTCTATTGTTTTTATTTATGCCTTTAATATTAACGAGACAAAAATAGCAGTCGTCATGATGGTTTCGCGGTTCTCTCCAAACCATTGGTACACTAAACTTTAGGCACTTGCTGTTTCCAGTTGTCCACTGTCGCAAATGTTCAACACATGTTTTACATATGAAATGTGAGGCCCAAGATTTATCTTGATCTCCTAAATGAATGCCAAAATAGGCAAGATAAGCTCTTTTCACAAAGTCAGAAATCGTTTTTCTGCTCTCTTCCAAAGTGTATTCACCACATACATAACAAAAAACATCGGGACGATTTACACAGGTACGTCCGCTTGTGGATGCCATTGTTTCAGTTTAGTGTCTTGTTACTACAAAACGACCAAAATTTACACAAAATGATAGCACAACTTTACTTGGGAAAACTCAGTAATATACTAAATCGAGTACAGCCAAGCACATATAGAAGGATTGGGTCATAGGCAATTACAGGTATAAAAGTAATTAAGAGCAGTGTATTGAGTAGTTCCTAGTATAGGAACATTAGGTCAGGGACAATTCCAGGTGTCCATTTGGTTAATTAGATTCTGGGAAATTTCTATTTTGACGATTAAGTACATATCTATCTCTTTATTTGTTTCCCTTTATCAGAAAAAAATATCAATTAACCTGTAACCTGTATCTCAAAAACTAGAGCTGATAGAAAAAATCTGGTGACATTTTTGGAATCAGCACATTAAAAACATCTAAAATCAGATGTTAGATTTCCGGCACCAAATTTTTGTTTTCATTCATCCAACCTGCCACCAGTGACCAGCAACCGATAGATACTTAAATTACGAAATGTATCACTAGAGCTTCCTAATAAAATTTATTTTTTATATATGTGCAGACTTTAAATCAAATGAATGACGGGATCAAGCAAGTAGCTCTACATGAATGGAGGTAGTAAACAAATGAAGGAATCTACTGACAACTTACATCCTACGATGGATAACACAGCCTGTTGACTATAACGGAGAAATGAACATGATCTCCGACATTTTTACTTTACAAGCTTGTCTGCTATTTACCCTTCATTTGCACAATTTTCTAAACTTCCGCCACATTATATACTTGGTTTTATACGACTAAAACGAAAAAATGAGGACTAATACCTAGTATTTCCAAGACTGTAGAATATTCCTATCATTTAAGTAATAATGTAGCCAACTAGGAACTTCAAGTTCCATTTGCCAATAACTTACTTAAACATAATAATTTTCCAAAGTACCCTTACGTGGCTCTAGATTTTTCGAAAAAAAACCTGACCAATATCGCAGCGAAGTTCAGGACCAGGAACAATATAATTCAAAAACGGTCCGGAACAACTTGGGAATCTACAGCTCTTCCTCCAACAGATAATATTTGGCTCTTGTGTATTCTCGTGGAGAACATGTTCCTCCACTCAGATAATTAACTCGCAGGGGACGTTTCTCACGGAAAGTATTAATCCTGTTTTAATTATCTCTGCAACTGCAGAAGCTATTTGAATTTTTTTCTTGACACTGGGTTAACTGAACCCGAGAAAACCGATTCTTTGCTCAGATTTCATAAAGGATCGATGGGAATGCTGCTTTTGCCTATAATGATTACTACACGCAAGTCCTAATTTAAGCCCCAATCCTTCCATACTGTTCAAAATTACACTATATAGTCACAAAAGTATTGAATAATTCTATTTTTCAAATTAACTTTGACAACTATCAGGATCGGACAGAGCTGTAGACTGAACAATCCACTTTCAGTTGTTTGTTTCGCTGCTAGGTGACGCGCAGACATGCATAGTAGATAACGTTTTTGTAAATAGAGTTTTTAAAATCGTGTGCCAGATGTAACATATTGATAAGGGAACGTAACGACAATTATATAAATGGTGTTCAATAGTATTCTGGATAATTCTAAAATGTTTTAGAAATATGTGGATTCTAAAGTGAATAATTAAGATTTACCTAATCGAATGATCTTTATTGATTAAACCTCTGAGTGTCCTTCAGAAATCAGCCAGTTTTTCACACTACACTTTGGTTTTGTACAGGATGGTCCACTTAAGATGCTCCTATACTTTATCTCAATAAATAAGACACTGAGAAAAAAAAGTTAAATACAAAAAGTATTTGACCCTAAGTATATTTTTTATTTATAATATTTTTATGTATACAGGGTCTTCCATTGTGCCAGGACAGTAACCAACTTTTTTCTTTTTAATGAAGTGGTATGAATAATTTTAGAAATTCTAATTCTACGCTTGATTTTGAGTATTTTTTGTCATTATAGCATACGAAATTTTGAGTAGTTTTTGAGAAAAATTAACTTTTCTATTTTTTTTCGGAAAAACAGGTTTTTGGAAAAATGTGATTTTTTCACACCTGAAGACTAAAATTGTGAATTTTGGTTATGGATCCATGGGAGTGATTAATATTTAATACTCTGATCTATCAAGAGCGAAAATCCATTATACAGGGTGGTCACAAATGATCATAAAAAAAAATGTTTTTGTAACTAAAAAAACATAATTTTTTTAAACGGAACACCCTGTATTTAGCACTTTTATTGTGTTTAGGATTCAATTCTGCATCATACCATATTTATAGTTTATATTCCAAAAATTAGTAGTTTAGAAGTTATGACCAATTTTCTATAATAATTCAGGTATTTTTGTTAAAAATCTAACTAAACCTAAATAATATCCAATTCTAAGTTTTTTTCAACATTATAATTATATTTAACATTAAATCAACAAGTAATGCAAGAAAGAAAGTAACTAATTACTTATTAGTAAACATTTTCGACATAACAAGTAGTCAGTATAATATTACGGTTACGGTTTTAATTTTGCAATAATAGCATTTCTAAACGCGTCTTAATTTTACAAGATATCCACGGAAAAACAACACTAGTAAAATGGTTGCCTGGACACCAGTAAATACACAGTTTTTATTTGACATTTAGTTGCCTCTAACTCTTTTTAAAGGAAAATGGCTTTTTACAGTGTCCAAGAGCATTTAAATCTTCATGAATGTTACATAAGTAATAATAAGAGTCCAGTATTAGCCCTGCGAGAGTATCGGTTGTTGTATCCTGCAAGACGGGTACCCACGAAACATATTTTTTCATTGTTCGTGATCTTAAATGTGGAGTAGTAATCAATAAACAAAAACGGCGCCCAAAAATTGTCCTAACAGAAGAAAAGCAATTAGAAATTCTCCTGTATTTTGAAGAAAACAACGAAAATCCGCAAAGAGATGCATCCCGAGATCTACCGGGAATTAGTAAGACTAGTGTTCAAAGGACTTTAACTGATAATAACTACCATCCGTTCAAATTTTTACCAGTTCAGGAATTATCCCAACAGGACTTTCAAACAAGGCTTTTTAATTGTTCTCTCATGATGGACCACCATTTTGAAACTGACATTTTTAAAAATATTTTATTTACCGATGAGGCAATTTTCAATACGGCCGGCATGTTCAACCGGAAAAATACTCATTACTGGTGTAACTCAAATGAACATCGTGTAAAAGAAATGAAAAAACAGGGTCGGAGAAGTGTTTATGTGTGGTGTGGGATTATCCATGATCGAATACTAGGTCTAGTATTTTATGACTTTGTTCTGAATGGTGAGAGGTATTTAAATTTGTTGGAGAACGAAATATTTCCGTTAATTGACAATATGCCGAACGATATTAAAGAAGGGCTTGTTTATCAACAAGATAGTGCTCCATATCACACGGTGGTGCCTGTTAGTAATTGTTTGAATCAACGATTTCGATTTTGGATTGGTCGGTACGGGACCATAGATTGGTCAGCGAGAAGCCCCAACTTAACACCCCTGGATTTTTTTTATAGGGCAACCTAAAAAACAAGATGTATAAAAATAGGTGTAATACTGTTCAAGATTTAAAAAGGAGAATTAGGCAAGAGGTAGAAAGACTTAAAGCAACAGACGCGGTTAGAAATGCTATTGCGAGAATCGAAACCATGTCCATGTCCAAACCCCCTAAATGTAACATAAACGGTTTTGAGAAAATTGAAGAAAACTTATAACTCGGTATTGAATGAAGTTAGAAATTTCAGTTTTTTTTAATAAATTGTTAATAAAATTAGAGTTTTGAGATGACCAAATGTGAAAATGAGATGATATAATTAAAAAAGATATCAGATGAAAAAAAAACTATATAGGGGGTTTTGGAACTAAACATATCTCTTAGTGGGTTTTGAAACAGTAACTTATCTTTTTTGCATTACCTACCTTTTGTAAGTTGCTATGGAACTAATTTTCTTCTATTTTTTAATGTTTTTTAAAGTGTTGATTTTTTTCTGAAAAATTTTAAAAATAAAAAAAGACTTATTAAGAGAAAAACATTTTTATTTTACAAACATAATTATAGTTATTAAAATAAATATGGAAATTCTTCTGGAATTTCGTCTGCATCATCTTCCTCTGATTGCTCGTGCTCTTCATTGTTTGGATATTGCATTTCCATCACTTCCTTATAAAATTGTAGTTGTGCATCATTTTTCCAATTTTCTCCGAAATGCTTTTCAAGTAAAAAATTTAAATCCTTAATTTTTGCTTCTTTTAGTGGTTTTCCCCGTGCAATTCTCTCTGGTTTCATTGACATAAAAGTTTTACCCCGTTTACAAACTGAGTTTGCTTCTCCCACATTCATCATGTAATTAGGTTCACCTTGTATCAGAGCAGATGTATTAGCCTTAGAACGAGTAACGATAAATCTTTTACAAGCATTAAATTTGAAGTGCCATAATCCGGGCTTTTTCATAATTTCTGCGCATTCCTTTTTAAAATCGAGTACTTGACAATCTGACTCAAGTTTAATTATTGAAGAATACTTTGCAATTACCTCAACATACTCTTTTGGAGTGAGAATTGTTGTTTTTTTCTTAATATCTCTTTCAATCAAACCAAACGTTCGATCCGGGGGCATAAAAGAATGACCCACTACGGGGAATATTATTTGGAATTCTGTAACTTCTTTTGGAGCTTTTTGTACCATCCAAAAGCATAGCATTGCAAGTAATGTTGAATTTTTATTTTGTCCGCCGCATCCATCGGCGAACAATACTATTTTTTGGGTATTGGTGAAGTCTGTTTCCTGCAAACGATGATATACTGCAGATGCTATCAGATTGGATGCTTTGGCGAATTCATGTTCAAGCCAAATGTAAGCAAATGTATTGGTTATGTTCTGTTTTGATTTAGAGTGCCCCTCACAGATAGTAAAATTATATAAATACATTTGGCGTGTATAATATGCTGCCTGATCCGGCAGTTTAGGAAGAATTAAATTTTTTTGACAATCAAAACTTAGTATCTTAGTGCCTTCCTCATTTCTCTTTAAAAGTGTAAAGAAGCAAGCAGCTCTTTTTTTGAGAATAGTAAGCTCTAACCTAGCCTCGTTTTTTTGAGCATCTTCTTTTTAATTTTTTCATTTAGACATAGACAGGTCGAGCACACATCTGTTGCTGGACTTCCAAAACTTATATTGTAATCCGTAACAAAAATGTGACGGAAGTATTAGTATTTTACTTTAACATTTTCGTTTTTCTCATTGTAAATTTCGTATATTTTTTTTATATTCAAGTCACTGCTTAAATACTGACGGGTAGCGCTTTTATCTCTAGAGTAGTGACTTTCAATTGCCTTTATAGACTCTATAAAAATTTTAACAGCTTTTTTCTTATCTTTATAATTCATGCTCCTTTTGTCTCCTCCACGTTTATCACGAACAAAGTCACCTGTCTCCAAGAATCGTCTACAGAGTAGTTGCAATCTGTCTTTCTTAATACCCAAGGTCTTCATAAAAAATTCTCTGCATACCCTTTTTTGTGAAACAACGCCATCTTTTCTTGCTGGAATAAAATAGGTAGTGGTAACACCCCTTTTTGTTTCTGCCTCTTCTTCAGCAACATTATATCTTCTTGGGTTGCACACACCAACATATTTTAATATGAATTGATTTTGAGTTGCCTTACTAGAATTAGCATAAAAACGTTCATGCATTCTACGTATGTCTTGCATTGATACATCTTTACACTCAAAACACTTCGCTTGATGTTTACAATTATTTTTGGTAGGCAAGCCTGTGGGCAGACACCTGAAAAACCGAAAAAAAGACACGTTTAATAATCAGCTGCCGATTTAAAAAGGTCGCAGCTATAGTCCTCAATTTAGGATCGATTTGATAAGAGAAAAATCCAGAACGCGACGACGCCTGGTTTTGATGTGTCCTAATTATAAATTTTCTATCAAATCCAAGATTAAATCCTAGGCATTCCAAAATTAACTTAAATTTAACCCAAATTTTTAATAGAACTTCCTCAAACTTAACTTTTTTTTTTACTTAGAACAACTAAAAAAAAAGTCAAATGCAGGCTTGCACCATTACTGTACCGAGCTTTTCGATTTAATCTGAAATATACGCATATCATTACTTAATACGTACCCACCAATGAACATATTTTTAAATAGGAGACAATATTTAAAACTAAATAAATTGCTCTGATAATTAATTTAGAATAACCTATTTTGGTTGAACTTTTGTGAATTTTGTCCCACTGTGCGATAGAAACCGGCTCGTGAGTCACGTCGGCGCGGCGTCGGCCTTTGATATCAAAACTATGGTCATGGAAAAATGCTATGCGACAGTATCAAGTATTTTTTTGTTGTTCTACTCAATTGAATTTAATGGGCCGCCTGTTTCTCAAGTCATAAAAAAATTGGCTTACCTCTGACGTTTTTTTCGATTCTTTTCCCAATTTTCAGGATCTGCCTTTTTCTTGCGCCCTTTTCCAGGCAGTGATGGTCTTATAGCAACAGACTGTAACTCTTGATCAACTTCGTCCATTTCTGGTTCAATTTCCATGTTTTTTTTTAACAAACTCGGCAAACAAACGTGCAAAATACTTTGACTTGTTGATTTATCAGCCACGCTTACACTTCTGGCGGTTAAATGTATCAAAACAAAATGCTTTAGAACCGATTATACCAACCAAAATAATTTAAAGACACTAAAATTACCAATTTTGTAAATAGCGGGATTTGGAACTAAACTTGAAAACACAACGTATTTTAAATTACACTTAGTGAGTTTTGCTACAAAATAATTCTCTCAAAACATGGCGGGTTTTGGAACAGTATTCACCATACACATAGGGGGTTTTGGAAACAAACACGAACTTTAATCCTTAATAATAAAGTTTTTTTATACATTTTAGTGGGTTTACGAACAAAATAAATACAGGAATCCATTCCACCTACATTTCTAATGCAGATCCCACCAAAATCTCAATTTTGTTAAAAAATGCACTTAGGGGGTTTTGGAAATGGACGACTCATGTATACTACTTGTATTGCCAAAGACTGGGGTTATGTCAAAAACGTTTTGTAATAAGTAATTGGTTACTTTCTTGCATTATTTGTTGATTTAATGTTAAATTTAATTATAATGTTAAAAAAACTTAGAATAGGATATTATTTAGGTTTAGTTAGATTTTTAACAAAAATACCCGAATTATTATAGAAAATTGGTCATAACTTCTAAACTACTAATTTTTGGAATATAAACTATATATATGGAATGATGCAGAATTAAATCCTTAACACAATAAAAGTGCTAAATACAGGGGGTTCTATTTAAAAAAATTAGGTTTTTTAGTTACAAAAACATTTTTTTGATGGTCATTTGTGACCACCCTGTATAATGGATTTTCGCTTTTGATAGGTCAGAGTATTAAATATTAACCACTCACATGGATCCATAACCAAAATTCGCAATTTTAGTCTTCAGGTGTGAAAAAATCACATTTTTCCAAAAACCTGTTTTTCCGAAAAAAAATAGAAAAATTAATTTTTCTCAAAAACTACTCAAAATTTCGTATGCTATGATGACAAAAATACTCAAAATCAAGCGTAGAATTAGAATTTTTAAAAAATATTCATACCCTTTCATTAAAAAGAAAAAAGTTGGTTATTGTACTGGCACAATGGAACACCCTATATACACAAAAATATTATAAATAAAAAATATACTTAGGGTCAAATACTTTCTGTATTAAACTTTTTTTTCTCAGTGTCTTATTTATTGAGATAAAGTATAGGAGCATCTTAAGTGGACCACCCTGTACATAATAAAATAGACTGTGAAATGCCCTTCGTTTCTGGTGACAGGTTTGTTGATATTAACTCCTGTTTATTTATTTAATGCAATTTCAAATTTAAAATCAGACTTGGCTGCAGGTCCTGACAATTTACCGGTTGAAGTTTTCAAACAGTGTAAATTTGTGTTATCAATGTATTACTTATAATCTATATATTGTCATTGTTTTCTGGTGCCTGCCCAGATTTGTGGAAAATTTCCTATATTACGCCAATATTTATGAGCGGAGACAGGTCTCAAACTGAGGACTATAGACCAATTTCTAAAGTGAGTACTGCTTCTGAGATATTAGAATCAATTATTAATGGTGAGATAAGCTCTCAATTTCATGGTGTCATATCGAACGTCCAGCACCGCTTTGTGGGGAGTCGGACAACAGTCAATCTCTGTCTGAGGCCTTGGAGGCAGGGTGTTCGATTGATTCAGTTTACACTGATTTCTCCAAGGCCTTCGACAGGGTTCATTTCATTTTTAATAAGAATTTTATATTCTTATTAAAAATGTGCATTGTTTAGGTATGTATGAAGCATTGTTATCCTAGTTTGAAACGTATTTATCAAATACAAAGCAAATTGTGAAAATAAAAAATTTTGCCTTTAGATCCATGTGACGTCAGGAGTTCCTCAAGGTTTACATTTAGCCCCTTAATCGTTTATTGCTTTTTTAAATGATTTAGTCAATGAGTTTCAATTTAGTGCAACGTTTTAACAGTTGCAAGGAAAAGGAATAATAACTTATTTGATTATAAGATCAACAGCGTAGCATTAGAAAGAATCAAACTTATAAAGGACCTTGGGGTTTATGTTACGATTTGGTTACCATGTAAACTTTACAAAAAACAGAGCTATTAAAATCAGCAAGTCATCAAAATTTAAATGACTTTTGTGACATAAAATTTTTTTAAATCTCTAAACTGTAGTTATGTCAGATCGGGATTAGAGTATGCTTGCTCATGTTAGTCACCACATTACAATATACAGAAATAGAAAGTAAAATTTTAAGGACCTTAATTGTGTCTATCTTTATAATTTGTTAAATTTACTAACTTTGAAGGTAAGAAGACCTTTCTTGAATATTTGCTTAGTATTTAAAACAGTGAATGGCACCATTGATAGCCCTAATTTACTAGAGTTAATTCATTTTCGAGTGCCTACGAGGTTAACTCGACAAAATGATCTATTCCACATAGACTTTTATTGGAAAAACTACCGATTGACTAGTGCTATGGAAAATATAATGGAATATCACTATCAACTATCTTGAGTGTGATTGTTACTCTTTTTGTCACGAAAATATCTCTATTATTGGCCTATAGAGTTTATCAAACTCTTGGTCATGCGACTGCAGTGCCTTTCGTCAGACCATGCAGCACATCATGAAGGAATGTAGACGCATAGCCTATCAGGATGTATATTAGCTGTGAACTGGTTCATCAACATATGATTACGATATATAGGTATATATACATATTGTATTATATTCCTTTGTATTGTGTTGTTAATACCTGTTCTTCCTTTTCTTCGTCATTGTCCCCCTATACAATAAATAAAAATTTTTAATCACATAGAATAACTGGAAATTGCCAAAGTATTGGAAGAACTTCAAATAATGTACCGAAAGTGCCACACAGGTCAATTGGCAGCACTGTCAAAGCCAGTGATAAACCCAATTCGAACACACACGGCGTTTTGAATAAACGCTCGCCGACCAGTCAATTGAAAGTTTATAAAGTCGCCAACTTCCAGCTTTGTACTTCGTGATCCTGTTTGTGACGAGATGACAGCCTTTCGACCGCAAAATGCGGCGTTTTCAACTTTACAAACTGACCCGATAGCCCGGCCGGGCTCGGTCCGTCGAGGCGTGTGTATTGTATTATTGCACATCAGTTTTTGCTTTTACTGCGACAATGGCCTTTGAAACACGGGCCAGGGAAATTGATTGTTTCGATGGCCGGGAAATGATGAAACGATTTTCGTGTTAGTTTATGGGTGCGTGGCTTTCCAAATGTATTATTTGGAGTTTAACCGACATATAATTTAGTAAATTATATGGGAATTGTTTATAAAATTAGAATTTTGTCCTGTTTTTGACCCTAAATATTTTCTTTAGACAAATTATGATCTTTTTTAATTATAGGTTGGTTTCTTCTATTCTCAGATTGAGAATATTGTCGTAATATCGACTCTTAAAATGTGTTAGTCCTAGCCACATATAGTCTTTGAAAAAATTTCGAATTTTTGCTGGAAAGATCGGAACACCTGTGAAGTACACTTATTACAATTTCGAACTTTTAGTCTTATTTCTTCGTTATATTCTGTTTTCAGAATCATTTTTACGTCCCTCGTAGAAGGGAAGTATTTTATTCGTAAAAAATCACCCTCCGAGATTTTTCTTTCAGATCTTTACGTTTTAGGGTCTCTAGATGCCGAAAAGCAAGGTTTCTCAGTTCCGTCGGTCTGTCTGTCTGTGGGTGTGCCTGTTTGCGGCCTAGTTAAAAAACTACTTACCCGATTGACTTCAAATGTTGTTGAAAAGTTAAGGGTCGTATGGGGTGACTTGGTAACATTTTGGCCTAGTGAAATGTTAAAAAAATTATTACTAAAAAACTACTTATCCAATTTATCTCAAATTTTGCACAAAAAACAAATATTATGTAGGAATGCACTGGTAAAATTTTGGTACGAATTCAAGATGACGAAACAAAATGGCGACTTAGTAACAATTAAAAATTCAGCATGGAAAACTACTTAAGGGCCTGATTTCAAATCGTGTATCTACACTAAATAATTGTGGTATACAGATGAACTAGTAAAACTGTGGCACTAATTCAAGATGGCGGAACAAAACAGCGGCTAAATAAAATTTGTAATCATGAAAACATCGCTCTCTCAGGTTTTACATATCTTTACGTTTTAGAGTCTCTAGGTACTAAAATATATGTTTAATCAATTCTATCAATTTATCAATCGGCATAGCTTAAAAACTACTTACCAGACTATCTTCAATTTTTTGTCAAAAATTAAGGGTAATATGGGGATGACCTTGTAATATTTTGGTAAAAATCCAATATGCCGAAATAAGATGGCGGCGTAGTGAAACGTTAAAAAATTATAATTGAAATACTAATTATCCAATTTACCCCAAATTTTGCACAACAATCAAGTGTTATATTAGAATGAACTGGTAAAGTGCGGGACACAAAAGAAAACCGGGCGGTCCTTAAAATAAAGGTTCATAGTCTTAAGCAAGCGCAATAATAAAATTTGTGTACGCAAATAAATTTTATGTTATTTTATTTGTTGTAATAGTTTGCCGCATCACCTATAAAGTGCGCCAGCTAAGCGGTACGGAAAATTAATCGAGGATTTAGTAAATTTTGCACTCGTCCACTTGTAATTGGTATGTGCCTAGAGTCTCCATGCCCTTGCCGCTAGAAGGTTCTAACTATTTGCAGTGGCGCCTATACATTTCGAGCATTTGTTTTCATTTCTATATAAATGCGTTGCGTTGAATTTGAATTATTATTTCGAAGTAGCGATGGCGAGCAAAAGAGGAAAAACAATTCGAAACGGTGCATACAAAGTTATTGCAAGCGTTATAAAGGCCTGTACTAGAGATGCTGAAAATAATAGTTTGACTATTCTAATTCAAAATCGAACAGAACGCGCTGCATTTTACACTTGTGTTTCAGAAAGTAGTGTAAGAAAAATTCAAAGAGAACATAATGGTTGCTCATGTTCTACTTCACCTACATCTCCTGGTAAAAAAGGACCCCGATTATCATACAAAGATAAAATTGACGATGGTGATTTTCAAGTAATTCGACAAACAATAGAGGATTTTTATATAAACTTGAAGAAGGTTCTGACCTGCAAACCCCTACTTCGTGTTGCAAAGAACAAAATAGATTTTCCGTACGTGTATAAAACTTTAAATCGGCTTTTACGATCAAATGGTTTTGTTTGGCGCAAGGGCCAAAATAAACGAAAATATCTATCAACTGTAAGGCAATATAGGCAAGAAGGACGCAATATTGTGTCTAGACGAAACCTGCGTAGATAATGATATGACAGTGAACAAATGCTTGCAAAGTGAAAGTGTTACAGGTGTTGTTCAGGGAATCCGCTCTAGTAGTCGCTTTATTATAGTTCACGCTGGTTCAGAAGCCGGATTTGTTCCAGGTGCTGCTTTAGTTTTTCTCGGGGACTAACAACTGGAGACTATCATGGAGAGATGAATAGAGATAATTTTGAAAAGTGGTTGCTCGAGAAGCTTCTACCTAACATTCCTCTCAAATCAGTCGTAATAATGGATAATGCATCTTATCATTCTC